>VZQC01002595.1:634668-1022688 GCA_009823505.1 Rhizomys pruinosus | reverse complement strand
TAGGATTGACTCCTCTGGGCATTGAAGGGAGAGAAATGCCTCAGATTGCTGCAGAACATCAGGGCCTCTATGTGGATCCTACTAGTAACAACTATTTTTAATGATTCCTAACGAAGCTTACCTTCTAGGTGCCACAACGGTTTTAATACAAAGAGACTTTCTTAACTCCCCCGATAGATAGAATAAGGAGAAATAAGATGATGATGAGTCGTTCTCCAACTGTAGATTGGGGCCAGCTGTTATAGAGGTTTCTCTTTGTAAAATCGTAAAACTGCTTCTTTTAATTGACTAATGGACATAGAACAAACTGTGAAAAGGATTATTCTCTATTCAGAACCAAATATAATGCTAAAGTCTCCTTAAGCTATGCACTTAAACAAAATATATTAATACAGGAGCTCTGACATCAACAATGGATTATTCTATCAAGGAGATGTTGGCCAGGGGATCCAAGCCCCCACAAATGGTAAAGGCTCCTTGCCTCCAAACTGGGATATCTACAGGAAGAGAGGCGATATGGCCCTGCTGTTGAAGACCTGATATAAACACGGGAAAGATGTATGGAGACCACACTTGCAAGTATACAGATGGTCTCTGGGATGCCAGAGAGTGTTACCAAAGACCACTAAACCAATAAAGCAAATATAGGTCTCCTTGAATGAAGCAAGACTCCTCTGTCAGCACCAGCTACACCTCATCTGCCTGAGTTTATATATTCTTGATGTTAATGCTCTGTCAGATGTATCACTGGGGAAGGTTTCCTCCCACTCTGTGGTTTTTCTCTTCACTTCATTGATTGTTTCTTTCACTGTACAGAAGCTTTTAAGTTTAATGAGATCCCACTTGTCAATTGTTGACCTTATTTCCTGCCCAGCTGCTATTTGATTTAGAAAATCTTTTCCGGGGGCTGGAGAGATGGCCTACCGGTTAAGAGCGCCGACCGCTCTTACAGAGGACCCGGGTTCGATCCCCAGCACCCACATGGCGGCTGAGAACCGTCTGAAGCTCCAATTCCAGAAGAACTCCAGTTCTAGGGGTATCCGAGACCCTCTTCTGAACTCCGCGGCGTTGCACGACACGGGTGCACAGACTTGCATGCAGACAGTACATTCATACACATACATAAATAAATAAAATTAATAAAAAAAAAGAAAGTCTTTTCCTAGGCTTATGTCTTGTAGGTTGCTGCCAACATTTTCTTATATCACCTTCAGAGTTTCAGGTTTCATGCTGAGATCTTTGATCCATTTGGAGTTGATTCTTTGTACAGGGTGAGAGGTAGGGGTTTAATTTTATTCTTCTAAAAATGGTGATTCAGTTTTGCCAGTACCATATGCTGAAGATGCTGTCTTTCCTCCATTGAGCTTTTTTGGCCCTTTTGTCAAATATGAGGTGGCTGTAATGATATGAGCTCAAATTTGGATCTTTAAATTTGTTTCATTGTTCAATGGGTCCATTTTTGTGCCAGTGCCAGGCTGTCTTTATGACGATAGCCCAGTAATATAGCTTGAAGTTTGGTAAAGTGATCCACCTTGTGTTGCCCTTTTCAATCAGCATTGCTCTAGCTATTGGGTTTTTTTTGTTTGTTTGTTTTTCCATATGAATTTAAGGATTTTTTCCCCAAGTCTGTGAAGAAACTCTTGGGGATTTTGATTGAGTTTACATTGAATCTGTATATTAATTTGGGTAGAATGGACAGTTTTACTATATTAAATTTTCCAGTCCATGAGCATGGGAGGCCTTTCCATCTTTTGATATGATCTTCAATCTCCTTCTTCAGGGTTTTAAAATTTTTGTTGTAGAGGTCTTTAGTGTCTTTGGTTAGGTTTATTCCCAGGTATTTTATTTCTTTAGGCTATTGTGACTAGGAAGGTCTCCTTATATTCCTTCTCCAGTTGCTTATTGTTGTAAGTAAAGAAAGGTGTAAAGAAAGGCTACTGATTTTTTTCCTAGGTTAATTTTATAAACTGCCACTTTTCTGAAACTTTTAATCTTTTTCTAGGAGTTTTCTGGTGGAGTTTTTACAGCATCCCTTAGGTAAACTATCATATCATCTGCAAAAAGGGATAGTTTGACTTCCTCTTTTCTGATGAGTACTCTTTTAATTTTCCCATTTCTTGCCTTATTGCCCTAAGAAGTGTTTCAAGCACTATATAGAGTGGAGATAGAGGGCAGCCTTGCCAGGTTCCTGTCTTTAAGGGGAATGCTTCTAATTTTTTTCCATTTAGGATGATGTTGGCAGTGGGTTTGTTGAATACGGCTTTGATTATGTTAAGGAACGTTCCCTCCACTCCAATTTCCTCTAGGACTTTAAGCATGAAGGATCAAAACTTCATTTTAGGGTAAACTTAAGATTAAGTTGGCACTTGATCACAGTCTATTTAATATCATTTTATACCATATTTATCATTATGTAATGATAAATGTTTCAAAAAAAAAACCTTCTGGAAAGACTCAGAAAGAGATGCAGGACATGTGTGGCAGAGTGTGGGAACTCAAGTGGGGTAGGGGGCATGGAAAGGGAAGTGACTCTAGATTTGATTGAGAAATGATGTATGATGTATGGAAAATGTTTAGTAACAATAAAAAGGAATACTGGCTACTCTTGCAGAGGATCTGCATTTGATTCCTAACACCACTATGGCAGCCAGCAACCATCTGTAAATCTAGTTCCAGTGGAATTCAATGCCTTCTTCTGACCTCCTCAGGTATAGCATGACATGTGTGCAATATATTCATACACATAAAATAAAAAAAATATTAAAAAAGATTTTTCTGAAGCTAAATGAGCTGGGGTGAGCACACTGTTAACATGGTGCCTTATAGAGTATAAAAGCCCTGGACACCATTTTTGTCTGTGCAACAGCATCCCCTATGTTTTTCCTAGCTACAGATGTGGTTCCTAGTATTGGAATCTCCTGCCAGAAAGCTTATCCCATTTCTAGCTGAAGGTCAATTGCTGTGCTACCTCCTCCCAAGAAAAGAAGTCACTATATGAACCTATGTACCAGAAGGTGGTCCCATGCATGTCTTGCTACAATGTGTTATAAACTAACTCTGACTACCAGCTCCCTTCAGATACTGAGTTTATTGAGGCCAATGATTTTATTTTATTTCATTCCAACTAATATTGCTAGTTCAAATAACAAATGAAGGAATTGTTGCAATTCCAAACAAAACATTTTCTTTTGAATGAAACAGGAATGAACTCTATACTCTTTTGATTTCCATGGGCACAAATCCCAAAACTAAGGGTCTTCCAAGCCTGTATTGAATGGGAAAGCCACAGTGTACAGAATATAGCATTTGATGCCCAACAATATATACACACAAATAAGTTTGAAGGAAATCCATGTGCAGGAAAGTCCATTCCAACCTATAAGTTAAATAATGTGGACTTGGGTGTTAATAAACAAGGCTTTACAGTGCCTTTAGCTGAATACCTACTGTCGACCCTACTAGGCTCTAATGGACAGTTACAAATCCCTGGTTAAAGTCTGTGTGTCACAACAAAACAAAACAAGATAAAACAAAACAAATGACATGAATCTTTGAAACTGATTGGTTGAGAGGAGGAGGTTTGATAGATGGGAGGGAGATAGGAGACTATGATGGGCGTGAGAAGTAAACAGGATGAATTATACATGAATGAAATTATCAAGGAGCAAATTAACTTGAAAAGATTTGAAAGAAGAAGAGAGATTGTTGGAACGAGACTAAGAGGAAGTGAATGGGGACAAAAAGGACAACAGGGGTGACCATGACCAGAGTACACTGAAGCCTATATCGAATGTCACCATGCTAATAAAATGTCTAAAAGTAAAAACAAACAAAATATGACTTTACAAAATGAACATTTAAGGTTGAAATGTTTTTCTTGATTATGTTTTCTTTTCAGTTACTCATGCCTTATATTTGGAAGTTTTTCATAGAAGCAAGAATTCTATGGAGTAAGGATTAATTATTTACTGCATAATATCAAGTATATCAGTGTCTCTAAAAGATACTTAACTCGGCCGGGCGTGGTGGCGCACACCTTTAATCCTAGCACTTGGGAGGCAGTGGCAGGCAGATCTTTGTGAGTTCAAGGCCAGTCTAGTCTACAGAGCGAGTCCCAGGCCAGCTGGGGCTACAGGGAAACCCTGTCTCAAAAAGACCAAAAAAAAAAAAAAAAGATACTTAAGTTGTTAACATCCCAAATAAACAGATCTGTGCTGAGAAACACTGTCGTGCCTTTCCAAGGTGCATGCATTAAATGAATTTAAATATAAAGGAAAAAAGTATTCACTGAAGCCTTAGCTGCAAAAAGCAGAAATTAGAATACTTTATTAAAATGAGACTAAAGTAAAAAATGTAAGCTTTAAGGATCAGTTAGCAACAGCTTGAGTTCATTACCCCCTTAACTACATCCGCTGGCACCACTGGCCTTGGTATCCATTTCTGGAGCTTGCAGTCTTCTGCTTCAGGCTGACAGCATACATAAGATATATGGGCAATGTCAAAATGCTTCTCTGTGACATTTTCTAAGAAGATTTTGCCAATGTCAAGATTTCTTAATTAAAATCTGTTTTGCTTTGGGGTTGTTTTTATCTTAATGTCACGATGGCATTCATATAGCAATTATCCTGTTTCAAGTTGCTTCTGTAAGTAATAAAATCATGGTTTAACTTGCTTCTTTACAATTTTATGGTATACGAATGTCATTATTGAAACTCATTTATGAAAGTTATAGGTAAACCTTGATACTTTCTTCAAAAGAGCCACAAGAATGAAGAATTTTATGGTATTCAGCCTGCAGGAATAAACCACTAAGAGCTAAAGGACTGGTCAAACCTCAGTTTCATTTGGCATTAAAAGAGACTCAGGCACGACACGGGTGCACAGACCTGCATGCAGACAGTACATTCATACACATACAGAAATAAATAAAATAAAAAAAAAATAAAAAAAGAGACTCAGGAGAGTAGTATGTATTTTCTTTCTATGCATTAATTTGAGTTTCCTGTTTCAGAGTATTTACTACCACAGAACTAAATTAAATTCTGGGTTGTGCAATTCTACAAAGGTAACCTTATACAACCTCTAGGCAAATGGAGTTTGGATTATACACTATTGCCTGCTGATGCCTCTCGTCCAGACTCAGCTCTTTCTAGCTCTCTCTTCTTCTCCACAGCCTGGCCAGGGCTAGAACTGGGATGAAGCTTTTGTGGGGTCATAATATACAGTGTATATCTTCAGCTGTCTCTCAGCCTAAAAAAGGTTCATAATTTTGCTCTCTTCCCCCTTGAGTCCCAACAAAATTCTCCATTCCTACTTTATGAAATTCACCAACTCCTTCAAGTCGTGTTCATCACAGGATCTAGTATGACTTGTCAAAACCACATTTTAAATTGCTAGGTACTTATGTAGCTTTAAAAAGTATACTTATTGCCAGGAGTGGTGGCGCAGGTCTTTAATCTCAGCACTTGGGAGGCAGAGGAAGGCAGATGCTAAAGGGAGACCCTGTCTCAAAAATACCAAAAAAAGTACACTTGTTGAAAAACTATAAATATTTTCAATTAAAAGATCAGGTAATTTCTAGCTTGACATTAAATTTTTGTCTTATATTTTTGTTTCAAAAAACAGTGTAATATTTTAAAATCATTATGGACGAACTGATTCTTTTCATTTTTGTATATTTTTATTGAATGTTTGTGTATTCCATACAAAGCATCTTAATCATCTTTATATCTTTATACTCCCTGTCCCATCTGCACCCTCCCAAAGCCCCTGACCCCTCCCCCACTGGACTTCATGATTTCTGAAATTTACGTTAAGGCTTGATGAGTCTGGTTTGTGTAGTCAGACATGCCTCAGTGCATGGTCATCTACTGGAGTCTATTCAGCCTATCTAGAGTCACTCGCTTAAAGAAGATCAACTCTCCCTCACCCAGCAGTAATCAACTTCCAATTGTTCCTTGGGAACAATTGTTATAATGGGGCCTGCTGCCCATTTCCCCAGGTCTATGCTGAGTTTTTGTCTGCTTGAGTTTGTGTGGGTCTTGTACATGCTAATGCCATTGCTGAGGGGCTGATTCTTTGGAGAACTATTGTCCTTCTGATTATTTGCATGTTCTTCTCTATTTTTTTTAATGAGGCTGTTCTTGACCTCACCATCTTCCTGCCTCTACCTCCCTGATTTGGGATGTGCCTATTATGGTTATTTATAAGCAAAATTGTGAAATATTGTCCCTGATAGCTGATTTTTGGTAAGTCCCTAATTTGGGATGTGCCTATTATGGTTATTTATAAGCAAAATTGTGAAATATTGTCCCTGATAGCTGATTTTTGGCAAGTATGAAGGAACAGGAATTCTGGCTCTCCTTTTCTGTGTGATGAATCATTTCCATTTTAGTCTACCAAGGTTAAGACAGTCAAGAGATGCAGAAAATGCTGATCAATGGAATCATTTCTATTGACATTGGGAGTGTAATTGAAGTAACCGCTTTGGAAAATAAGTTGCTGTTAGCTTATTAAGATGAACTCATGGGTATATAATATATAAAAACTCAGAAAGTGTGACCCCTTCTTTCCACAGAAGCACTGTGTGGAATAGTGTAGCTTGAATGTGAAATGTCTCCCATGGACGTAAGTACTGGAATACTTGGTTTTCAGGTGGTGGTGCTGTTTGGGATGTGGATCCCCTGGGGAGGGCATTTGATGTTTTATTGCATGGAGGTTCACTCTCTGCTTCCTGAGTGCAGATGCCATATAAGCACCCAGGCTCCCCCACCTGCTACCAGGCCTTCACTGCCTGCTGCCTTGTCTTGCCTACCAGGATGGGCGATCTCCCCCTGGAACTGGAAGGTAAAGTGTATGCTTTAAGTTATCGTGTCAGGATATTTTGCCATAGCAACACAAAAGTAACTGATAAAGTAACAGCTCTGAAACAATGCAGGTGCACATAGGTAGAATGAGTAAAGCAGGACACAGTGACGTCATGGGCCCTCTCAGGCAGTGGATGACACAGAGCATGCTGGGATCTAAACTCATCTCATTGCTGGGTAGATGGTGTGCGACAGGGAGCCTAGACCAGGAGCTTGAACATGAATGTGTCTGTCGTGCGATGTTTGTGTTCCGCAGGTTGCTCATCACTAGATGCAGATAATGCTGCCTGTGTGAGAAGATCATTAGGAGAAAAAATATATTAACTAATGCAAAGTATATTGGCTTTCATTATTTAAATATCTTCTTTTGGAATGACTATAATGTATTTACTCCACAAAGTAGACAAATATTATATCCCAATAAAAATCTAGTTTTATTTAATTTTTTTAAATTTTTTATTTATTTTTGTATATGTATATATGTACTGTCTGCATGCAAGCTTGTGCACCCGTGTCATGCAATGCCGCGGAGGTCAGAAGAGGGTGTCGGATTCCCCTGGAACTGGAGTTCTCCTGGAATTGGAGTTTCAGACGGTTCTCGGCCGCCATGTGGGTGCTGGGGATCGAACCCGGGTCCTCTGCAAGAGCGGTCGGCGCTCTTAACCGCTAGGCCATCTCTCCAGCCCCATAGTTTTATTTAAATGTTGAAATTATATTAAGCATTTTTTTCATATTAGGAATATTCTTTTTTATTGTTATTAAACTTTTTCCATAGGTCATATATCATTTCTCAATAGAATCTAGAGTCACATCCCTTTCCATGCCCCCACCCCACCCAAGTCCCTGTACTTTGCCATACATGTCCTGCATCTTTTTCTGAGTCTTTTCAGAGCTTTTTTCCAGTTCTTTTGTTGTTGTTCTCTCCAACTTATATTGCTTCAGTATATATACATAGTTATATATATACATAAATATATACATACATATGTACATACACATAGCACTTGAATTGGAGGATTTTTTTTCCCTAAAAGGTGTCATGTTTTCCTTAAGGAAGTGCTCGAAGGTTCCTCCTTGGCAATCCCAAACAACCATCAATCCTGCACTTTTGCTCCACATTGGGGTCTTTCCCTCCCATGGTTCCCCAAATGAAGTCCAGTAAGCATGTGTCCTGTCTTGATTCTCCTGTACTGGCCTCCATGATACAGCCCAGGTAGTCCAACAATGGCAGTCTATATTCTGACGAAGCTGATATCCCCTTAACTGTATTTGTCATATTGCCAAGTATGCTAAGAAAATAACATTTTTATATCTTTGGGTTAATTATATTGATTTAATTACCATGATGAAACTATTGATAGATTTCTTTGTTGGTCACTTGAAGAAGTGTGTAGACCCTTGTAATGTTTGACAACCTTGACTATATGTAAAAGAAATTTCTATTCATAGAAATAATATAAGCCTATTCATCAAATAAACATTTTAGCATAACTATAATATTTAAATTAAAATATAAAGTCTGAAATGATGAAATATTTCTTAGAAATGTAAAAATAACTCTAGAGTGCATCAAAGCCTTGAATTTTTCAAACTCGGGAAATGAAGACCTAGGGAAGTTAGCAAATACTATAAAAACTACATAGTTGAAGACAGAATAGTAATAGAAAATATGTGGGGCTGTTAGTTACCTTTGGAGTGCATCATTTCAAAAGTTTTAAATAATGTATCACATAATTCAATACTCATACAAGTTAATTATGAGAACAATGGCATTCTGTTCCTGTGTGGCAGATGGTCAGATAGAATAAACTCTGGGAGGAAGGTTGTGGCTTTTGGACGTCCAGGGCAGAAACTGTTTCGGTAGCAAGTCCACAGACTTTCAGTGTGGACCTCCCCTGAAGGGCACTGCTTGCTCTGACCTTTACTTCAGTCTGTCTCTACTTTCAGCAGATTCAGGGATTCACTTAACAGTTGATTCTAACCTTCTCCTTCTTCCAAATCTCTCTGGGTGCTGGATGTCTGGCAGCAGATGCGTCATTTCTTCTTACAGCCTCTTCTCTGGGCTGCTGTCCACCACCCCACCTCCTCTAGGAAGTGTCTGGCTCCCTGAATCCCCACCTCTCTCTCTCTCTCTCTCTCTCTCTCTCTCTCTCTCTCTCTCTCTCTCTCTCTCTCTCCTCTCTCTCCTCTCTCATNTGGAGACCCTTCTATGCTAAATCATGTTTAAATACCTTAATTATACCATTATCTTAGTTGATATTTACCCAATATATTATAGTGAATGATTAAAAAGATCAAATTCTACTTGCCATTAACCTACAAGAAATAGACGTAGGAAAAGACTTTCTAAATCAGATGGCAGTTGCTCTGGAAATAAGGTCAACAATTGACAAATGGGACCTCATTAAACTAAAAAGCTTCTGTACAGCAAAAGAAACCATCAAAGAAGTGAAAACTCACAGAGTGGGATAAAACCATCCATAGTGACACATCTGATAGATGTTTAACATCCAGCATGTATAAATTACTCAAAACAAAGGATCAATAAACGATAGAGCAAAGAGCTAAACAGAGACTTCAAAATGAATAAGTAAAGATGGCTGAGAAACATCCTAAAAAGTGTTTAACATCACTAGCCATTAAGGAACTGCAAATTAAAACCAATTTAAGATTTCAACTTACCTCCATAAGACTGGCTATGATCAAGGAAAACAGTCCTGTAGAATTGTATTTAAGAAGTTCAGTGCACAAGAGTTTTGTGTACATATATTCATGATTGTGAAATCTTCTTGGTTAATTGTTTCTATACTTAAAGTTATTGTGAGATGTATATTTCTTCATATCTTAGAGTAATATAAAATTAAAGTAGGAAAATGTGAATTCCTAAATATATATTAAAAAATAAAATAAAAATTTCTGAAGAAATAAACAAATAAAAACAAGACACTAAAAATGTACCTACCAGTTGACCCAGTCATACCACTCCTGGGTATATACCCAAAAGATTCATCTTATTGCAGAGATACATGCACAACAATGTTTATTGCAGCTCTTTTCACAATAGCAAAGACCTGGAAGCAACCCACATGTAGCTCAACTGATGAGTGAATAAAGAAAATGTGCTATCTACACAATGGAGTTCTATGCAGCAATAAGAAAAGATGATGTCATGAAACTTGCAGGTAAATGGATTGAACTAGAGGCCATTATGCCAAGTGAAGTAACTCAGTACCAAAGCCAAACCACATACGGTGTTCCTCATTTGTGGATCCTAGCACCAAATTCTTATTAGTAAGTCAAGCTGGGTAAGTTTTTAGTGAAAACAATACTACATTCTCTGAAGCTACAAGATATATATTGAAGTTTGTGTCTCTATTTTTTAAATTCTAAGATTTATGAGAATCAGGAAATCTCTTCTTTAAACTATATTAAAATACATCAAATTGCTATGTAACTTAGGAATATAAAGTTATATTTCTGTTTGCCTGTATGCAGCATTGCTGTTAAAATGTAAATCCCAAACGTGTTTTGGAATTAATCTATAGTTTATTTTCAGACTCTGTCATTTTGATATAAATGTGGAGAGTATATATGCATATTTTGGGGTACTATAAAATTAAAGGGAACAAAAAAGAGAGAGAAAAACCTGTTCAAAAAACTGACCAAAACAGTAAACTTCTGCATCAAAAAGGTTAAAAAAGACTGAGAAAAAGATGCAAGACAGGACTTATGGCAGAATCCATGAGTTCTGGTGGGGGTGGGGGTGTGGTGAGGGGTGGGCACGGATGGAGAAATGAGTCTAAATTTGATTAAGAAATGCCTGAAATGCACTCAATAGAAATTAACTTTAAAAATGGGCAATAAAAAATCCCCTAAATAGTTATAGTGAAATTTTCACACTATTCAGACTGGTAAAGTAGGCATGTATGTATGTATGCATGTATGCCTACACATAGATCGTTAAACTGGTATTTGAGAACTCAGCTACAGTAACAGACTCCAAGATGAAGGCTTACGGTCGTCAGTGAAAGCCTGGTGACATTGTTCTCTGCAGCTTCATGCTCATCTCCTCACCATCCTCTGTTCTTTTCAGTCTAAATACTGTCTTTTTTCAGTCCATTTGAATCTGATTATGCTAGGCTGGTGATGGCTCTTGCAAAGCATTTAAAAATCATGAAACCTACTTTCTACCAATGAGAAGATGATAGTCCTTTACAAAACTATGCTTGGAGATAAATGCGTATCCCAACTGAGAATTTCAACATAAGAAATTATCAGCAAAATACATTGTAGTGTCAAGCAGCAGGGCCTACAATGACAAAAATACACTTTTTGCATTTTGTGCATGTGCTTACTCATACGTCATGAGACTATGGCAGGAGCAGCTGCTGCACTCTAGGTCAGAGCAGGTTAGACTCAGAAGCAGAGGCTTTCTGTCGTTGTCTCCTTCACACCTCGCTGACCATACACTCCTGAGTGTTCCAAGGAAGTATCTCCACAAGATTCTGTATGTATGTGTGTGCACAATTACCACACACACTATACAACACATTACACACATACACATAGAATAAGATACATTCTACACATATAACCACCATACACAGCACGCATACCATATGACACACAGCACATGGCACACTTACACACACCATATCACACACACTATACACATAAATATCATACACAAACAAGCATACATAGTACACAGAAACACCACACACACACACACACACACACGCACATTATATGCTATACCAACAATGTACACAGTATAAAACAAAAACTCTCAGAGATACTGGAATCAAATGAAATGGTGATAAGAGTAATTCTGTGAAAAGTACTATATAAAACTTTCATTTTCCATGCTTTTGATTATATGATAAAATACCAAGAAATAATTACCACTCAGTGGGGTAATTTACCACACATAGATGTCCCTTTTTCATAGTCCATTCACTACTGCCTATTCTAGGAAATGGGAACGTGGTGCCAATCATCATCGCAGCTGGAATCAGAGGACTGTGCAGTTACACGGGCTATTCTCTGCACCCTCCTTCTTATCACTAACATTATCAGTTACACGGGCTACCCCTCCTTCTTATCACTAACATTATCAGTTACATGGGCTAGCCTCCCACCCTCGTTCTTATCACTAACATTATCAGTTACACTGGCTATCCCCTACACCCTCATTCTTATCACTAACATTGTCAGTTACACGGGCTATCCTCTGTACCCTCATTCTTATCACTAACATTATTTATCTCCAAGATACTCACTTTTAGCTGTTTATTTTAGCAAAATAAATTCTAATAAACACATTATCCACTAACCATAGACTATATTATATTTTACCAACACTTGTCAAGAAATAAATTATTTAACTTTGACCCTTGTAAGAATCCAGGGGCTGGAGAGATGGCCTAGCGGTTAAGAACGGTGACTGCTCTTGCAGAGGACCCGGGTTCGATCCCCAGCACACACATGGCGGCTGAGAACTGTCTTTGACTCCAGTTCCAGGGGAATCTGATGCCCTCTTCTGACCTCCGCGGCATTGCACGACACGGGTGCTCAAACCTACATGCAGACAGTACATTTGTACACATAAAAAATAAATAAAATAAAAAGAATCCATATAAGTCTTTTATAGATAATTTATAGGAAATTTACATGTAATCCTTTTTATACATACAATCATTATCATATAGATTAAGTTCCTTAAGCTTTTGTAACATTTAAAAATGAATTTTTCATGATACAGAGTACAAAATGAACATAGCTTCATCATGATGTTAACTACAAATATCAAAATTATAAACACTGTTCTTTTTTGCTTTAAAAGATGCATAATAGGGCTATACAAATACAAAAGTATTTTGTGCTTGTCAACATGGAGAACATTATTTGATTTTGGAAAGAAAAAAAATTTAAGGGTTGAGTGTAGTGGCACATACCTGTAATCCCCAATTCTCGGGAGGTCGAGGCAGGAAGATTTGGGGTTCGAAGGCAGCCTGGACTACACAGTGGGGCTCTGTCTCATGAAAAAAAGTTTAAGGAATAAAACAAATGACACTATAAGAAAGCAGTAAGCATGTATTTGGTGGAAATTCCTTATTAGTGCAAACCTCAAGAGTTATTCAGCTTTCACTATAAATGTTGTCACACACACTACTCTTTCCTGTAATGGAGCATGTAACAAGGCCTCTGTAGCCACCTGAAAATGATGAGAGAAGGAAGAACAATCAAAGAAGAGAAGGAAAATAATGTACCAATTTAGGAATATTTTAGTTGGGTATTAGATCATTAAATAAGACTACTTTAAGCCCTCAGTATGCTATTCCAACACTATCACTTTGTTTTAAAAAAGATCCAAAGATCTTAAATGTCTGATTTTGTACATAAAGATCATTAATTTTTTTTTCTTGGTCTTTTCAGATAGGGTCTCCCTGTAGCCCCAGCTATCCTGGAATTTGTTCTGTAGACCAAGCTGGCCTTGAACTCACAAAGATCCTCCTGCCTCTGCCTCCCAAGTGCTAGGATTAAAAGCATATACCACCATGCTTGATGTGAGATCATTAATTATTTTTATGCAACTGAAAGTATTTTTTTCTTCAATTTAATAAAACCAGTAACTTTGACTACTCTGTGTTAGATGCTGGGCCAGAACTGTGTGGGGTAGCCTATGACCAAGCAACTCTTAGGGAACGGCTCAACCAGTAGAACAGAAACATACAACTACATGTCAGCTGTCAGGTAGAAAAGAAGAGACCAAAACATTACCAGACACAGAGGAGTGATCTTCCGTGGGGGAAAGTCAGCAAAGCCTTCTTGGCAGTGTCTAACCCTTTGTAAGAGCTGCTGTCTTCATTCAATTGTTCTCCACTGCATGACTTTGGTTTATATGTTCCACGTACTGAACGGTACTAAAAACAGCCAAGTATGATGACAAATGCCTGTAATCCTAGCGCTTGGGAGACTGAGGCAAGAGGACTGACACACTTTTGAAGCTAGCTAGGGCTACAGTGCAGGTGTAAGGCTAGCCAAGTAAGAGGCTAGACATAGTAAAGCCCCAGAGAGGGAGGGGGAGGGAGGGAGAAAGAGATGGAGGGAGGAAGGGAGGGGGGAGAAAGGGAGGAAGGGAGGGGGAGGGAGGGAGGGGGGAGGGAGGGACATGGGGTTTCAAAACTTATTCCAACATATTTTCTTTGCTCTGCCTGGTCTGGCACGTGTGTAATCTGAGGACAGAGATGGCTGTAGTCTCAGCTCACTACTCTTACTTAGTCTTTTTAAAGGTCATATATAGAAGTCTTAGCAGACCAGGAGCAATATGCCCTCCCAACATGGACTGCAATTAATATATTTAAATTTTCTGAGTGTGTTCGTATAATGGCAGAGAAGGAAATTTAAACATTCCAAACAGATGGTGCTAGCATTTTGGCTTAGGTAAGTATATAAAAATGACATTTTCTGAAATATTCCAGTTTCTTAATGCTTCGGGAATTGCTGGGACTCACTAATCCCCTCCACTTACCGCAGCTGGAGTCACGACCCTCCTCCATTAAATACTTGTACCATCTGTTGGTACTAGCGGAGTGGCATCCAAATTGGTGGGACTTTAGTTGTAAAAGGAAATTCATGGGATTCACCCGAGCATTAAGGCCAAAGTGAGCATCACTGAATCCCTCCCTGACGTGACCTTGCCAGGCTATCACACAGCCACAGGCATGGTGGGTTTTCACTGGTGTTTGCGCTCAGGGCACAGCTGATCGTAATTTGAAGTTGAGGACAAAGATGGAGTTTTATGCTTGTTTACAACATGCTTAAAAACTGTCTAAAATAACATACCAAACACATTTTTTTACATTTTTATTTTTTTGCATGTTTTTATTATTATTAAACTTTTTCACACATCACTTCTCAGTCCATTTTATTGCCAACAAAAAGATTTTGATCAATGATATTTTATATTTTCATTCTAAAATTTTATAAATCCTGAATGATTTTAAAATAATAATTACATTACTATTGTTCTACTTCTCAGCAATAGTACTATGGACCAATTTTGTTTAAATTCTGTAATTCTGATTTTTAGACATTATGGAGCCCACTGGGCGGGGAGAGCTGTCCCTCCTCCTGATGGCTAGTTTACTCCTAGAAGTGGTAAATGGCTGCTAGCTTCACTGAGGGTCATCTTTATAGGTCTGCTGACCAGCGCAGCTCCCCCAGTGCATTACTCACGTGGGCCCTCACATTCACAGCCAACATCCCCTGCACTTTCAGCAGTACGGCTGGAAGCCTACGCTTCAGCAGAGCCTTGACACTCTAGGGCCCCATGAATTAATTCAAACTGTCCAATGCCAGGCTGGTGTTTCCCCCATTGCCCTACCCAGTATCACGTACCACCACTTGGAAATTGTAACCCTACCTTTTCAGCGGTAATAGCCTCCCAATTGACTAGCCTCACTATACTATATAACGGGAAAACCTACATTCAGAACAATAGGTCACCAGTCCCCTGTCTTGTTACCTGGTTCTGGCTCAGCTGCCGTGTTCATAGCTGAGCCTTTCATCTGGAACTTAGATTTGCTCTTCCAAATTCCAGAAACAAGTCACTCATGGGAGGCACAGATCCTAGTGACTCTGATACTACTCTAGCATTCCTTGATATAAAATGTCAGAATGGTCTGTGCATTGCTCAGGGAAAACCAGTCCCAGTATGACCCTATGAAGCTGTCTGTATTGACAGAAAACAGGACATGTTGGGCAGGAATAGTCCTACAGGTCACTGTGTGTCTCATGCACAGGTCCAGTTGTAGTTTTCTCCTCACTGCTGTTTACTCTGGCATGCATATGAACTTCCTGAAAGGACTGGGAAGGCTTCAGGGACTGAGCCCCTACACATACAGTCATCTGTCCTCATAAATATCCAAAAGAAACTAGTCTACTACATGTATCATAATTCTAGACTTAGCATAGGCATTGTGTTCATGAAGCCACTTCAGCTGTGGTTACCTGCAAAGACTAGCACAAGATTGGACCTTTCACCATTTCACCATGGATGGACTACTTGGTGGAGAAGAAAATATCCTTCTCTTCAGTTGTATAGCCCTTGTTCAGTATTTGCCACCCACCCACCCTTAGAGTCCCTTGGATAAGGAACTCTAAGTAAACTCAGTGTACACAGAAAGAAGACATGAAAGTGTGTGTGTGGGGGGCAAAAGGATTATGTAAAACATATGTCAGATATTGGACTGCCATAGTGCTAATAATTTTGTGTAATATATATTAATATAGATGTATATGCATGCATGTGTATATATGCATGTGTGTATATAATTACTCATAGCTTTATTTTGCTAATGACAAGAAGTGTCAAGTAAAACATTCATGCATATTATTTAATCACTTCATTTTATTTAGAAGCATGTTATTTCATTTGCTTTTAATTTTTTATTTAATATTTTTAAGTGTATGAGTGTATTGCCTGAATGCGTGCAAGTGCAGCCATGTCATACGATGCCTGCAAAGGTCAGAAAAGGGCATAAGATCTCCTGGAAGTGAAGTTACAGACAGTTTTTAGCTGCCATGTGGGTGCTGGTAACCAAGCCCAGGTTCTCTGAAAGAGCAGCCAGTGCTCTTAACCACTGAGCCATCTCTCCAGTCCACTGAAAGCATGTTTGAATTATTTTAGAACTGAAGAATTCTTCAGCAACATGCTTATTAATTTAACTACTGAAGATAAATTTTGTTAGATAATATATTTTTTGGACTGTGTGAGCTTACATTTTTGGGTTAGGAAACAACTGTATAAACAGCATATATCTGTAGTCTATATAAACATGATTATTGTAAAGAACATGGCGAATGGAAAATATAAACATAAAAAAATAATATAGTACATCTTATTCTCTTTAGACATGTATAGATGATGTATCAAGACATACCTTACCCCCTTCAGGCAAAGAAACAATATGATAAAGATTGTGACTTAGCACTGAAAGACACACACCCACTCTTTAGTATTTATGTCTAATTCAGGATCTACCTACTTTTTAATTTTTCCCCCCAAAGACTTTATTTTTTTTATTTATTTTTGTATGTGTATGAATGTACTGTCTGCATGTAGGTTTGTGCACCCGTGTCGTGCAATGCCACAGAGGTCAGAAGAGGGTCTCGGATTCCCCTGGAACTGGAGTTCTCCTGTAATTGGAGTTACAGACGGTTCCCAGCCGCCAGGTGGGTGCTGGGGATCGAACCGGGGTCATCTGCAAGAGCAGTCGGTGCTCTTAACTGCTAGGCCATCTCTCCAGCCCCCCTTTTTTTTTCTTCCCTCCAAAGACTTTAAATAGCTAGGCTATTTATTAACAATAGGGATTTTCACTAAGCATGAATATTTGTTGGCTTATTCTTTTTTTAATTAATTAATTAATTAATTATTTTATGTGTATGAATATACTGTCTGCATGTAGGTTTGTGCACCTGTGTCGTGCAATGCTGCGGATGTCAGAAGAGGGCGTTGGATACCCCTGGAACTGGAGTTCTCCTGGAATTGGAGTTACGGACGGTTCTCAGCTGCCATGTGGGTGCTGGGGATCGAACCCGGGTCCTCTGCAAGAGCAGTCAGTGCTCTTAACCGCTAGGCCATCTCTCCAGCCCCGGCTTATTCTTTCTAAACACCTTTCCTTCACTTGTTTTCCAAACATGGGACTTGCACATATACCCTACAGACAAAAAGAATCCGGTTTTTATATTGATTTATCTAGTTTGTACACTCACACATGTGTGGAGGTCAGAGAACAACTTGCTGGAGTTAGTTCTTTCTTTTTTTTTTTTTTTTTTTTTTTTNGGTCCTTTTTTTTTTTTTTTTTTATGTTTTTGAGGACGTCTCTGGTGTGGCGCACGCCTTTAATCTAGCACTTGGGAGGCAGAGGCGTGTGATCTTGTGAGGTTCAAGGCCAGCCTGGTCTACAGAGGAGTTCCAGGACAGCTGGGGCTACATGGAGTTAGTTCTTTCTTAACAGCACATGGATCCCGGGGGTCAAACCCAGGTTGTCATTTTTTTTGGTCTTTTCGAGACAGGGTCTCTGCGTGGTGGCGCACGCCTTTAATCCTAGCACTTGGGAGGCAGAGGCAGGTGGATCTTTGTGAGTTCAAGGCCAGCCTGGTCTACAGAGCGAGTTCCAGGACAGCTGGGGCTACATGGAGTTAGTTCTTTCTTAACAGCACATGGATCCCGGGGGTCAAACCCAGGTTGTCAGGCACCAAGTGCCTTTAACTGCCGAGTCATCTCACTGGTCCCAAAATACATTATTTCTAAATGAAATATTCATCAGCATTAAAAAATAAAACTACATTTGAATTTGTCAAGTGAGTTCTTAAAAGCACAATAGAATCTAAGTCTGAGTAACTGAGTCCTGTGAGCAAGTATAAATCATTAGGGTTTTGTTTCAATTGCATTAACTTCCCACCAAGAAAAAATCATCAAGAAAAACTTCTATGACTTCTTGGATATTTACCAACAGTTACTTGAACTTCTGGTAAGGAACTGTGTGTTTCAGAATTATGATGATCTGTAGAAATATATAATGAGACTCTAGTTCCCAAACAATGGATTACTTTAAATGAAGTCTAAAAAGTAAATGAACTTATTTTCTTATCATTATAAAACATAATGAATGCACTATTGATCAGGGATCAGAGATGTACCAGCTTGATATAAAACATCAATAGTTAACATTATACACACATATAATAGTTTTATAATACACATAATGGTAAGAGAAGATACTTTATACTGTTTTCTTAGAGAATCTGTATCTGAAAGAGAGATAACCAGGGTTTGAAAGCTGAAGGGTTTCAGTGATTTGATTTCATCCCAGCCAGCCATCCTAAATGACACAATTGATTGGACAGGCCATGTGGTTAAAATGGCAAAAATTATCAGATTCCCAAATTTAGCTCTCCCTTTCTACAGATCCTATAAAGTCTCAAGAGGCAGAACTATCCTCACAGAAGTGAGGCTCAGAAACCTTTCCTGTCTTTACACAGAATCAATCCTTCAGCATCTTCTTCGTACTTATTTTGTCCTTTCCACTTCAAAATGGAATGTAGACAGTTACAGCAAGGTAGGAAGCAAGTTAAATAAGAATACTATCAACATTAATTTCAGAAGGATAAAAACAGCTATTTTGTCCCCAGTCATGAAATATCAAGTTCATAGATTGTTGTGGCCTCCAAGCTGGGTATTTTTCACAAAAAAAATATGCCCCAAAAGACATATCCAGTCATGAGTTAACCTTGGCTTATTTTTATTCCCTTGTGGCTAATAAAGTGGAAATTGAAGGGCAAGACCATGAGGTTTTAAGGCCATTGGAACTGTTTGGTGGAAGTAATGTTGAAGAGTTTGGAACTCTGGGCCTGAAAGCCCTTGCTTGCTTTCTGGTCTTGACTATCAATATAACGTCTCCAGTTCCTGCCACTTTGACTACCCCACAACAATGGACTGTAACCCAGAATTGTTAGCCAAATAAACCCTCAATATATCACATAAAGAAACCTAGTGGGTTTTTTTTGTCTTTTTAAATTTTTTAAATTGTTATTAAACTTTCTCCATAAATCATATATCCATTTTCAATCAAATTTAGAGTCACTTCCCTTTCCATGCTCTCCCCACCCCACCTGAGTCCCTGCACTCTACCATACATGTCTTGCATCTTTTTCTGAGTCTTTCCAGAGTTTTTTTCTAGTTCTTTTGTTGTTGTTCTAACTTGTATTGCTTATATATATTATATATATATATATATATATACATATATAACCATATCACCTGAATTGGAGGATTTTTTGGTTTTTTTGGTAAAAGATGTCATGTTTTCTTTAAGGATATGGTGGGAGGTTCCTCCTTGGCAAGCCCAAACAACCATCAATTCTGCCCTTGTGATCCACAAGGTCTTTCCCTCCTACAGTCCCCCAAATGAAGTCCATTAATCATGTGTCCTCTCTTGGTCCCCCTGCACTGGCCTCCATGATACAGCCCGGGTAGTCCAACAACATCAGTCTATACTCTGACAAGGCTGAAATCCTCTTAGCTACATAGTTCACAAGCTGGGTATCTCAGTAGTCCCCATCTAGCATTGAAGGTTTGGAGGATTCTTGGAGAGACATGAGTCTTCAGACCACAATGGGGGGTTAAAAAGCTGTGTCTCATGGCTTTGAAGAGTGGCAAAAGCAGTGGCAGCCAAACTTAGTGTTTTGGTTGTTGTCTATAGAATATAGCTGTGATTCTATGTGATAAGTGAATTTAATTCAAATTGAAATTTCAAGCATATTCTTTCTACTTCAAGTATACACTGTTTCTGGCAATAAGTGTAGAAGAGTTTGATTGGTTCTTTCAAAGTTTGTGTACAAAATAATAGGTATGTAAGGATACCTAACTTGAAATAAGTTAGGCAGTCCCCAGCAAAGGTAAAACCCAACCACACAGTCAGAACCACTTGGTCACAGAGCTTTCATTTCAAGCTGAGCAAAGAAACCCTGGCTCCACCTCAGGTATGTGGGTACATTACTACCAACTCATCCACTGTGCTGGTTCTTTCTGTCGCTGTGATAAAACAGCATAACCAAAAGCAACTCATAGAAGACAGTTTATTTTGGCTTATGGTTACAGAGAGAGTCTATAATGGGGGATGCAGGGTCCTTGTAGCCAGAGCATGAAGTTAGACAATCCCATCTCCATCTCCACACAGGAAGCAGGAAGACTGAACTAGAAGTGAGGCTAGGCTATAAACCCTCAAACTCTGCCCCCAGAGTCAAACTTTCTCCAGCAAAACTCTACATCCTTAAGGTCCAGTGACCTTCCCAAACAGCACCACTAACAGAAGAACCAAGTGTTCAAACAGTTGGGCCAATGGGAATATTTCTTATTCAATCCACACATCTGCCTTCCTCCAAACTCAGCAGAATACAGCTACTGACTTCCTGTGACTGCAGATTCAGAGCTGATTGCTTGTTGTGGCCCACTGATTACTTCATTTAAAGGTTTTAATTGCATTGTCTTCAAAGTGAATGCTATACCATGCATGGTACTTAGTAATGAGGTGAAAAGTAAAACATAAACTTACAGGTAAAAGAGATTTGCATAATTCACTGAGAGCACAGGAAACACCATCATATTAGGAATGTACACATTGCTAATTACAAAATTATATTCCATCTGCCGTCACAAATGTGGAGTCAGGGTTTTTAAGTCTCAACAAGTAGTTAAGTGGTTGAGTCTTGGAATGTGTATTCATTTTTGCTAGAGACTCTGACTTTGTCTCTAGTGGCTGCCAGTGTGTAATTAATGCACTTTCTGTAGAGTAGCAGAGACAGCCAGATAAACATTATCTCAGATATAAGAAGCCGTGTAACCACACATCCCAGCCCTAAAATAATACTGAGCTAAGATTTTGTTTTTGTTTTTCTTGCATAGCTCCAGAAGAAGGTATTAAACTCATGTGTTCTACAAAGATAAATGTATGAGAAATGTTTTATGAGCAAACACATGTGCACAAAACAGTTCAAAAAATATCAGTGACTTCTTTCTAAACTTTAGAAATAGTGTAAAAAAAATTGCTTTCTTTTTCCTTTCACTGTGCTGGAGGCTTCTGACTATTTTTGTGAAGTCAGGAACTCATTCCACTTTTAGCCTCCAGGTGGCAGGAATCTGATAAATAACATTTGGGTTAATTTTCAGAGGTATCTGCACAACGTTTGAAAAATTACTGCTGATCACTAAGCTCCAAAATTGGGTCATGAAGATCAAATCCCAAAAGACAGAGCTTGGGTATTTTTGTTAGATTTATTAACACTAGAAGAACTGGGGAATTCAGTGAAAGCAGAGATTTTGGATTACAGCCAAGTATCAAAGAGGGGTGGTCATGCTATCCTGAGATGGCCTTCGGATTCTCAGGACTTTTTATCATACTTCAAGATCTCTCCAGATGTTCACAACTGTGCCAAGAAGAGTCCAGTTAGTCCACATAGAAACAGCAACTCTTCATCATATTCAGGGAATAGGTGGTCTCTTCTATACTCTTTAATTAAGAGATTTTCACTCTCTTTAACACCAGCCTCCTCCACTAAAACATAATGCCCTATCACTCAGAGTCTGAATTTTTACTAAGGTTTGAATAAATACTTATCAAAAATCCATATACACAAATCAAACATAATTTTTTTCCTGTAAATCTATAGTTGAAGCCCTATAGAAAAAAATGAAACTATTATGCAGAACAGTTGATACAGGTATGGACTCACTGATAACAGATGTGTACTGACTGCTTCAAATTAAGGGAGGTTCCTTCACAGCCTCTAACTTTCCTCTCAAACTTGTGATTTAGATAGAGATAGCTATTATTCGAAAGACAGAAGTAATTCTAAAAGTTTTGCCAATGCTGGAAAATATGATGAAGGAATACATGTCCAGAAATCCAACCCTTCAGAAAATACCCGAAGCAATACAAAGAGCAGAAGAGGGGCAGGAGAGATGGCTCAGCAGATAAGAGCGCCGACTGTTCTTGCAGAGGACCCGGGTTAGATTCCCAGCATCCACATGCTGGCTAAGAACTGTCTTTAACTCCAATTCCAGGGGAATCCAACATCATCTTCTGACCTCCGTGGCATTGCAGGACACAGGTGCACCAACCTACATGCAGACAGTACACTCATACACATAAAAAATAATAAATATATAGATTAAAAAAAAAACAAAGAGCAGAAGAAAGGAACGACTATACCCAAGTGTCAAGAGAAAGTAATTAGTAAAGGTATAATTCTGGAAATACATATACCGAAAAATGCAAACAAAAAGTAAATTGATGGGAAGCAATATAGCTCTCTTAATATTAATGGTCTGAACAGCCCAATCAAGGGACACAGACTTGGAGAATGGATTAAGAAACTGAATCCTGGGGCTGGAGAGATGACATAGCGGTTAAGAGCGCTGACTGCTCTTGCAGAGGACCTGGGTTTGATCCCCAGCACCCACATGCCGGCTGAGAACCGTCTTTGACTCAAGTCCCAGGGGAATCCGACGCCCTCTTCTGACCTCCAAGGCATTGCACGACATGGGTGCACAGACCTACATGCAGACAGTACATTCATACACATAAAAAATAATAAATAAAATTAAAAGAAACTGAATCCTGCAGAGAAACTGGGTTTGTAGCCCAGCACCCACAGGGCGGCTAAGAACCATCTTTAAGCCAGGCGAGGTGGTGCATGCTTTTAATCCTAGCACTCAGGAGGCAGAGGCAGGTGGATCTTTGTGAGTTCAAGGCCAACCTGGTCTACAGTGTGAGTTCCAGGACAGCTGGGGCTATAAGGAGACCCTGTCTCAAAAAAAAAAAAAAAAAATCAAAAGACAAAAGCTAGCAAGCCGGTAGGCAGCATTGCTGGACAGCCCATGGTTCCTGCCCCGACTTCCCCCCAATAAGCTGCTCCTGGAGAGCTATAAGATGAAGAAAACGTCCTCCCCAAGTTGTCTTTGGTCACAGCATTTATCACAGCACTGGATTCATTCCTTTGATAAGAATGTAGTAACTCTCTTCATCTCTTTAGATTACTTTTAATTTGAAGTCATTTTTATTGATATTAGAATAGCAACTCCTGCTTGCTTCTTAGTACCATTTGCTTGGAATATTTTTTCCCTCTTTCACCTTAAGATGGGTGTGTCCTTGAAGGTGAGATGGTTCTTTGTAGACAACAAAAAGATGATCGATTCAATTTCTTTTGATTTTTTTTTTTTTTTTTTTTTGAGACAGGGTCTCCTTAATAGCCCAGCTGTCTGGAAACTCACACTGTAGACCAGGTTGGCCTTGAACTCACAAAGATTCCACCTGCCTCTGCCTTCCTGAGTGCTAGGATTAAAAAATGCACCACCTCGCCTGTTTAAAGATGGTCTTAGCACGCCCTGTGGGTGCTGGGCTAACACCAGTTTCTCTGCAGGATTACAGTTTCTTTTAATTTTATTTATATTATTTTATGTGTATGAATGTCTGTCTGCATGTAGGTCTGTGCACCCATGTCGTGCAATGCCTTGGAGGTCGAAGAGGGCGTCAGGATTCCCCTGGGCCTTGAGTTCAAAGACGTTCTCAGCACCATGTGGTGCTGGGAATCAAACCCAGGTCCTCTGCAAGAGCAGTCAGCGCTCTTAACCGCCTATTGTCATCTCTCCAGCCCCAGGATTCAGTTTCTTAATCCATCTCCAAGTCTGATGTCCTTTTATTGGGCTTCAAGCCATTAATATTTAGATAGAGCTATATTGCTTCCCATCAATTACTTTTTGTTTGCATTTTTCGGTATATGTATTTCCAGATATATTACTTTACTTAATTACTTTCTCTTGACACTTGGGTATAGTCGTTCTTTCTTCTGTCTTTGTTTTTTTTTAATCTATATATATTTTTTTTTGTGTATGGAGTGTACTGTCTCATGTAGGTAGGTGCACCCNTAACCATGAAAACTTCACAATCATGAATATATACGCACTAAACACTGGTGCATGGAACTTCATAAACACAATACTATAGGACTTTAAGGCACAGATTAATCCCAAAATACTAATAACAGGGGACTTCAATACCCCACTGTGCCCATTAGACAGGTAAACTGGACAAAGGATAAACAGAGAAACACCCGAATTGAACAGTACAATACACCAAATGGACCTAACAGACATCTACCAAATATTCCACCCAAACACCAGAGGATAAACTTTTTATTCAGCACCCCCATGGAACATTCTCCAAAATCAACCACATACTAGGACACATAACAAATTTCAACAAATACAAAAATTTGAAATAATCCCATGCATTCTATCAGACCACAATGCAACAAATCTTAATATCTACCCCAGAAGAAGCCCTACTAACTACAAGAACTCTTAGAGACTAAACAATACACTCCTGGGGCTGGAGAGATGGCCTAGTGGTTAAGAGCGCTGACCGCTCTTGCAGAGGACCTGGGTTCAATCCCCAGCACCCACATGGCGGCCAAGAACCGTCTGAAACTCCAATTCCAGGAGCACTCCAGTTCCAGGGGAATCTGACACCCTCTTCTGACCTCCGTGGCATTGCACGACATGGGTGCACAGACCTGCATGCAGACAGTACATTCATACACATACAAAAATAAATTAAAAAAAATTTAAAAAACAAACAAACAAACAAACAAAAACAATACACTCCTAAATAATGAATGGGTCAAGGGACAAAAAAATAAATAAATAAAAGTAGTCCTGGATTTAAAAGAAAAGAACAATACAATGCAACAAAACCTATTAAACACTCTAAAAGCAGTCCGAAGGGGGAAATTTATAGCCCTAAGTGCCTACATTAAAAGAAAAGAAAAAAAAAAAAAAACAGAAAGAGCACAAAAAAACCCACCTAACATTGCAACTAAAAACACTTGAGAGACAACAACAAATGAATCCCAAACACAACAGACAATAAGAAATAACAAATATCAGAGTGGAGATCAATGGAATAGAAACAAAGAAAACAATACAAAGAATAAGTGACTAGCCCAGTTAACCAAAAGAAAGAAAGAGCAAATTCAAATCAATAGTATTTGTGATGAAAAGGGAAACATCATAATAGACAATGAAAAGATCCAGGCAATTATATGAAAATACTTTAAAAACCTATACTCTATTAAATTTGAAAACCTAATAGAAATGGATGAATATGTGAAATCATGGAAAACACCAAAGCTTAACCAAGAAGAGATTGACAGCTTAGACAGACCCATAACATATGAGGAAATTGAAACAGTAATATAAAACCTCCCAACTAAAAAAGCCCAGGCCCAGACAGATTTATGGCAGCAGAATTCTATAAGACTTTATTTTTTTAAATAGATTAATTAAAAAAAAATTTTGGTCTTTAAAAAAAATTATTTATTTTCGTATGTGTATGAATGTACTGTCTGCATGTAGGTTTGCGTACCTGTGTGGTGTAATGCCACAGAGGTCAGAAGAGGGTGTCGTATTCCCCTGGAACTGGAGTTAAAGACGGTTTTCAGCCGCCATGTGGGTGCTGGGGATCGAACCAGGGTCCTCTGCAAGAGCAGTCGGCACTCTTAACCGCTAGGCTCTCTCCAGCCCCTCTATAAGACTTTAAAAGAAAACCTACAACCATATTACTCAAATTATTCAAAAGAATAGAAACAGAGGAAACCTCCCAAATTCCTTCTATGAAGCAAGCATCACTATAATACCAAACCCAGGCAAATACATAACCAAAAAAGAAAACTATAGACCCATTTCTTTAATGAACACCGATGCAAAAGTTCCCTCAATGAATTACATGCAAACCACATACAGGCACACATCAAAAGATCATTCACCATGACCAAGTTGGATTTATACCAGAGATGCAGGGATGGTTCAACATATGTAAATTAATAAATGTCATAAAGCACATAAACGGACTGAAAGACAAAAACCACACAGTCATCTCAATTGATTCAAAAAAGGCCTTTGATAAAATCCAACATGCTTCTTGTTTAAAGTCTTAGAGAAAATTGGACTGGAGGGAACATTCCTCAACATAATTAAAGCCAATATAACAAACCCACAGCCAATATCATTCTGAATGGGGAAAAGCGAGAATCATTCCCCTTAAAGTCAGGAACCCACCAAGGCTGCCCCTTATCTCCACTCCTTTTCAATATTGTGCTGGAAATGCTTGCTAGAGCAATAATACAAGAAAAGGAAATCAAAGGAATACTAATCGGAAAAGAGAAAGTGAAACTTTTTGCATATGACATGGTAGTATACCTAAGGGATGCCAAAAACTCCACCAGAAAACTTCTGGAAATGATTAACGGTTTCAGTAAAGTGGCAGGTTACAAAATTAACCTAGAAAAATCAGCAGCCTTTATGCCAACAACAAGCATTTGGAGAGAGAATACAGGGAGATCTTCTCATTCACAATAGCCTCAAAAAATATCTCAGAACAAACATGATTAAAGACACTAAGGATCTCTACAATGAAAATTTTAAATCCTTAAAGAAGGAGATGATTAACGAAGACATCAGAAGTTGGAAGGACCTCCCATGTTCATGGATTAGAAGAATTAACATAGTAAAGATGACCATTCTACCCAAAGCAATATATAGATTCAATGCAATCTCAATTAAAATCCCCATGACTTTCTTCACAGAATTAGAAAAGTCAAAGGATGCTGAAAGAGGAGGAATCAGTTTTCTCAGGGACAAGCTCCCTGGAGGTTATTCAATCCCGAGTGGTCAGCTGTAAACACATACACGTAAGAGCAACACTCAATGGACTCTGTAGTGTGTGTGTGTGTATGTGTGTGTGTGTGTGTGTGTGTGTGTGTGTGTGTGTAGTGAGGACAGAACTTGCATTTAAAGAATGAGGCCATTTAAATGTACAGGGGTGAAGAAGCTGCTCAAGGTCATACAAAGAAATTATATGTTACAGGATATAGAAGAGGGGTCTTGGGCTCTCTAGGTTTAATGTCTGTGCTCTTATTCACTGGTCCATTTTGATTCTCAATCAAAGATGTTGAAGCGTTGAAAATATAAATAAATACAAAGGCTCAACTAATAGTAATAACATAGAATATTACGCTTGGATTGCTTGGGGTGATTATTCTTCATTATTTCTTTTGTAATTTTTATTTATTTTCGTTTTATGCGTATGAGTGTAATTGTCTGCATGTATGTGTTTTGCGATGCCCAGAGGTTGGAACAGGGCATCAGATTCCCTGAAACTGGAATTAGGACAGTTGTCAGCTGTCATGTAAATCCTGAGTATTGAACCCGGGTAACTTTGCAAGAGAAGCCAGTGCTGTTAACCACTGAGCCATCTCCCTAACCCCTCATCATTATTTCTTACTTTTTGATAAATAGTATCTCCAGGAAGGGAAAGGATCCAGTAACAAAGAGTGCTTAATAATTTTGAGAACAGGAACATCACCCTACTCTTAAACGCATGTCTCATGAATCTGGGACTGCCTTATGCAAATTGGACTTCCTTTTATTGTTGTCATTATTATTTCTCTATTGCTCCAAAAGGTAAGATAAGAGCTGACAGGAAAACTTTTTTAGCAGGTTCCAGTGTCCGAAATTAGAACAGAGCAATGCATTGAAGCACATTCATCTCTTCATGAGATTACTCATTTTCCCATGCTCATATTTATAACTGCTTGCCAATGACATACTTATCAAAACAAATAAAAATGTTAGGGCTAGGATTTGATCATTTAAATTCCTATGTATTTTAAATAGAGTATTTATTTGAATATGTTCTCACCACCTAAAGGAAGAATCAGTAACATTCCCTCCCCCCCCCAAAAAAAGAGAAGTAAATGTAACAGACCTTTCCAGTGTTCAGTTTTTAACAGCTGATCTCTCACAGGTACTTCACAAAAGACCCCACAGACTCCCCACTCATGCACCTTGAGATTCCCTGGGCTGGTGGCATAACAGTTTCCATTCAGAAGCAAGATAAGCATTTCCAACAGGCTCCCATACTCAGACATGTTGTGCATATGAAATTAAAACTACCAGCAAACAGTGGAGCCCATAACACAGCAAAGCCAAGTAACACCGCAGGTTTGTTGCTGACCATGTTACGGGTTTATTAGTTTGGATTTGTTTCTAAGCACATGTTCCTTATATCTCAATTATAATTCAATCTTTTCTTTTAAAATTTGTGGGTCTCCAAGTCAAACTAGCCCATGAAATGGGATGCTATAATTTGTTGAGAAAACAATACTTCTTACAATTAACTGAAGTCATGATGATTTATAATATAGAAAAAATAGAAGTATTTGTATTTTTTCTCTATTAAAGATTGACTTTTGATCTACAAGTCATTTCTTTTTGCATGCCTGGTTTTGTGTATATATTTTGGTCATCTTATCTATCTGGAATCTTCAGTTTGATCCTCATTCCCTGGCAGTAACTAATTCCAGTGAATTTAATATGTTATTTGAATCCAATCTCAATATGGCTTGATCCTTAGGCAAGTATCTTTGAAAAATACATTGTGACTTTTCATTTTGATTCTATTTCCTACTCCTTTTACAACATATTCTATTTGTGGAACTGTGGATGTATAGAAATGGCACTAATTAGTTTAGGCAAATATATACACCATATTTTCATTAGTTTTTTTCTGAAGGAGTTTCTCCCCGGAATCCTATCCCAACAATATTTTGCCGAATGCCTGAGATACATCTCCTTTTGAGCCATAGAATGCTCATCAAAGTAGACAGTGAGAAGCATAAAAACTTTTTTATCCTGGTTACCACCACAGGATTTCTGAATGAGCCAAACAGCTTGCACACACTGTTTTTGTTGTTGTCATTACTGTAATAAAAATCCTGAGCTGGCTAATGTATAAAGAAAATGAGGTTATTTTAATATGCTTTTGGTGGCTAAAAGTCCAAAGGGCTCAGCTATGTAGCTGCCTTGGTTGTATTACACAATGCCATCTTTTCTTATAAGGCTACTAAAATCCCTTTCTGGTGATCATATCGAAAGCTAATCTCTTGTTTGAGAATCCTTCTAAACAAGACAGTCAGATCAAGTTACCCTTTTAAGGAGATTAAGGAGTGCAGATGAGTCTCTGTCCAGTTTCACTGACAGCATCAGTCAATTTGAGGCCTTGTCAAACTGATTTGTAAAAAGAAAACATCGTTTTATTAAACTGCATGCACCAGCTTGCAGCTTTTTCAGAAGTGTGCTTTGCCAACTCTCCAGCAGGAAACACTTGTCCATTTCTACTTCACTTGTGTTGTTTTCCTATTTCCTCTGGGTATTAATTTCCTTCTGGCAATAATCAGATCTAGCCCTTAAATAGATTAATATTGAGAGATACACATACTTTTCGTTTTTACCCTTAGGAACTTTTGCCTAATAGAATGGAAATATTAAACAAAGGTTTTCCTTTCTCAATATCATTAAAATATACTCTAACATTCTTTTTCACAGTTTATAAGTTTGTGCTGTGGTTTAGGCACTGGTTGTCACCTTAGATGCTCCTGTGTGGACATCTTGCTTCACAAAAGGATAATGTTCAAAGGTGATGGCACTCCTAAGCAGTGGGGCCCATTATGATATCCTAGTCTATTGGCCGCATGCCCTCCAAAAGCTCAGCATTTCCAACGGGACTTTAGTTATGGAAAGAAGGCTCTTAGAGAAGCCTCACTCTGGCCTACCCGGCTGTTTCTGGCTTCCTGTTTAATTTCTTAAGCACGTGCTCCCACCATGGTCATCTACAGGAACTCGATCAAGTGAGGGTTTTCTCCAGATCTGAGTCATGCCCTTGAACCTCTAAACGTACAGGCTAAATATTTTTTTTCTTTATAAGTATCCTAGATATTCTGTCACAGCAAAAAAAGCCTAACTAACACAGATTGTCTATCATATTTAGACCTTTAAAAGAGAAACGTAGTAGGAATTTTAAATAGGAAGCCAAGTTTCCCTGCAAATTGAGTTGTCTTTATCATAAAATCAAGGTCACATGCATTCATGGGTATGCTTTCTGGATTCTTCTATCAATGATCTGCTTGTTTATTCCTAAACAAATATAAAACAATTTTCTTTTACTATGTACATTTTGTTACTGATTTCTGAGACCCAGCTATCTTAATTATATACTAAAGATAAGATATCTAATTTAAAACTTTGAATTCTGTGTTTCACATTACCAAATGTCCTAGTTTGGTTTTTGTTGCTGTGCTTTTTTTTTTATTTTTTATTTTATTTTATTTATTTTCATATGTGTATGAATGTATTGTCTGCATGTAGGTCTGTGCACCCATGTCGTGCAATGCTACAGAGGTCAGAAGAGGGTGTCGGATCCCCCTGCAACTGGAGTTAAAGATGGTTTTCAGCAGCCATGTGGGTGCTGGGGGTCGAACCCAGATCCTCTGCAAGAGCAGTTGGCGCTCTTAACCACTAGGCCATCTCTCCAGCCCTATTGCTGTGCTTTTTAAAACATTGATCAAAATTAACTTGAGGAAGAACGGGTTTATTTTATCTTACAACTGTCAGGTCACAGTCCATCACTGAAGGAGGTCATGGCAGGTTCTATAGGCAGGAACTGAAGCAGACGACACAGAGGAACACTGCACACTGGCTGGCTCCCTGTGGCTTGCTCAGCTACCTTTCTCAAAGAGCCAAGCCTCACTTCCCTAGGAATCGCACTGCCCACAGTGGGCTGGACTTTCCTACATCACCCAGTAACTAAGAAAATGTTTCACAGACATGCCCAGAGGCCAGTCTGAAGCCAACAATTACTCAACTGAGGTTCCCAGGTATGTTAAGGTCACGACTGAAGTTAACTATGATGCGATGAAAACCTTACATCCTTGATAATACTAAAACTGTATTAGAGAACATATTGTTAAGCAACTACAAGGACATTAGCGTACCCTCATTATTCAAGATTCTGTTCACCACATTTATATTCTGAGGAATAAACTTCGTTTTTATATAAGGGAATGTTTGTGAAATCTGAAGGCTTTCTTTTTTCTTAAACCACCACAATATAATACTAAGAAGTTTTTCACTTCTAAAATAAAATGGATGGACAAGATGATGTTGAAGGTCTGTTTAAGCTCTAAAATTTTTATGAGCCTATAAAAATCACCCAAATAGAAACTTCAGTGGGAAAAGGCAATTTCCTTGTCTCCATTTTTGGACAAATTTCCTAGAAGGGAGGTTTCAGTCGTTCATTCACCTTCATGCCTTGCCTCAGATGCTCTGCACAGGCCAGCTGAGAAAGCAGCAGCATCTGTCGTTGCAAAGTGAGACACTTAAAAATGAAAGAACAAAGCTGACACCAAAGAATGAAATGCACATGAAGTTAATACCAACAAAGGCTTCAAGAACGAAAACGAGCAAGTCAATACAAGACAAGCCAAGAAGGATTAGACATAGCTCGTAAAATATATCAGCATTTCTAAGGCAATAATCTCACTTTTAGTATATACGGTTTTTCAACATTAAACGTAATGTAACTTAAGAGACTGCTGTTGACTTATAATTAAACCAGCTTTCCTCTGAGATAAATTTGGGTATCGTGAGATATTTTAGAAGGAAGGCACTATGATTTTGAAACATACATGATTTTTTTGGAACCGATTTCAAATAAGATGCTTCATTATTAACCTTGGAAAATAAGACTGGAGAGATGGAGCAGTGGCTAAGAACTTGCACTGTTCTTGCAGAAGATGTAAGCTGGGTTTCCAATACCCATGTGGGGCAGCTCACAACTACCTGTGACTCCATCTGAGTGATCCAATTCCCTGAGTGAAGGAAATCACAAAGTGTAGCATCTAGTGGTGTCAAGAGAGGCCAACATTGACATAAGGAAGAAGCAGCAAAGTAACTCAGGCCACAACTGCAGTCAACCATGTCTACACTGGGAAGGCATCAGAGGAGACTGCCACAGGAGTGACAGCAGAAACTTAATAAAGAAAATAGATGTCAGCAAACTAGTTCTGCCAAGTTACTACAAAGGGTAGGCATGCCAGGTATGGTGGCAGAAGCCTGTAATCCCAGCATTTGGGAGGTGGAGGAAGGAGGATTAGGAGCTCAAAGTTATCCTCAAATATGGAACAGGTTTGAGACTAGCCTAGGCTAAGTCGGACCTGGACCTTGTCTCATAAAATCAAAAGCATGAAACAAGGAAGGCAGAAAGCAAACAGAACAGCATGCTGATGATGGGAGGACATTCATCATCTACGGCTGATGCAATAGAGTAAACTGTAATGTCTAGTTTTCAGTCAAACTAGTTACATCAAGAAACAGGAAAAAAGAGCACTACTAAGATAAAGGAACAAGGAAGCAATCAGTCCCAATGGCCATTTTAGCAGTGGGTATCAAGAAAGAGGCAAAACTTATGAAAAATGAAATTGTGGTAGTAAAGGATAATAATTAGTATGAAGAACATCACAAGAAAACATCTATAGTAGACTTGAGCTAATAAAAAAGATCCAATGAAGTTGAAGATAGACTGATAAGTGACATTCAACCTAAATATTAGACAGAAAAGAGACCGAGAAAATGAACAAGATATCAGGATGATGCAGGACACCATTCAGAGCACAGCATATTTGCAATGGGAAAGACAGGAAGGACACAGAGAAGGGAGAAGAAATCAGATAAGTGACTGTAACACCCCACACCCAGAAACCTTGCCAAACACATCAAAGAATTCAAAACGCTGCAGAGGGAACAACACAGATCTAAGCCAGGCACATTATAATTAGAGGTTGAAAGGGAGACAGAAATGGCTCATCTCTAGGCTGGAGAGGTGACTCAGACCTGAAGAGCACTATCAGCTCTTGCAGAGGACCCAGGTTCAGTTCCCAGCAACCATAGGCAGATAACAACTATCCATAACTCCAGTTCGGGGGATCTGATGGCTCCTTCTGACCTCAAAGGGTATTGCATGACGTGGGTACACTTACACACATGCTGGCATACTCATACACATAAAAAATAAAGATTTTTTAAAATTAAAAATGGCTCATTGTATGCAAAGAGATATGAGCAAAATCAGAAACTGACACTTAACAGTGATCCTCACAGTAGAATCAGCTATTAAAAGTAAACCTACCAACAACTAATACAGAGCCTCTAAATACATGAAGCAAAACCAGAATAAAGTTAAAAGAAAAAAGACATTTCAGCAGTGTTGACTAGATTGTTCAATCGATAACTTGAAATTATGGATAGAAGAACTTAGTTCAAATTGTGATCAGTAAAGCAGAACTGGAAGCCAAGACAAACAGAATATGTATGACCAAGTCTGGGTTGTTTTAAAATCTCTGTCCTCTTAGCTGCAGGTTTTCTCCATGTTTTGTTCTGAATCCACACCTTTCTAAGTATGACAATTCTTCATTCTTTTCTTAAAAGGTTTTATTCTACTCATTGTCTTAATGTCTTTGTTTTGATTCAAAGATTTTCCTTTATTGAGGGATGTCTTCAAGGTTCCAGGGACTTTATATAAGAAAGAGAGTTCATTTTCTATTCCTTTAGCCTCATCTGGTCCATTCGCATACACAGACACTCCTGATTTTCTTCTCAGGGTCTGACCTGTGCATTGGCTCTCCAGATCTGCCACTAATTCTTGCTCTTGTTTAAGTGTAGTGACAAGGCATGGGTCACTCTCATAATGGAATTTGGATTATCTTTATAATGATATCTATGCAAAAGTAGACAAAAATAGACAGTCCCACCATGGTCACAGAAAATTGCATAGTCCTCCTGTTCTGGCCATTGCAGCATGTCCAGAATTTTGAGAAATTTTATGTGAGTTATAGGAGGCTGAGCGCTAGGGAGAGTCCCATGCAGGCAGTGCTCGTCAGCAGGAACTTCTGAGATCTGGTTATGTTTTATGTTCAATGTTAAGTTCATCAAATTAAGCTTTTGATTTTGACATACATAATTCTGCCCCAGGCATTGTTTGGCATACCTTGGTAAACCAGCCACCCTGATTTTGTCTATATTTTTCCACAACTCTTAGGACTTTGGCCATAGTGAGACACATTTGTTTTCAAGGGATCATGTATTTACTAGCGGTGAACCTACCTGGTTGGGAATAATAGAATATTTCTACTGCATTTGTTTTCAGCATCATACATACAAACAAGCTCACAAGCAAGGACCTGGCTTTCCTCCAAGGCACTTACATGTTCTCAAGCAATTTTCTGAAGTCAGTTCAGCACCTTGGACAGCATCACATGGTTCCTGGGAATACAACGACTCTCCAGATTTTCTTCTCTGTCTTAGCCTGGTGCATTGGCTCTCCATTCTGCCTGTCATTCTCATTCTTGAGTAAGTGACATGTGGGTCTCTCTCATATATCTGAATTCTCCACAGAGTGGAGTGTCTATGCACTCTCATAACAAATTTTTAAAGACAGATCAGAAAACCTGAAAACTTATTTTGTTTTTTTCTCATCTCTCTCTCTCTCTCTCTCTCTCTCTCTCTCTCTCTCTCTCTCTCTCTCTCTCTCTCTCTCTCTTTTTCAAGACAGGGTCTCCCTGTAGTCCCAGCTGTCCTGGAACTCACTCTGTAGACCAGGCTGGCCTTGAACTCACAAAGATCCGCCTGCCTCTGCCTCCCGAGTGCTAGGATTAAAGGCGTGTGCTACCATGCCCGGCTTGAATACTAATTTTGGTAAGGTGGTAGTAGAAGGCAAATGAACATGAAGTGGCTTAGAAAGTATGAGCAAAATGAAAGACGACTGATGAGAGAATTAGGGGATATTAGATGATTTAAGGAAACCTGGAAGAAAATGAATTGAAGACAGAAGTGTGAAGAAACAGAAAAGGGAATGAGTAAATTCAAAAAAAGAAGGAAAGAAGGAAGGGAGGGAGGAAGGGAGGGAGAAAGATGAAAGAGAGAGAAAGAAAGAGAAGAAGATAGAGTAAAGTGATGTTAGAAAAGCCAGAGTGAGTAATATTTTCTCAAGGGAGCAGCCCATGGCATCAGCTCCTGTGAGTGAATCTAGTGTTACAAAATACAAAAGTGGCCGGGGCTGGAGAGATGGCCTAGTGGTTAAGAGGGCCTACTGCTTTTGCAGAGGACCTGGGTTCGATTCCCAGCACCCACATGGCAGCTGAGAACCGTCTTTAACTCCAGTTCCAGGGGAATCTGATGCCCTCTTCTGACCTCTGCGGCATTTCACGACACGGGTGCACAAACCTACATGCAGATAGTACATTCATACACACAAAAAATAAATAAAATTACAGAGTCTGAAAATAATTGGTGGGTGGATTATAGAGCCTGTTGAGAGATTCACATTATAACAACATAGTTGCTTTCAGATAATCAGAAATATAACCATAATATCATTCAGCTTGCCTTTCGTCTGGGGGATTTGGTGTTAGCATCCACAAATGAGGTAAACCATTCTCTGTTTGTCTTTCTGCTTAATGGCTTTGAGCTCCATCCATACTGTATATGGGTGGATAGTATTTATCCACATTTTAGAGTAATATAAAATTAATGGAGGAAAATGTGAATTCCTAAACATAAAAAAAGACTGAGAGAACTATGCAGGACAGTTATGGCAGAACACATGATCTGGGATGGGGTGGGGTGGGGTCTGGGGAAAGGAAAGGGGAATACGCCTGAACTGAACTGAAAAATGATGTATGAAATACACAAAACATCAATAAAAAATAAAATAATAAATATAAATAAATAAAATTTTAAAAAATTAGAAAATGCAAAGAGGCCATTGGGTTCAGCAAACAAGCTCATGAATTTTTAAAAGCAATAGTAATGTCATATCGCTCACTGAAACTGCACATGGGTTTAAAGATCAATAAAAAGTAAGAAGTTAGAGATAGATTTCACAGAAATCTTTTAAAAACATTAAATTCAAGGGAAGAATACCTAGGAAAAAGGAAAAATAAAGTACACTCCACTGTAAGTTTGGAGTAAAGGGAATGATTTAGTCAGTGTTTAGGGAGCGATGCGCAACATTGAGAAGGGGAAAGCGTTCAAATTTGAGTGAAAAAATAGATTATTGAACTGTGGTTCCAAAAATATGGAGCCAAAAAGATAGTGGGAGTGTGTGGACTAATGCTATGTTTAAAAGGAAGAAGGCCTCGTCCATAACAGAAACAAAGACTTTAGATTCCCTCCTGGGAGGACTGGTAGGAAGCTCTAGGCAGGCAGGTAGAAGAACACAAGCAATAGATTTCAGGGAGGGGAGGCTGGAGCAGGAGGGTGTTGTTCAGGGAGGTGAGGCTGGAGCAGCAGGGTGGAGTTCAGGGAGCTGAGGCTGGAGTGGAGGGTGGAGTTCAGGGAGGGGAGGCTGGAGCAGGAGGGTGGAGTTCAGGGAGGGGAGGCTGGAGCAGGAGGGTGGAGTTCAGGGAGGGGAGGCTGGACGGGAGGGTGGAGTTCAGGGAGGGGAGGCTGGAGTGGAGGGTGGAGTTTAGGGAGGGGAAAGCCAATGTAGGGAAATGGAACCAGGAACAAGGAGGACACAGGGGAAGTCGCTTCCAGGACAAGGACAGTGTTTCCTAAGAACTACAAGAGACCTATTAAGGTAGAAAAGCCTGGAAATACATCATTCCCTAAGAGTGGCTTGGGGAATACAATTCTAGTATTTGTTTCTATAGCACTCCAAACTGTTCACAAGTCTTTTCCAAAATTTCCACAGTATTTCAGTATGTCCTAAATACCTTAAATAAGTGTGAATATATTATTTCCTAGATTCTAATATTTTGCTCCTCCCATTTTCCTGCTGTACTACTGTAAATCGGTCTGATCATTAAACATAGGAAAGCATATGCTGAAGGACTAACATACACTGGTCATCTTTCCGTCTGTTTTTAGGATCTTTTATGCAGTCTATTAGAGAACTGAAGCCTTCCTGGTTCGCAGAGGTCTGCTCCACTGCTTTCTCCTCTATGCTGACAATTCTTGCATTTATTCTGGGCATCTTTTTCCTCTATTTTATAATATAAATAAAAACTATCTCACTAATTTTAGCTTCCAAAAATATGTTCAAATTCCTCATCTTCTAAGGCCTTCTCTGTCACCACCCACGGTTAGAAGGGAAAAAAGAGGCTGGGAGTGGTGGCACACGCCTTTAATCCTAGCACTTAGGAGGCAGAGGCAGACAGATCTTTGTGAGTTCAAGGCCAGTCTGGTCTACAGAGTGAGTTCCAGGACAGCTGGGACTACAGGGAGACCCCGTCTCGAAAAAAGACCAAAAAAAAAAAAAAAAAAAAGAAGGGAAAAAAGAAAACTGCAGAAGAAACTCTACCCTTTGAATACTGCCAACAAGCCTGTGAGACATGGTCTGCCTAGAATGCATATTATCCTGCTTATAGATATCAAGCACACATACATATTTGACCTGATTATACAATGGCTGTAGAATACTTTTATAGCTCTGACCACTGCCAGTTTCAAGCTTGTCTCTGTACAGGATAACTGTAACTTATACCAACGCACCCAAAAGCACCATTGTCTTCACATTTCCTCCTACTGCAAGATAAAATATCTGCCATCTACCAGAGTAGAAAGTAATTTTGTGAAGGAGTATGGTCCTTTCCTGTATCCATGCAGATCATGGCTACAGTAGACACATTCTCAGTAATTATGGAAATTAAACATTTAATTGTAACAAAACACAAAATTGTGCTGGAGCAAGTTGTACACAAAAATATGTTCAAATTCTTCATCTTCTAAGGCCTTCTCTGTCGAGACAGAGATAAACATAGCCGAGATAAATGAACAGCAAAGCAGTTGGGGCACTGTGGGCATCCTTCAGTGACCACTTCTAGCTTCTGGTTATATCCCAGTCTCCTACACAGCTTGACAAGCTAATACTACTCCTCAGAAAAGTACAATACTGTTAGTCAAAGGATATCAGGTCCAACCTAGAAATCTGAAAGCGACTTTTAAAACATTATAAAGTGTGTCATCCTGGCAAGCAGCTGGGGTGCAACCATTCAGAGCAGACCTATTTATCAACATGTGCAGAGAGTAAGTTTAAGACTTCCACACTGCTGTTGAATGGAGCGTGAAGGAAGGGTGATGGAGATCACATAAATATTAAGCAATGGCCTTGCACTTGGAAGCTGGAGGCAATTGTTCATATGGGCTTTTATGCATTTAGAATTTATTTCTCTGGATTCCAAGGTGCAGGTGGATTGTAATTGGAATGAATAACATGATCCAAAAAAACTATAACAAAAACTACTAAATAAAATAGGAAGCACAGCTACACCCTCAGACAGATGGCAGTTTCAGAATATAGGGCATCTAGGTATTTTAGTTAGCAACTCACGAAGTTTTGTTCTTTGATTTAAAAAATAAATCCTTAAAAATACAATCATGACCATTTTTCTTTGTATAAGTGTATGCTGAATGTATAAAAATTAAATGANATAAAATATCTGCCATCTACCAGAGTAGAAAGTAATTTTGTGAAGGAGTATGGTCCTTTCCTGTATCCATGCAGATCATGGCTACAGTAGACACATTCTCAGTAATTATGAAAATTAAACATTTAATTGTAACAAAACACAAAATTGTGCTGGAGCAAGTTGTACACAAAAATATGTTCAAATTCTTCATCTTCTAAGGCCTTCTCTGTCGAGACAGAGATAAACATAGCCGAGATAAATGAACAGCAAAGCAGTTGGGGCACTGTGGGCATCCTTCAGTGACCACTTCTAGCTTCTGGTTATATCCCAGTCTCCTACACAGCTTGACAAGCTAATACTACTCCTCAGAAAAGTACAATACTGTTAGTCAAAGGATATCAGGTCCAACCTAGAAATCTGAAAGCGACTTTTAAAACATTATAAAGTGTGTCATCCTGGCAAGCAGCTGGGGTGCAACCATTCAGAGCAGACCTATTTATCAACATGTGCAGAGAGTAAGTTTAAGACTTCCACACTGCTGTTGAATGGAGCGTGAAGGAAGGGTGATGGAGATCACATAAATATTAAGCAATGGCCTTGCACTTGGAAGCTGGAGGCAATTGTTCATATGGGCTTTTATGCATTTAGAATTTATTTCTCTGGATTCCAAGGTGCAGGTGGATTGTAATTGGAATGAATAACATGATCCAAAAAAACTATAACAAAAACTACTAAATAAAATAGGAAGCACAGCTACACCCTCAGACAGATGGCAGTTTCAGAATATAGGGCATCTAGGTATTTTAGTTAGCAACTCACGAAGTTTTGTTCTTTGATTTAAAAAATAAATCCTTAAAAATACAATCATGACCATTTTTCTTTGTATAAGTGTATGCTGAATGTATAAAAATTAAATGAGAAAATGTTTATATTTCCAAATAATCTGAGTCTCGTATAATGAAATGATTGATCATAACACAGGGGCCTGTAGTACTGAAAGCTGAGTACTCACCTAGACAGTGAGTATCAAGACCTCCAGAAGGCGAGAAGTCAGTCTTGCTACGGCGAAGGGAGCTGGAGAAATATTTCCACTTCCTGCATATGGAAGTGGATACCTCATCCTAATTTCTCTCCAAGTACAATTGATGCAGAGTGCTTTTAAGACTGTATGCATGTCCTGTGTAGGCATGCATGCTGAGGTCAGAGGACAACTTGCTGGAGTAGCTTCTCTCTCTTTCCACCACAAGCATTGGTGGGGATGGAACACAGGCTGACAGGCTTGGTGGCAAGCACCCAAGCCCACGGAGCCATCTCACTGGTCCTGCTACAGCACTTTATATGATCAAGTTGCTCTTATATAAATTGCTTCTTGGATCTGAGATCCCCTGAGACCAGCTGAAGCACAGGAAGCTCTCTTCACAATAGCAAGAAGCTGGAACCAACCCAAATGCCCCTCAACTGATGAGTGGATAGAGAAAATGTGGTACATCTACACAATGGAATTCTATGCAGCAGTAAAGAAAGAGGACATTGGAGCTGGAGAGATAGCCTGGTGGTTGAGAACACTGACTGCTCTTGCAGAGGACCCGGGTTCAATCCCCAGCACCCACATGGCGGCTGAGACCCGTCTGTTAACTCCAATTCCAGGAGAACTCCAGTTCCATGGGAATTTGAGACCCTTTTCCTCAGCATTGCATGACACGGGTGCACAAACCTGCATGCAGGCAGTACATTCATACATGTACAAAAATAAACAAAATTTAAAGAAAGAGACAACCACCCCCCCAAAAAAAAGACTTAAAAAAAAAAAAAAAGAAAGATGACATCATGAGATTTGCAGGGAAAATGCTGGAACTAGGGGACTTTCATGCTGAGTGAAGTAACACAGTTTCCAGAAAAACAAACGATGAATGGTATCCCTCATCTGTGGATTGCTAGGCCAATAACCATAGTTGTACGTATTTCTTGTGCAAACCCCTTGAGCTTTTGTCCAAAGCATTTGGGAGTGATGCATATTGGAAAAAACAACAACATAAACAACAACAAACACAGAAAGGACTTGCTTCAGGGAACTACTGAAACAATGAAACTCTGCTCAAAAAAGTCAACAAATCGAAAAGGAGCAAAAAAAAGACTGAGAAAGAGATGAAACAGCATGTGTTGGCAGAACATGCATGGAGCTCTGGGGGGTGTGGGGTGGGGGGATGGGGGGATGGGGGGACATGGGTCTAGATTTGATAAAAAATATAAATAAATAAATAAAAAATAAAATAAATTGCTTCTTAATAACAGTCAAAATTATTTAGCATAAAATCCCACTTTCTAGCCTCAGATAATGTCACTGAAAAATGAGACTAGTATACACAATTCTGTCATATCCATTTTTGGTTTATTTAGAAAATTATGATAATAACATTTTATTAATACCTCAAAAAATTGACCTTGAAAACCCCTCTATAAATTTTTTTCATTAAGTAATTTTTTATAAAGTATGCACACATATGTTATTGTAGAATTGCCACTTCTAATATCTCTTTCAAAGCTAATTTGTTTTCTCTGCCTTCCCCTCAAACCCTTTATGGAATGACTGAATCGCAGTGTCATGAAACTGGATGAGGCCTTAGAGATCATCTAATCTAAGCCTCACTTTACAGGCAAGGATGTAAGGCCCAGAGAGATGATAAAAATTGGAGGCAGGATTCATCTTCTTAGGAAAAGTAATTCCTTGTAGGAAGTCATCAGTAAAATAAAATGTAAAGAACTGGTCCCCAAAGTCTTTGGTTTTAATGAGAAAAGATAATGGCATCTCTTTTCTGTCAAATGAATTAGTTTCCAGTTTATTGAAGTTTTAATACGTCTCTCAACTTTGGATGGTTATGATAGACTAAGCATAGTTGTGCCTTTTGCTTCGCTCCACCCCTCTGGGAGGCTGATGGCACAAGTCCACGCAGATTGATTCCCTTGCTATGGATCTATAATTAACGCATCTGCCTCTATACAGTGCCACATTGCCAGACATACTGTCTATGACTTTCCAAATAGAAAACAAAACTGTTCAGAACCCTAGTAAAAACCCTTGTCTGATACTTGATCTTTTGTCTGTTAATATTTTATTTCTGCTATAATTATACTTTCATTTTTTAAATTAAAAAATGGTGAAAAGCATTTGTCAAATGAATGTTGGGCACTCCAGCAGTGGACTAGATACCATCTTTTTTTCTTGTCACCTTTGCGAGGGTCTTACCTTCTCTGACAACCATTCCTTCTTTGATTATAGAAAGTCCACTTACATTATAAATATGTTTTCCAGGGAAAGGTCAGTAAGCATGCGATCCCTGTAACTAAGAAGAATCATAGTACCCTCATTCTTTTCCCAGTATCCAAAAATTTGGAACAAGTGTAGCTTCTTGTTTCTCATTTGTTCATTCATTTATAAGAGTTTTTTTGTTTTGTTTTGTTTTATTGTCATGTTGAAGATCAAACCCAGGGCTTTGCACACTGAAGGCAAAGGCTCCATCACAAAGTTACACTCTCAGAAACTGTATTTCTTAATTAATATTAAATAGTGCTCACCCTAGAGAAATTCTGTTCCTAGTCCTCTCTCCAAGATATTTGATGCCTGTAGACATTTTTGTTTGTTTCAAGGACAGTTAAAATTTGTTAGTCGTAGAATTATCTAGTGGTTCAGGCCAACAATGCTACTAGGTATCTGTCAATGCACGCACATACTGGAAAGGGTTTTCTAGAGCCAGGATGTGGGACAGAATGGAAGGTGAGAAAGTGAAGTAAATCACCACTGCTTACAGTGATGTCTTCACACCAGCAACTTCGGTTTCTTTCAAGAGCTTGTTAGAAAGCACATCACAGACCTTCTGAATCAAACTATAGTTTCCAAAATCAACAACTCATTTGAATGGCTTGTCAAGCTTGAGAAACAGTGACTATACAGCACTTAGGCAACCCTCAAATGTTCTGAAAGAGCATGTGTCTTACAGCCCAGAAGATGATCATTCTTTTAAATAGCAGATTCCTGTTACAGCATTTTGTCTCTAATAATAGAACATTATCACTTCTTTCTGTGGGTATTAGTGTTACATGGAAAGAGACAGTAAAAAAATCCACTGCTCAGTTAATGTGGAAAATTCTATGTAGCACAAACAAATGGATTAAAACCTCTAAGAGGCTGACGCACCTTAAGAATCTCCAAGAAAGCATTATTGCATGTGGCATTCTGGAAAATTATTTAACTACAAAATCTATTTTTCCCTAGAGCATTTACTAAGCCAAGGGTTTCAGAGACCATGTTTCTTTTTCTCAGCATGGAAATGCAACAGAAATTGAATACATTCAAACCTCTCACCATAGAGACTTGAATTAATTATTCCCAAGCAGTGTGTTGCTTCAACAAAAGACAACATCCAAGGCCAATGAGAGAATAGTGAGAGCCCCAAGGAATTTCAAAGAGAAAGTCTTTATCCAGTGGAAACCATAAGTGAGTAAAACCTTGCACCTGGAAGTTTCTTAAAAATAAAAAGCCAGGTCCCTCCCCCCCCAAAAAAAATCCTGGGCAATACTAGATGTTGAAAAAACTAATAAAGTTAAGGGTTAAGGATGTATTCTCCTCATTCAGAAATTACATTAGAACATTTTCTCATGTTATCTGATTGGTTTAGTGATCTAACATTTTGTCTAAACCTGCACGGAATAAAGAAACAATAATTTAACAAGCAACCCCTGAAAACAACTGCAAAACAGAAAGAAAAACACAATTAAGCCAATGTCACTGGCGACTTTATTATGCACATAAATTATATGGAATTGCAGGCTGCCTTTTCTCATCACTAATTATATTAAGGGTTATTGAGGGTTTACTTAATGAAGAAAATTGCCTTGGTGCCTACAGCTTTGCAGAACTGTGAGCATTTCCTTAGCAATTAAGAATTCCTCAGGGTTGTCACACAGACTGGGTTTATATCCCTGACATTTCATGTTGTTATGTAGTTACCTATAAACAGATGCAGTGTTACACACACATTAAAAAAAGAAACTACAAAAGTTTCCCGTGTATGATCAAGAAAGATTGGAGTGATACATGTCTCACCTCAAACCTCCAGACATGACCACACCACAGCCATGTGAAGGGAATAGTTCTACTCACTGAACATGCAGGAACTGCATGAAGAGAGCCCAACCTTCATAGTCCACAAGCAATCACTGAAGTAGGGCAGAAAGAGGGAAAATTAACAGGATGCAGAAAGAGGAAAGGAGTCTGGTTAAGGCTTTTACTAGCAGAGGGTCAAAAATTCCAGAATAACTAGGGCTAGAGAGATGACTCCTTGGATTAGAGCACTGACTGCTCTTGCAGAAACTGATCTTGCAAGGGACCTCTGTTCCTTCCCAGCACCCACATGGAGACTACCTCCAGTTCCAGAGGAATCTGATGCCCTCTTCTGACCACTACAGGCACTGCAGGACACAGAACACATGTAAGGCAATACACTCATACACATAAAATGAAAATAATAAAAATATTAAAAAAGAATTCCAGAACAATTAATCTCTTCTGAGAAGACTGGTGACATATAACAAAGTGAGAGTTTTAAAAAAGAAATGAGTTCTGGAGAAAGATGGGTCAAGGGTTAGATCCCACACTGTTCATGCAGAGGGCCGAAGTTCAGTCCTTAGCCCCCACACAAGACAGCTCATTACTGCCTGTCACTTCAGCTTCAGCAGATCAACACCCTCTTCTGACCTCTCTGAACTCCTGTACTGATGTGCACATACTCCCTGCAAATATACACAATTAAAAAATTTAAAAGTAAAGCTTAAAAACTGATTACTTTCAAAGAGAATAAATCTTTCTATAGAGATATTTTCTTTTTTATTTTAAAATGCTTATTGAATTTTGCAGTTTTCTTTTTTAATACTTTTATTGATGACTTGTGTATTTTATACATTATCTTTCAGTCCAATTTAGACACATTCCCCCCTCCCTGCCCCCCACCCCACCCCACTTCTTGCCTTCTGCCATACATGTCTTACATCTTTCTCTCAGTTGTTCCAAAGTTTTTCACTGCAGATGCTTGTTGTTTTGGCCAGAATTTAACTGTATCAGTCAGTTCTTGACCCAGTCTTTATGTTGTTGTTCTCTCCCTTTGTATTGCTCCATGCCTATATAACCATCACATATGTATCAAAATTATGACCTCCGAGAATAAACTGTTTTTTAATTCCAAAATACATTTAGGCATTCACATTTTCCAATATGAATACATACCTTCCACCCATATACAGCAACTACAGAGTCTGAAAATAAGTGGTAGGTCAATTCTAGAGATTCACATTATAACAGCACATTTGCTTTCAGATAAAAAGAAATATAACAATAATGTTTTTCAGCTTGCCTTTCAACTGGAGATTTGGTGTTAGCATCCACAAATGAAGGAAACCATTCACTGTTTGATTTTCTGGGACTGTGTTACTTCATATAGCATAATGGCTCTAAGTTCCATCCATTTACCTGCAAAGTTCAAGACATCATCTTTCTTTCTTTTATTATTTTTTTAATTTTATGTGTATGAATGTACTGCCTGCCTGTAGGTAGGTGTGCAATGGTGCAGAAGTCAAAAGAGGGTGTCAGATACCCCTGGAACTGGAGTTAAAGGTGGTTCTTAGCCACCATGTGGGTGCTGGGAATCGAACCCAGGTCCTCTGCAAGAGCAGTCGGTGCTCTTAACTGCTGAGCCATCTCTCTAGGCCCCCATCTTTCTTTCTTTACCAATGAATAGAACTCCATTGTGTAGATGTACCACACTTTTGCTATCAACTCATCGGTTGAGGGGCATTTGGGTTGGTTCCAACTCTTCATTATTGTGAAGAGAGCTTCAATAAACATAGATGTGCACGCATCCCTGTAGTAGGATGAGTCTAGTGGGTGTATATCCAGGAGTGGTATGACTGGGTCATACTCCTGGGTCAGGAGATAGGCTCATTTTGAGTCTTTTAAGGGTTCTCCACACTGCTTTCCATAGTGGTTAAAAGAGTTTACATTCTCACCAGCAGTGGATGAGTGTTCTCCTTTCCCCACAGCCTCTCCAGCATTTGGTGTCTTTTGTTTTCTTGATTTTAGCCAGGCTTATTGGAGTGAGATGATATATGAGAGTGGTTCTAATTTGATTTGCCTTTCCTTAATTATTAATGGTGTTGAATACTTTTAAAGGTGTTTCTCAGCCATCTTTACTTCCTCACTGGTGAAGTCTCTGTTCAACAAACCCACGGACAGCATCATCCTAAATGGAGAAAAATTTGAAGCATTCCCCTTAGAGGCAGGAAGCCAGCAAGGCTGCCCCTCATCACCTCTCCTCTTCAACACAGTGCTTGGAACACTAGCCTGGGCAATAAGACAAGAAAAGGAAATTTAAGGAGTACTAATTAGAAAAGAGGAAGTCAAACTATCCCTTTATTGCAGATGATATGATAGTTTACCTGAGGGATACTAAAACCTCCACCAGAAAACTCCTAGAGATGATTAAGAGTTTCAGTAAAGTTGCAGGATACAAAATTAACCTAGAAAAATCAGTATCCTTTCTTTAAACCAACAACAAGCAACTGAAGGAGGAATATATGGAGACATTCCTACTCACAATAACCTAAAAAAAATACCTGGGAACAAACCTAACCAAAGACACCAAAGATCTCTACAACAAAAATTTTAAACCCCTGAAGGAGATTAATGATGATATCAAAAAATGGAAAGTCCTGCCATGCCCATGGATTGGAAAAATTAATATAGTACATTCTTTTTATTTTATTTTATTTTTTTGGTCTTTTTGAGACAGGGCCTCATATAGTACATTCTATCCAAATTGATATATAGATTTAATGCAATCCCAATAAAATTCCCCATGAGTTTTTTCACAGACTTGGAAAAAAAATCCTTAAATTCATATGGAAAGACAAAAGACCCCAAACAGCTAAAGGAACCATGAGCGAAAAGTGCAATACAGGGGGTATTGCTTTACTAGACTTCAAACTATATTACAGGGCTATAGTGAGAAAGACAGCCTGGTACTGGCACAGAAACAGACCCATTGACCAATGGACCAAATCGAAGATCCAAACTTGAGCTCATACAATTTCAGCCACCTCCTCATATTTGACAAAGGGGCCAAAAAAGCTCAATGGAGGAAGGATAGCATCTTTAGCAAATGGTGCTGGCAAAACTGGATCACCATTTGTAAAAGAACACAACTAAACCCCTACCTCTCACCCTGTACAAAAATCAACTCCAAGTGGATCAAAGACCTCAATTCGAAACCCGAAACCCTGAAGGTGATAGAAGAAAAAGTTGGCAGCAACCTACAAGACACAGGTGTAGGAAAATACTTTCTAAATCAAACAGCAGCTGTGCAGGAAATAATGTCAACAGTTGACAAGTGGGACCTTATCAAACTCAAAAGCAAAACAATCAAGGAAGTGAAGAGAAAACCCACAGAGTGGTGGGAAACCTTCATCACTGATACATCCAATAGAGCATTAACATCCAGAATATATAGACTACTCAAAAAACAAAGAAAACAAATGACCTAGTCAAACGATGGAGTAAAGACCTGAACAGAGATATTTTCTAATAAAAATGTTAAGATAGCAATGAGATAAGCTCAATGCCTAAGCACATATGACTTTCATGCAGGGCTTTACTCTCTTCCTAGATATTTCTGTTAACCAGAAGAAGAAGCCTTTGTTCACAGTGAAACATCTTAACTTCCCTGTAATTCTTATAACCTAGCATTTGATCTTATCAGCTATGCTCCCATGTTGGTAGAAGAGGAACCAATCTACGATCTCATTTAAATAAAAGGAAAAGTTTCCTTAGCAGCCTTTGAGAGGTCACGTCAGAAGTCACAGAAACAGAATATCTGGCTGCACTGAATTGTAACTTCCTCTTTAAGAAGTAGACATCATTGCTCTCATTTGTGCTTTATTCTGATTAAAATTTTATTTTTATGGGGGCTGGAGAGATGGCTCAGCGGTTAAGAGCACAGATTGCTCTTACAGAGGACCCAGCCCCTCTGGGTTCGATTCCCAGCCCCCACATGGTGGCTAAGAACAGCCTTTAAGCTGGGTGTGGTGGTGCATGCCTTTAATCTTAGCACTTGGGAGGCGAGAGGCAGGTGGATCTGTGAGTTCAAGGCCAGTCTGGTCTACAGAGTGAGTTCCAGGCTGAGGCTATAGGGAGACCCTGTCTCAAAAAGACAAAAAAAAATATTTTTATTGTATGCATATGAGTGTATTGTGTGCATGTATGTAAGTGTACCTGTGTCATGCCTGCAAAGGTGAGGACATCACATTTCCCTGGAACTGGAGTCACAGACATTGTTGGCTACATTGTGCATGCTGGGAATCAAACCTGAGTCCTCTACAAGAGCAGCCAGCACTCTTAACCCCTGAGCCATCTCTCAAGCTCCATGTGTGTCTTGTTATTTACCAGAGTGCTTCTCTTTCTTTTACACTTAAAATCTATATTTAAAATGCCTTTTATTATATTCTGACTCTTCTTCACATTAGCACATTATGAATTTATTTTCTATGGTGAAGTAACTCCTTTTCCAAATGGAGGTCTCTACTCTCATCATCTGACAATCACCATACACATACACACACGCGCGTGCACACACACACACACACACACTCCACAATTGTTAATATTTTTGTTATATTTAATATTTCTATTTTTGGTTCCGGAGCTCTAGGGAGATGGCTCTGTGAGTAAAATCACTTGTCCTTCAAGTGTGAAGAGGTGGAGTTCAAATCCCAGACCCACATGAAGCCAGGTGCAGTAGTGAACATCTGTAATCCCATTGTGCCTATGGTAAGATGTCAGAATGAGACAGAATTCCCCAGAGGCTACTGAGCCAGCTGGTCCCATATTCTGAGCAGGGGAGGTGCAGGGTGAAAGCAACAATAGAGCCTGCCTCAAACAAGTTAGAAGGTAAGAACAGGCACCTAAGGCTGTCCTTTGACTCCCATATGGATGTCATAGCAAATGCACAAGCACTCATATAAAATCACACACAGTATAAAATCATAAAATTTCCACTTGTAAGACTGGCTAGTTTCTCAGACAGTGTTAGATGCAAAACTGTCATTCTGGTCAATCAAAGTCACTCTTTTCTGAAGGAATAATGAACCTAATCAACTCTGCCTGATAAATGGGGGATGAGAGAGTGCTGGGCCCAATTAATTCTGCTGATCAAGTAAGTGCTAAAGACCAGGGACATACAGCATGCAATCAATAACTTAAAAGTACTCAACTTTCACCTAGTACCATTCGTTTTGCATCCCTGTCCAATGGGTGTGACATGACACATAATGGGTTCAAGCCACAGAGAGGTGGTTTCTTCAGAGGTAGCTGCTTACAGTTCAAGTTCACACAAAGATATTGTAAAAGATGAACCATCCTTGATTTCTATGATTTCGTGTAAAATAAACAAAAAACCACTTTAGTAGTATAGACACATCTGATGAACACATTTCAATCCCTGAGACATTTGTTCAATGAGTTTTAAAGGAATATAATGGAAACATCTATGGTCAAACTGTATTCCAACCTTCCTTTTGCTATAACCATTTCAAACTGGAAGAAATAATCACTTTTTACCATCTACTTCCTTCTTAATGTATGAATAAAGGACATGATTTTTTTTCCTGAGTCAAAAGGTAATTCAAAGGATTCATTTAGGAAATATAAAACAATTTATATGGTTAAAATGATAAAGGTGCTCATTGATTGCTTTACGTTCTTGGCACTCTTTTCTATATGGTACATAACACAATCACCCTTTTCTCTCACAGGCTTAGGGCAATTGTTTGTTTTTCTTAGTGAATATTAAATTGTGTAAGGATGACAGGTAAGATTAGAGAAATCTTTTCCTGAGAATGGAAAAATGATGGAATGCTTTGAAAACCTTTTGTTTTAACCTCAGTTACACACATTGTAAAGAGATGCATCCCTTAGAACAAGAGTGTCTTCCAAAGACCATCCTGGGAAAAGTGAGGACTCGTGTTCTGAGCAGTAACGTTAAACTCCGCTCTACTCTGTACAGCCATCAACTCAAAACGGAGCAATGGCTTTAACATAAGATATAAAACCATGAAATTAACAGAGAAACTTCTCTAAGACACTGGCATAAGCAATAGCTTTTGCACAGAACTTACCCATGGACAAAACTACTACCAAAAAAATGCTGGTAAGGATATGGAGAAAAGGACTCTTCACTGTTGGTGAAAACACAAACTATTATAGGGACTATGTCAATATGGAAGGGTGTAGAATCACCTAGGACACAAGCTTCTGGACACTTTGTGAGGGAACATCCAGGTTGGTTACTCTCTGGGGATTCCTGTGAGCTGTAATGTTGGGTTAATTCTGTTGGAAAGAACTGTTGCCACTGGGAGTACTTTTCCTTGATGGGATCCTCCATTGTATATAAGGGAGACATGAGCTTAGCACAAGCACTCGCTGCTCACTGCTCCCTGAATGTGGCTGCATCAAGCTTTGCCTCATCCTCCCATGCCATGATGGACTGTGAGCCAAATAAAGCTTTTCTCCCGTAAGTTGCTTCATTGGGTATTTTATCAGATTACCTGGAAAACCAACTAAGATGGCCGCTATGGAAAACAGTATGGAGCGGTTGGGGGCTGGGGGACAACTAAAAACCGGACTACCATATGATCCAGCTACTCTACTTCTAGGATGTATAAAATCAGCATACAAAAAGAAGTGTCTGCATACCCAGGTTTATAGTAGTTATTGTTTAGAAAAGCCATTATATGGGATCAGCTTATGTGTCTGTCAATAGATGACCTGAAAATAATATTTATTTCATATACATGCAACTCAATCATTGAGTATGATTCTCAAATAAAGAACAATGAAATCTTGTCATTTGCAGTCTGATGAACAAAACTGAAGGACACTGTATTAAACAAAATAAGCCAGGCACAGAAAGAAATTATAACAAATTATCTCTCACACTTAGAAGTTGGCCTGAAAAAAAAAGTTGAAGTTAACAGCTGAATGATTCATCTTCATTGGCAACTGGACTGGATTTTGAATCACCACGGAAATGCACCTCTGGGTATCTGTGAACGTGCTTCCAGAAGGATGAACTGAGGAGAGAAGCTCCTCAAGGAATGCGGGTGACGCCATCCTATGGGTCTGGTCCTGGTCTGACAAGGAGAGCGAGAGCCAGGATTCATCTCTCTCTGCTTCTTGAATACAGAGATGATGTGACCATTGGCCCTATACCCCTGTTACCATGGCTCCCTGCCATAATGGGCTGTATTTTCAAACTGTGCACTTAAATTAACCCTTCCTTAGTATGGAACTTTGACATAGCAATGATAAAAACAGCAACAGCACTAGGGAATGGAAGTGGCTGGGCACAGATGGGGAAGAGTGAAGAACAAGGAAGCAGGGTTGACGGAGATGATCAATGCATCATGTATCCATTCACAGAAGCATCACGGGGAGGCCCATTAATCTGCACAACTGATGCATGTTAACAACAATCATGTCTGTTAAGTGCCTATCACCTGTCAGGTCCTACCCAGGGATGTATCAGTGGAACATATCAGTGATATAAATATTTAAACACCCCTTTTCTCCTGGTACAAGGGGCAGAGGACCAACATAAAGAATATTGTAGTAAGCTGGGTGTGGTGGCACAAACCTTTAATCCAAGCACTCAGGAGGCAAGGGGCAGTTGGATCTGTGTAAGAACGTGCCAATCGGGTCTACATAGCAAGCTCCAGGCCAGCTGAGGTTACAAGGGGAGGTTCTGTCAAAAAGACCAAATAAATAAAAAGAATATTGCAATAAATCAACACAGCATATATTATGTTGCAAGAAGGTAATCATACATTTCAAAGGAGACTAGAGTATGAGATGGACAAAATCAGTCTGCAGCAGGAGAATCAAAACAGTGTATCTAAGGTAATACCGAGCAAAGAATGAGCAGGTGAGGAACCTAGGAGTCATCATGTCATTATGATTCTCATAACACCCACTATATAATCAACCCCAAAGACAAGGCCCAGCAACATGCACTGACATCAAGAGGAACCAACTATCTGAATCATTTCAACTTGATTTGTGGACGACTGTGGTGGGGCAGAGCCATGTGTCTAGAAATGATAACAATGCAGTGATTGCCAGAGTGAAGAAACACATCAGTCTCTATGGGAGCTCTTCTTATACTTCCCTAGGGATTGCAGATTAGTCCTATGTATGGCCTTACCCATGCCAACCACATGATCTTCCAGTGAGCTACACCTCAAGCCCCTACCACCTTGCCATTTTATGTGTGCTTCAAATTCAAAACAGTGATGAAGACTACAAACCATTAGTGTCCACATGTTCATGTCTGCATTCAGATTTTAGTTAATACATGACATATTTTATATGCTTCCAAGTATGTCGTTGGAATATAAAATTATTATGCTTAAATTATTATTCTTATATAATTGTAACTTTCTATTAAAATATATTTCATTACATATTATGAGAACTAAAGGTAATTAAAATGATAAAAGATGCAGTGTCATAAACACCGTTATATGTATTTCCTTCCATCTTGCTGTAATATTGTCTGTTTTAGTCGCCTTGAATACATATAAAGATTAAGAATATTTTCATTTCTCCATTCTTTCTGCATCATTGTTACATGGCTACATTATTACTCATTTGATTTCATGATTACCATTTGAATGAAGGAAGACATCTTTAAATAGACCCCACTCCAGTTCTCAAATACAAAAAGCTAGCTGGTCACTGATGGAAGCCCCCACGATGACTTCTTTCCTAAATAGTCAGTGCACAAAAGTTCTTAGTCCAGGGCCTGACTTTATTTACTTTGGCTGTTCTTCTCCCCAGTGGGAAATCTCATTAATAGGTGAATCAATATATAGATCAATAAGACAGAATGAAAACAACCTAAATAATAATATTTGAAAGCCTGATAGGAACTTGTCATGCCAGATACAGGACACAGTGACTAAGGTGTATGTAATACATTTCACAACAAATTAACTTATGTTATTCTTTTAAACATCCTAAGCATGTTTAATGAAAACAATCTAAATAATCAATAGTGAAGTCCCTGAGTGCCACCCAGCAATATGTATTTTCACTTTTTCTGGCTCTAGAACAGCAAAGACATCAATGAGGACTGACTTTTTTTGTTCACTGTGTTGGCACCAACAAGCACACACTTGTAGAATTGATGCTTATCTCATGTAAATCAAACTGAAGATAAATAGGAACATAAATTCATTTTCAGAGATGATTATTTCAAAGTGAGAAGTAATTTGGTTGTACAGCAGAATTGTTGATGTGGCCTAAAATCATCAAGAAGCAACAATATTCAATCAATCATTTTATGTAATGATATATATAATGATATATGTATTAATAATATATAAGATATAATACATATGTATATATATTACTCAACAACATGGGGATCAGGGGTGCATAGCATAAAACTCTATGCAAAAGTTCTGTTCACCTTTAGAGCACTATTTAAAATAAGTGACATCAGAATTATTCCCTCACCTCAAGTGATGGATTCTAAATTTAACAACACGCTAATAATTTTTTACTCAGATGTTTGAATAGATATAAACTTTATGGGCTTCCAACAAATTTGGGGTATCTTTTAGAGGATAATTAAGAGAGTATCAGTCCTTACAGACACCCTTACTGTTTTATTTGTATATGTGCAACTGTTTTCTTTTAATGACTGGAGGACCCTTATGAAATTAAAATAGAAATGATACAAATTAAGAAAATACACCAATTTCACCTACATCTATATTACTATATAAAAGAGTAATTTTCAAAAAGTATATTATTCATTTATTTTACATTTTTAAATACATAGTCCCAGCCAGCCTGGAATGCATTATGTAGACAAGGTGGGCTTCAATCTCACGGAGATCTACCTGCTTCTGGCCTCTCCAGTGCTGGGATTAAAGCCATGTGCCACCACACCTGGCCTTATTTTTTTTTAAAGTCTGCACCTCAGTTCCTTTTCTATGAAAGGAAAATCCTAACAGTTACAATAATATAAAAATCTTAATGTCTCAAAATTGTATCAGTCAATATGTATATGAACATAGCATGATTTTAGCAGTTATACTAGTTCATATTATGGGTATATTATAATTGATGTTTTTCTGTCCTATTTCCCTTCTCTCTCTTTGTTCTTGATTTGGTCTCATATCCCCTTACTTCTTGCCATATTTTCCCATTTACCTTCTCAAAGCAGTCAAACAGAACAGAGTACTTACGGCATTAAGTGCCAGTGGCTGGGCTCAAGTTCTTATTTACCTAATTAATTTATTTTCATCACCCCAGTTCCTCTGTCAACTTTCTCAGTAGACATTATTAGGGCATCTACTGTATAAACAACTGAACTTGGGCTTACAGAGACTGTCAGATTTCCCCAAATCATGAAGATGCTAAGACAGCAAAACAGGATTCAAACTCAACGGACTCAGCACCCAAATTCATACCCCTAAACCAGTCCAAATTACCTGATATTGCAATCTAACATGAATGTTCCTTGGAATAATTTCTGTCAACAAACTACTGGAAAGCTAATTAAACAAAGACTTGATATGTGCTTTCAAGTTATTTTAAATAGACATTTTATCAGTAACATGTTACATCCTGGCACCCTGGCTTTCCTTTTAACTAAAAAATATTGTATGTGTATGTGTGCTTGGACTACACATACGTACATGTACTTGTGTCATGCAATGCCCACAGAGGATGGAAGGGGGCCTTGGATAAACTGGAACTAGAGTTATGGAGCCACAACTGTGTCCTCTGCAAGAGCAGTCAGTGCACTTCACCGCTGAGTGTCTGCCCTGCTTTCTTTAGGTACAATTTCATTTACTCAGTGTTTTAGAATATATGTCATCCATTTTTCCTATTTACTCTATTAGGAGTCATTCATCCTCTGTCTTCTCACTCTATTATTCTTGAGCACATCAGAGGAACAAGACTCTGAGTCAGGCTCTGCGAGGACATCTGTGGATGGTGAGTTCAAGTTGCTTGGAGCGTCCACCCTGGTTCCCATTGCTCTGGAAACTGGAGACATATGGATGGTCCCAGACCTCCTGCATGGATGGAGCCTTCCTCAGGAATGAAATATGGTGAGCATTTACAAAGTGCTTCCTATCCCTCGGACACCATTTGCATACTTCACACAATCAACTAGTTTAGTTCTCATCATGACCATACTTTCCTTTTAAAGACACAGAACTGAGGCATAGGAATATCATTTAAAATAAACCAGTAACCATTGAGCAGAAAAGCTCATCATTTTCTTATACTCTTTTGGCATCAGAATCTATGACTCCATAATCTTTCAGACTAATTCTCAAATCTGAGAGAATTTCTAGCTGTTTATATTTTCTTGGCATTCAAGAGAAGGAACTTTTCTAATTATACTTTTTTCTTCTTAGTGGCAACTTGTGGAAAACTCGTTTGTTTTCTTAGTTACAGTTTTAGGTGTATAATATACTGGATGAATACATGCACACATTGTGGCCTGACGAACACAATCAAACTGGTTGGTACAGCAACCACTTCATATTTTTTGGCTTGAGAAACTAAAAGATACATTTTCTTAGCAATGTCAAGTCTTAATCATTACTATATTTATTTTGTACTGTAACTGGTCTCCAGAATTTATTGATTTATAGTTAAAGTTTGTTCTTTACTCTGTGGCCCAAATTTCCCCAAATCGTCCACTTTTCCTAGTGGCTGGCAGCAACCTTCCTATTCTGTTTCTACAAGTACCCCTTCTGGATCCTGCAGGAAGACAGCCTACATGATTCCTGTGACTTGATGAGAAAGAGTTGTTCACAGATGAGGGTGCTAGCATGAGGCCGGAGTAACTCAGGCATCTTCCTCTATCACTCATCTTTCTTGCTTTGAGGGAGGGTCCATCATAGCATCAGACCATTACCATTTCCACTAGGCTGGCAAGCCAGTGAGACTGGGATCCTCCTGCCTCTGCCACCCAATGCTGGGGGATACACAGGTGTATCCTAGAAGCCATGCCAGGCTTCTTATGTGGGTTCTGGGAACTCAAATTCAGGTCCTCACGCTGGATAATCAAGTGTTATTACCCACTACCTCTGCAGCCCCAGATTATTTCATTTATCTTGATTTCCTTTATTTTTATCCAGTTGTTGTAAATTATAGACTTATTTATTTTTCAAAGCTGAATAATATTAACTTTTGTGTGTGACTTCATGCTACAATACTGACATGGCTCAATAGTGGCATGACTTTTTATGGGGGAAAACTGTTCGCTTGACTGGATTAAATCCCATCAGAAGGATTTAATGCCTAGTAATCCACATATGGCCAAAAACCATGACAAGGGAAGACATGCTCTAGGGCAGAACTAATGATGTATTTCTAAATGTTCATGTTATCAGATTGCCTTGTAAACATTTATGTTCATAGATTTGTGATGCTCCAACCTTGGTCAGTGAAACTTCTTTTTGCAGTGGGCAATGGGTTGCCTACACAAAACCTGTACAAGATCAAGTCAGTTACAAAGTCCAGCATGCAGCAGAAAGGGACTTCCTAAGTCCCAGACCCAGTAGAGGAAATATCGGTAACCAACGTTTTGGGGGACAAAGGGAGTTCCTTTTCTTCAGGAGTCTGACCAATAGGAGGTTCCCATCCCCAAGTGGATGACCCCAAGCCCATGTGCATGTGCACAGACAAACTGGAATCAGTGAGTTAAAATTCACTAATTAACCAATAAAATGTGTATAAGGAGGAAAGGAAGTTGGGAAGGACATGAGTTGGAGTTGTATTAGCAGCTGGAGGGGCAGACATGAGGGGCGGATATGATCAAAGTGCGCTGTATTCATGTATGAAATTTTCAAAGAATATATATTTTTTAAATTGTGTGTGTGCAGCTGCATGCCCCTGGTGCATTCTCATTATTCATTCACCATGGTGAGCCTTGGATGCATTGTTTCCATATCTCATCTATTATTAATAATGCTGCAAAGAACAGGGAACTGCAAATATTTCTTTAATGTATTGATTTCAATTCTCTCAGATATGCACACAGAAGTTAGATTCTTGTATTAAATATGACAGTTCTATTCTTGGTTTTCTGAAGAACTAGCCTGCTGTTTGCACACTGGCTCTACCACCAGTTCACTAGCCCTGTACAAAGATTCTTGTCTTCACACTTTGCTGACATTTATTTCACTCTTTGAAAACAGCCATTATTAAAAGAGGTTTGAAGTAATATGTAACTGGAATTTTGCTTTACATATATCTGATGATTAGTTAGTGATGTTGAACACTTTTTGATAAATCTGTAAGTCATTTATATGTGTTCTCCATTCAAAAAAAGTCTATTTATTCCTTTCCTATTTCTTTTCATTTGGATTAGTTTGTTAAAGAAAATATTGAGTTCTGGGCTGGAGAGATGGCCTAGAGGTTAAGAGCGCTGACTGCTCTTGCAGAGGACCGGGGTTCAATCCCCACCACCCACATGGCGGCTGAGAACCATCTTTAGCTCCAGTTCCAGGGGAATCCAATGACCTCTTCTGTCTTCCACAGCATTGCACGACACGGGTACACAAATGTACATGCAGACAGTACACTCATGCACATAAAAAAATAAAATAAAATAAATATTGAGTTCTGAGTTCCTTACATTCTTGGATATTTTCCATTCTATCTATATCATCTATATCATCTATATCATCTATATCTAATCATCTATCTATATCTATCTATATCGAATCTATCTATCTATCTATCTATCTATCTATCAATCTATCTATTTTTACAAATATTTCTTCCCATTAATCAGGGAACCTTATGAAAGGATGAAATCAGTCTCTACCCAGGCAGCTTCTCTAAGTCTCAGGGAGATGTGGCGGGGTGATGCACTCTGAGTCTGTCTGCTGTTCTTGAGATCAGAACAGTCAAGTCAAATTAGAGCAGCCTCAACTAATCCAAATGTATTATTGCGAAGCTCTTATTTCCTGGTCCCCTGTGCTATGGGTATTGCCATATTCAGTGGGAAATTCACTAAACTGAAAAAAATCTGACATCTCTCATCTTTGTCAAAGCCCTAAAAACATTACAGTAGATGTCTCCAAGTCACTTAAGCCCTGTGGCTCCATGAACTCCTCTTGTAAGCTTTTCCACAAATGACAGTTGATTGCTGATGGAAGGAAATGACAAATGAGTGATTAAAATTTACACTGTGCGATGTGAATAAATTTCCTCCAATCAGCATTATTGACTATTAAAATGAGTTCAGAAAGAAGTACAGAACTGTTTTTTAATTAATTAATTAATTAATTAATTAATTTTTGTATGTGTATGAATGTACTGTCTGCATGTAGGATTGTGCACCCTTGTTATGCAAAGCCGTGGAGGTCAGAAGAGGGTGTTGGATTCCCCTAGAACTGGAGTTACAGACGGTTCTTAGCCACCATGTGGGTGCTGGGGATCGAACCTGGGTCCTCTGCAAGAGCAGTTAGAGCTCTTAACTGCTAGGCCATCTCTCCAGCCCCCCAAGAAGTACAGAACTTTAAATTTGAAAATTTACCATCTTGTCTAAGAAACACAAATCTTTTTCTTTTTTTGTAGTTTACAAAGGATAAGTGAAAAGCATTTAAAGACATATTATGAATTAAATATTATCATAAATTGATTATAATTATATAGCACTTAGAAACTATTTAGCAGTTTAATATAAGGCTTTAAAAATTCATTTCATCAGCTTGTATTAGTAGGAGATTATTTCTTGCACAGATTCTTTTTCTTCTGCTCTTTTTGAGACAGGATCTCCCTAGCTATATGGTCATCTAACCCATGGTAGCTCTGTCTTCCATCAAGCAGAGTTGGTTTGCCCCTCAGAATCTAGAGATCATTTTCACACAGCTGGCCTGGAACTCACTATGTAGACCAGGCTGGCTTTGAATTCACAGAGATCCACCTGCCTCTGTCTCCTAGGTGCTGAGACTAAAGGCATGCACCACCATGCGTGGCTGCACAGATTCTTAATATAGGATATGCTATTGGAATATATCCTTAATTCCTACAGAACAAGTTCAGGTGAGGTCTGTAGAGTTCAAAGCTTGATGTTCCTATTTCTTTCTCTCACACACATTGTTCCTATGAGTTAGCATGTACACTACCATCAGGGTACCTATCTGGTACATGACTATATATCTGGAGCTAGAGGCAGAAAACATGAGGCCAGGACAGGTGATGCCTGGTCGGGGACTCTCCCTCCACAGGCGCCAGGGCCCCTCCATGTAGCTGAGCACTGTAAGGCACAATGCTGCTTTTACCACAACCATGTTAGTTCTTGGTGCTTTAAATTAATCCCACATCTCTCCAGTACGTTTCTTCTCATGCTATACTGAATGTGTGGGTAAAATCTCAGTTACAGAATTTTGGTTTTGAAAGGGGCTTCATCATAAACTTTCCCCACTAGGGTTCAGACTTGCCACACCTGAATTAAATTCCTCAGGCTTTTGAACTGACCTCAACATACTACTTTGATAAAAACAGTAATTGGTTGTGAAAATGAAGTTTATTTTTATATATTGTTGATATGTTGTGTGTCCTTACTCTAAAACCACACTGATTTTTCGAATATTCTGTGTGAACTGAATTTTCATTCATTGTTTTTTCTATTAGCCACTGTGACAGAGGTGCTGATATTTTCAACTATTTTCAATGAAAAACTGCATTTTTCATTGGAACCTTTAATTCTATGACTTTTGTAAAAACAAATTTTTAAATTCTATCATTAGTAGATAAATAAGGATTATTATGGCTTTCTACTGCTACGTAAGGATCTTCTTAGCATTTACTTTCTGGAAGTCTGATAATAAGTAACCAATTAAAATCTATTACCTGATATTTCAAACACAATTCTTGCAGACAACAAGAATTTGCACCTAAAGGATGGAGGTGGTAGCCCATGTGTTTAATCTCAGCACTTGGGGGGCAGAGACAAATCTCTGTGAGATTGAGGTAAGCCTGATCTACATAGTGAGTTCCAGGCCAGCTGGGGCTACAGGGAGACCCTGTCTCAAAAAGAATAAGAAATATTTAAAAAATCATTTGCACTTTTTTCATGTAAATGTAATATTTTTATTTTTTTATCTTTAAATGTAATATTTTTCTATATTTAATAAAGCTGCAAATAAAGTTGGATTTAATATTCCATTCTTCTACTTTTGCTATTTGTTAATGATTTCCTTGTAGAAAATTCCAATTACATTCAAACAGTCATCTAACCCACAGTAGCTCTGTCTTCCATTGAGTGGAGTGTGTGTGCTCCTCTGAACCTAGAGATCATTTTCACACAGCCATGTAATTATTGTATGTTTTTGTGGTTTTCTTTTATTCCTTTTTCTTTTCCTTTATTTTCTCTTTCATGGTCTCATTTGAAGTCCTAAGTTCATCAACAAGGTCTTCCATTCTGGGTGGACCAAACTCTACCACCTCTCCCCCAGCACATCCTAAATTCTGATATCCCCCATTCAACTTCCATCCCACAGAAGCTCTTGTATGTGCCTTTGGAGTGCCGTCCTATCCATGAACAGTCAGCCTCAGCCCATGACTTAAGGGGACACTCTACACAGACCTGACATTTGCCTCTCCTTTAATGCTTTGCTACTGAAATTCTGGTTTGTTCCTCAGCACCAAGCTCTGACCTCTCTCTGCGTGTAAGCACACATTGAACTCTACTTGATCCACACTGCCTGTCCCTCCAGTATTAATTAGGTGGAGAAACCCCTCCCAGCCATCACTGTGACTTACGTGAGCCCTATTAGGCCTCTTTTCTCTTCTGAATTATGTACTATACAACCTGTCACGCAAGCTTGAAAATAGTTGTCTCCTACATTGTCTGGTTTTACAACTGCTTGTGTCATGAATGTGAATTTTCTGCAAGGCATTTCCCTGTGATCAGGAGTGGAATTATCTTCAAAAACATGATAGGAGACATTGTCACTTCTAGAATTATAAACAGTGAATAGCTATGGAAAATAGCTGTGATGATGACCACTTTCTGAACCACAGAATCTGAACAGGTGCAGCATACTGGGCGCTTCTACTCAAGTAGCAGGAGGAAGGGGAAGGAATCAGATTTGGGAAAATTGGCTGCCAGGAAAGTATCTTTATTAGATTGAGAATAAGGAAGTGTTGAAGAATTTTGTGCTGATGTGATGGGGTCAACAGCTTGTGTTTTCAGAAATTTAATCCAGCTAAGCTTTAGGAGGAGACTGAAAGGAACAAGGTTTGTGGAGACAGCTCCCAAAGAGCTACTACCTCAGGTGATAGAGATGCAAACCAGGGCAAGGTCAGAGAGATGTTGAAATGAACAACAGGAATGAGCTACAGGCTCATGAAACAGGTAGATCAAATCCTAATAAAACAGCTCAAAGTTTGCTTGATTTAGGAGATAAATGCCCCATAACAAGAAATAGGTGACATGAAAGAATAGCAAACCTCAGGAACAGTTGTACTAAAGGTATTAATTTGGGGACAAAGGCTGATAAGCTTCGAAATGTTGAACCCCAAGGGACATGAGCCATGAATGTCTCCAGGAAATCCTTTTAGGAACAGAAATAATAGTATGTAATGACTATTTGTTCATGCATTCATCTTCCATTAAGATCTATTGATCTATCCATTCATCTCTCTATCATCTATCATCCAGCTACCTATCATCTAACGCTTATCTGTTACACTAACTGCAGGATACCTTTAGTGTCAAAGTGACACACACCTGGGTTGAGGAAGCCTCAACTGAGGAACTGTCTCCATTGGACTGGCCTGTGGCCATGTCTGTGGGGTATTTTCTTGATTGTTGAGTAAAGGCCCAATCCACTGTGGGTGGTGCCATCCCTGGGCAGGTTATTCTAATTGTACAAGAAAGCAGGCTGAGCATGGGCCAGGGGAGCAAGCCAGTAAGCAGCATTCCTCCATGGCCTGTGCTGCAGCTCCTGCCTCCAAGTTCCTGTCCTTGGATTCTGTAAGTGAGGAACTGTGACCTGGGATATGTAAGTTAAATAAGCCATCTCCTCCCTAAGTTGGTTTTGGTCACGGTCAAAGTGTTTTGTCACAAGCAACTGAAGAAAAACTAGAACACTAACCCAAAGGAAACATCTGCTTTAAAAGTTTCTGCAAAATCAATGAGTTATAAAAGACTGATTTTTACTATAGTAAAGAGTTAAAATGAGCTCACACCTCAAATTTTGCAAACAGCAACAGACAAAAGCAAAGTATCCTCTACTGTCCCAAAGAATTCCTATGAAGTTAGTCAGAAAGCATCTTAGGGATTGCTTATTCTACAGGTGAGAAATTAAAGATCAGAAAAACAAAAGCTTGGAATGGTTTTCACTCAGTATACATTAACGGTATTAACTAATGGGTTTCATTTTGACGTGTTCATAAATATTGACCACTGGATAATATATACCCACATTACCCTTACTGTGTCCCCTCTGCCTTGTTTTTTCTGCTTGCATTCCTCAGATGAAAGAAAACACACTATATTTGTTATTCAGGGTCTGGTTTATTTTATCCCACTTGATCTATTCTTTTCCTTTAAATTACACAACTCTAATTTTTATGGCAGAAGAGACATCCACTGCTTATGTATGCAACATTTTATTTATCTGCTCTTAGCCATGGATTCTCTAGTTTAGCTCTTGTGAATAATGCTGTGAGAAACATGGATGTGCAAGTGTCTGTGGTACCCTTAGATACCTAGGAATGGGTTAGCTGGGGTATATGGAAGTTCTAGTTTTCATTTTTCTAGTTTTATTATTTTGAGTGGCAGAGTTGCTCCAGTTTCCATTGTCAGCAAAAGTTTATCTTCCTTACTCCCCAAAGCATCCCCATCAGCATCTGTCGTTTTTATTCTTCAAAGTCTCCCCTGAAAAGGTAGTAGGACTCAAACTAGACTCCCACGTTCTTAATTTGACTCTGGACTTTTTCAAACTTCGTTTCTTCTTCTGCTGAGTGATGTGATGAGTCATGTGGAATCCTTTGTAAGTGTCTTAAAATGTACACATTATTGAATCATAACAGTTTTCTGTAACGTGGTCTCTTCAGAAAGTTGAATCATTAAAATCTCCCAAACCAAATTCAATCAAATTACTCCAAGTGTTCAAAGTGCACAGGCAGGAGAATATTACAGAAGTGTGTATCTAAAGTCTCTAGGCAATTGTTTCTTTTCCAAGTCTAAAAGACACAGAGTGATCATGACACTAAAACAGACGTAGGCATTTCCCACCTCTTTGGAAACAGTTACCGGGACTGGAGAAGTGGCTCAGCCTTTAAGAGTTCTTGCTTCTCTTCCAGAAAACCTAAGTTGATTCTTAACTGCCATTTCAGGCAATTCAGAGACATCCCTAACTCCAGCTCCAGTAAGTCTGACAAATCCACACTCAGAGACATGTACACATAATTATAACTGAAAATAAAGCCAGGCATATTGGTTCATGCTATTAATCCCAGCACTTGGGAAGCAGAGGGAGGCATATCCTTGTGAGATTGAAGCCAGCTTGGTCTACATTTTAAGTTCCAGACCAGCTGGGGCTACAGGGAGACCCTCTATCAAAGTAAACAACTAAATTAACGTTTTTTAAAACCTTGAAGAAGTGCAATTACAATTACACTTTTTTATTGATATTCCAAGATAGGAAAGATTTTTAGAGTTCTAGTATTAATCAGCAATGCAAATATGCACCTTTTCTTTTCCTATTAGGAGTAAAGAGTCAGGCCTTCCCATTGATGTATATCTACACTCAAACTAGGGCTCTAATTTAACTCATTCTAAAAAGACAACCCCACTTCCTGTTTCTTTGGTAACACTAGAAAGGAAAACACCACAAATGCCCTTCCTTAGAATTTAAAACTCAGATAAAAAAGGTAGAGATATCAGGGTTTCATTAGGCTCCTTAAGGGAAATCTACTTCCTCCAGGTCAAAAAATGCAAGGCAAGTACTACTCCTAGTTCTGGGTTAGGCAGACCATGACATTCTGATCTGCTTCAAAGATTAGCACAGCAAATACTATTGACTCCAGCTGGGCCTGCCAATCACCTGGCCAGTACCTCATCCCTCAAGAAAGCTGTCATCTGAAGACATGCTAAGGAGACAGGAGGAATAATTATCCCTTTAATTAGACAACATATTTAAGCTTCTCAGAAGCCCCTTCCCCCATGCGGCTGCTGTCAGAGTTTTCACCAAGCAAAGGTGCTAAACCTGCAGTCTTTCTGAGTTCTGACTTGAAAAGTGTAAATTTTCCTTTTCTGCCATACCTTTTCCTAATATGCAATCCCTGCCACTCAGGCTTTCTCTCTCTCTGATGCCCCCTCCCCTCCTGCCACTCGGCTGCATGCCCACCTCCACTGCTGAGCACATCAGCTTTCTTTGACCTCAAGGAGAAAAGGCATAGTTTTCTTTCTGCCTCTTTACCATTTTCCATTCAGTTCTCCAGGCCTGCTGTTTTTCTTTCAAAATAATAATACTAATCCTCTAACTTCCTTCTAAGTTTGTTTTAAAATTCTTTTATTGATGACACTAAGAACCCCAAAAGGCCCCTGATTTCCCTGGTAACACCACAGCAGAGTTTTAGAAACAGAAGACTAATAAGGTCAAATGTTAAACTTGTACAAAGCACTAGAACACTTTAATAGAAAGTCTTTATAAATCAAAGACTACTCCTAGAAAATCCAGGAGTCATAATATGACCTAGAAAGAATAAAAAATAATTATTATAAGACATTAGATATGTAATATAATAATATCTGAAAATAGTATATATCTTACCAATATATTCAAGGCTAACAACATTAACTAAAATATCATGTTCTTAAATTAGTTTGTGAAACTAATTTTCTTGATGATCTCTCCCATACACTTGTTCACCTATGATTATATCAAAATAACATTTTAAGCAAGGATCACCTGTCATACTTTGAGAAAAACAAGATGTTTTCACTGCTGAGTACATTAAGTAGACTTTTAATATTTAAACACTCAGTAGCATTCTTTTTTTTTTTTTTTTTTTTTTTTGTCCTTTTTGAAGACAGGTCTCTCTGTAACCTCTGGCGTGTCCTGGGCTCACTCTGTAGACCAGGCTGGCTTCAACTCACAGAGATCTGCCGCTCTGCTCTGCCTCATACCGAGTGCTAGGACTAAAGGCGTGTGCCCCATGCTCGGCTGTAGCATTATTCTGCGTGTGCTGTGTTGACAGAAGCTATTTCATGCCATTTGAAGATGCCTGGGTAGCTTCAAATCCACAAGTTGCCCAAGATATCCCAAAGTTACAGAGAAGTTGTGTAAAAATTTTAGTCTCCCACGGCTGATGCCACAACATTACATCCCCTAATGGTTAGGACACGATGTTATATGCCACAGTAAGACCTGTCATAGTTTAAAGAAAATGGTAATTGCATGATTAACATACCATCCAAATATCTGTGTCTATACCAAAGTAACTACACAACAATTAGCAACTGTTTAAAACCTAAATACTAATTGCTTGTGCTTCATTAGTAGGATCGAAAAGTTATTCCTGGACAACTGTCAGCCCATGAAAGGAAACAGCCAGAATTGACCAGAGTCCAAGACACAGCTCCAGAGAAAGTAGACTGTTTGTTTCTCATCCACCTGTGCCCTTTTCTAAGCCTAGGGAACAATCTGTGGAAGAGGGGGCGTGTAGAATGTAAGGGCTGCGATTGGGGTGAATGGTGAAACTACAGCAATATAGTCTGGACATTCATTGATCACTTGATTGAACAACAAGCCGCCCCCCCCCCCCTCTGGATGGTGGGACCCATGGGCTGTGTGGGTTTGGGCACAACTGCTTGCAAATTGGTTTTACATGAAGGATGCTTGTACTCATAAATTATCATTTATTGTTAAAAAATGAAAAAAACCAGAAATATGTAGGAAACTTATGGCGGAATGCATGATCTGGGATGGGGTGGGGTGGGGGGAAGGGAAAGGGAAATATGCCTGAACTGAATTGGAAAATGGTGTATGAAATACACGAAGCATCAATAAAAAAATGAAAATTAAAAAAAAGTTTAGTCCATAAATCCATTCAGATATGAATATTTGAGTTGAAGTTGATGCTGAAAATGCCAACAATAAAATCAAAGTGCTGGGAGCTTTGATATCTTTGTTCAAAATGTCGCATTCTTCTCAAGTATTGATGGAGATCCCATAACTTTATGAAAATGAGATTTTTAGAAAAGATCAATAATGTGTCATAACTTTGAGATAAAGGAAGAGTTTGCAATTATTAGTGCATTAAGTAGACTTAAAATGAAAATAATTTACTTTAAATTTTGTAACAAAATCATAAAAGTACCCAAATTATTTACCATTGAAAAACATTTGCTTACTCCCTAAGTTTCTGATGGCCTTTGGAATGTGACTGCTTTCATTAAATTATTAGCTTCAATTCATTTGACTTAATTCTTTTTGGTCCCAACACCACAAGCCCTAGGGTAAGTTCCTCTTTATTGAAGAAAGCTGAAGCTGAACATTGAATCATCCTTCATTCCCAGAATGAACTGCTCCAATAGAACTTGTACAGGGAAATACTGTGAGGTCACTCCTCATTGTTGGATTAACTATGCAGTCATAGACTGAAAGCCAATTAATCACATTGTAAAAGCATAACATTAAAGAAAGCAGCCCAGTAAGAATAACTTTTGGTCATGAAAAATTATTGATAGTTTCATATTTGATGTCACTTGTGATTCTAGCATTAACTATACTGGTGTTTTTTTGATTGGTAGTGATTGGATGAAATGAAAATCAATCTTCTCTCAGAAAAGTTCCCTGCCTATGAACAACTAAAATTATGGGTTTAATTTATGGAAAACCAGGGTAATATGGTCAGCTGGTGCATGGTAAATTTCCATCCAGAGCTTAAAACCTCACAGCTCTTGTGTGTGGAGCCGAGTCTATGGGCAGCAGATATGTAGCGGCTTCCTCAGGCATAAAACATTCCATCTTGGAGGGAAGCTTCATAAGACACAGGACGTTCTAAAGGGAGGAGAAACATTCCATTCTGCAGGGAAGCTCATAACTGAGAAGCAAATATCTCAAAAGCTTCAGGAAGCCCTGAAACTGGCCCATGCTCTCCTTCCCCTAGCTTATGAGAAGTAATGCAAGAGATGTTGGGTCAAGCCAAGAGTCTTAGAAGAGACAGAGAGCAGACCAGCTGTCTGCAAGGGACATGCTCCATGCTATCATGCTACTACAAGTTACGCAGTGAGCACCAGGCCCTGCTGATGTCTTGGAGTCATTTTTGGTCCTGAAACTTCAATAAACCCATTGGTTTACCACACTGGACTTCCGTAGTATCGTTACTTTGATCTGTCTTCAATTCCCCATCTGGGTGGGGAGACATCTGCTCATTTCTCCCCAGGGTAGTGTCACACAACAGCCACCTGGGAACCCGGCCTACACATCTCAGGTTCACTACTTACATCTGTGAAACAGCAAGTCATTCTGGCCAGCATCTTCATTGCTGGAACGGGGGCAGTGAAACTGACACTAGAAATTTGTAGTTCCAGTTCACATAAATTGTTCGGAATGGCATCTAGTTCTAGCACACAAGCTACTTAATAAAAACAGAACCCCCGAGACTCGTGTAATTTTTTTCTACATTTCCACAACACACAAAAAAATGCTACTGTCTTTAGGGATTTAACTTGAGGCAAAAACAGACTAAGTGACTCAGGGGCTTTCTCTCTTTTCATGGATTGTAATTTTGCTTTACTGTTCAGCCTTTTATGGAATATTTTATCCAAGTCTGCTGACTCCTAGTAAGTTTTAATATTCCAGAAATCTTACATATAATTGTTTACTTATTGTGTGAGTGATATCAATATCCTCCTTTCTGTACTACATTGATGTGAAATTGAGAACAGAGGCGGATGCACACTGATGAACCAGTTGAGCACTGAGAGAATGGCCAATTAGGCCCCTCAGCCTTTCCTGCCTCACACTGCTACAAAGCCTTTGCTTAGTTTTTCCCGAAGCACCACCTTGTTACTCCCATTTTACAAAGCGTCCTACTTAAAGTGGGAAAGTGGGAGAGACAGACTGTATTCTTTTATTTCACAATTACTCATCAAGAGGCATATGAATTATAAGTAAAGGAACAAAGCACTCTCTAAATGTAGAGCCCCTTCAGTGTTTTTGCATGCTTTAACTATTTGGATATTAAATGTAGTTTAATCAGATGAGGATAGTTCATAAAATGATAGAGAATGATTAGACTTCACTCCAAAACTTAAGGCTTAGAGGGTTAAAGGCAGCATACAAATTGCAACCTGAGATAAAATCATGGTGTCTACACCTGACTGCACAGTTCATGTGCTACCAAAGCTCACATAGGAAGAGGTACTTAGGGCTGTGAGTCCCAGTATCCAAAATCTTCCTTTTAAAAGAAAGAACATCACAAGCCAGCATCTTTGTATCAACCCTGAGCAACAAACACTTTTAGTAAGAAGAGGACAGAATAAGGAAAGAATTATTCTCATGAAAGTGATCACTGCACTCTACAGAGGAAGATTTTAAAGAGTATTCATATATGGGATCACTTTAACAACTAGAAATTAGAAGATATAAAAAAATCTGAGACTAAGTTGGAGGAATATGTTTGGTAAAAATAAAAGTGCAATGTAGTGAAATCACAGAATGGAACTAATTGTGCCTCATCACAGGAATTGTTCTTTCTGCATCTGAGGACCAGACTGGGGCTCATTTAGGGGATACAGAGAGCAAGCCCTGGAGGTTCCTATCTACTGCTTTGTAATGTAAAGTAATGAGTAATGAGAGAAAGTGACTTCTAAGAAAGGTATTAGGTCCCAGAGTCTTCCTTTGAAAGGAAGCCACATCTTCTGCACATGATGACTCCAGCTACAGAGTCTGGGTTCTGAAAAGAGAGCAGCACTGCTGAATTTTCCAGAAAATCTGGAACTTAATCAATTTTCATATAGAGGAATTTCCTACTCAAGCAGCTGGAGAAAAAAAAAAGCAGGAAGTAGCTCTGTGTGATTTTACTTCTATTTATCTTTCTCAATATTTGTCGATATCTGCCTTGATCTACTTGTGGAACAAGTCTTGTCATATGAATAAACATAGATATGGATGCTCCTATATTAGAAACAGGTGTTTGTGGGCCATTGAAATATTTTCTTTGAGGGGCTGGAGAGATGGCCTAGCGGTTGAGAGCACCGACCGCTCTTGCAGAGGACCAGGGTTTGATCCCCAGCACCCACATGGCGGCTGAGAACCGTCTGGAACTCCAATTCCAGGAGAACTCCAGTTCCAGGGGAATCCAACGCCCTCTTCTGACCTCCGAGGCATTGCACAGCATGGGTGCACAAACTTGCATGCAGACAGTACATTCATACACATACGGAAATAAATAAAATTAATTAAAAAAAAGAAATATTTTCTTTGAATACTGTTTTAATGCTGAATGAAGACTATAATGAAAGTATAAGTAACATTAAAAATTAGTCTTTTCTTTCAAACCCTGTAAAACTTGAAACTTGGTTTATGACAAGGAATTCTATTCTTGTAATCCCACCAGATCCTGTAAGACTTTTGTTGAAGGAAAGGCTCTGATGCATTCCTGAACCTGATGGCCTGGGAGCGTTTCTCCCTTCATGCCAATTCTTTTAAAGTAGCTAAGATTGTTAGGTCTTACCACAACTAATGAAAATAGTTACAGCACTCTTGTGTTAGGGATAAATCCTACCCAGCTTCTGAGTCCTGTGTGCTTGCTGGATCTCAGTAACCATGCAAGACACCCTTATGCAAAGGTAAAATCTGCCTTGCTGAGCTACTTCTGCTTTGTCTCCATGTGCTTTCTGCAGTGTTGATGGGGTTCTTACACCTCAGATTTTATTTCTAACAAAGCTACAGTAAATAATCATGCAGACTTTTTTTTTGGGGGGGGTTATATTAGCAAAACAGCCTCTCAGAAGAAAGTTGGTCAAGAGAACAATAATCTCTGGCCTGGCTGGAGCCATAATTTTCCAGTTTTTCCAGGTCAATCACCTTGATCTGAGTGGTGGCTCAAGGTGGGCAGGGTCACCTTGAGCCATACCAAAGAGAAGATAGTGAATTAATGAGACGGTCAACTCCACTGCTTGGAGTTCCCAACCCCTAAGGCTGTACTTATGCTCAGGCCATAGTCATGACACGTTCCATTGTTCCATTAGTTCTGCCCTCTTCTCTGAAGAATCCTGAAAAGTATAGTCTCTTCCTTTTCATCTATCTCTTTTCTAACCATGCTTTCCCTATGCTTTGCTGCCTCAACATTTTTGGCTTTGTTTCTCTTTCTTTGGAAGTCCCCACTCTGAGACTGCAAGTCTGCCACCTGGCTGACCTCCAAGATGGCTCTAGATATGGGTTTGGGGGGCACGGTTTCCATGAGCATTTTCCATTCTCCCCTCCATTCTCCTCTTCAGGAAAACTGCCGAGATTTACAACACACCTGCCTGAGGACTTTTCTTTAATAAAACTATCCAAGTTTCCATTTGAGTCCATTTTCAAATTCTTCTATGAATGGGGCTAAGAAGCCTGAATGGGGATCAGTTTTCCCAGTGTATTGCTGTGGGGTTTTTATGAGTTAAAATGAACAGGGTGCTGCTGCTCTAAATTCCAGAAACCTGTCTACTATCTTCTATCATGTCTGAAGGCTGTGTTTTATAGTATTGGAAAATCTGCAATGGCCTCAAGTGAAAATCTGAAGGATTCACTTACTCAGTATCAGGGAACTGACAATTAAATGAACAGTATAGTTACAATGTAGGTGGGTCTTTAGTCCTTTAACTTTGTCAATTTGATTGGATTGAGAAGCACCTAGAATCATTTCTAATTGGGTTTGTGAAAGCATTTCCCCAGAGATGAGATCATGGGGGCTCTGAACTGATAGATGTTTTAACACCTGGATGGATTTACGATGATGACATTTTCTAGAGACCTAATTGAAACAAGTCTGTGGGTCACTGGAGCAAGTCCTGGGGGCTGTATTTTGCCACACCTCTTTTCTAGAGTGCTCGGCTTCCCTACTGCCATGGTGTGAGTTGTACTTTCCCTGCCCACCATAAAGTGAAGAGCCTCCTCCTCCCCATGTTCTAATAGTCATCAGGTTTTGTCTCACTCTGAGCCCGGAATCAACTGAGTTAAGCAACATTAAGGGAAATGTCTTAAATTCTGAACCAAATACATCTTACTTCCTTTATTCATGTCAGCTATGCCAGGTATGTTGTCACAACAACGAGAAAAATAACTGAATTTTAGCATTGTGCAGCACCATTTAGGACTAAGGAAGCTGACCAGTTGAGATGAAGCTTTCAGCTTAGCACCAGCTTGATTTCTCCATGACTCATGTATGTAATTTCTTCAGCATGAAGTTCTGGCAGGTAAGCAAGCACAGTGGCTATAGCCAGTGATATCTGAGGGTCTATGGGACCTCCCTGGTCAACAACCCCAACAGAGGGAGTTCATTCCTGGCATTCTGTTATTTTGTTTGTTAGTATGTGGCATCTGGTAGGGCCACCAAACCACTGTTATAAGGAAATTACATTTAAAATTTGTATACTGTGTATGTATATGCTTTTAAAAGTTTTACCAGTAGTGGGGTTCCTTACTATTTTTTTTCCTAAAGGCCTCTGGTGTTGTTTCTCCCTTTCCTGACCTGTTCTCCTCACCCCACCTCACTAAACACTTCCTCTCTCATTACTCCCCCTTTATATATTCTCTCTCTCTCTCTCTCTCTCTCTCTCTCTCTCTCAACCATGCCCCATGGCCTTACTAGGCTCCTGACCTCTGAGGATTTTTCCAGTGAAACACAGCTATATAAAACGGGACACTCTCCTTCCCCAGGCCCAGGGATCTTTGCACAAAAGGGAGCAGGAGTATTGGAAGAGCGAGAGGTGGTAGATGAATACGATGGAACCATGATGTCTGGGCACAGCACAGTTATTACACATAAGAACCCATAGCGCTTTTGAGTCCATGCATAGGACCTGGGCAAGCCCACGCCAGACAAATTCCAGCATGGATGGGGAGGTGGGGAAGAAGCCTGGCTGAGAGTCTCTTGGCAACTGATAGATGCCGGGAGAGGGACAGTCAGTTTTATATACTGGTGTGGTGCCTGGCAGGTGGATCAGATTCCAAGAAATAAACCCACCCCCAGGATCATTTGAGGAATGTAGATTACACTTGATAGCCTTAAAAGAGAAAAATAATAATAGAGGTCATGAAGTCTATGGGGGTATTAAGGTGGAAGCAGAGATGGGGGATCTTAATTCTCTGTATGAAACTCTCAAAGGATCAATAAAAACGTTTTTTTTTGTTTGTTTGTTTTTTTTGTTTTTTTTTTGGTTAAAGAATGAAGCATTAGTAGCTTGAGTCTCTATCACTTGGTAGTACATGAGGCCTAAGCTGGGGTAAGAAAAAATCAGAATGGACTACACCAAGTGTTGGCTTAGGGATGAGGGTATGTACACCACTTCCAAACCAAAATTATCAGTGATGTTCAAGATTTAGGGAAAATCGATTCAACTTAACGTTGTCGTGTTCTTACTCATTTAAGAAAAATGAAGCTACACTGATTCATGGTTCTGTAGTTACCAGATAAATCATTTATACATTAGAATAACTAAATGAGGTTATGTTTTGTCTTCCAAGTAAGGATAATTTGACTAGTCTTGGTATTCAGTCTTTTGAATACCAAATACAAGGCATACTTTAATTTTTAAAATATTTTATTTATTATTATTATTATTTATTTATTTATTTATTTTTTGGTCTTTTCAAGACAGGGTCTCCCTGTAGTCCCAGCGGTCCTGGAACTCACTCTGTAGACCAGGCTGTCCTTGAACTCACAAAGATCCACCTGCCTCTGCCTCCCAAGTGCTAGAATTAAAGGCGTGCGCCACCACGCCCAGCTTATTTATTATTTTATATGTTTGAGTATATTGCTTGCATGTGTATAAGTGCACCCATGTTGTGCAGTGCCCACAGTAGTCAGAAGAGGGTATCAGATCCCCTGGAGTTACAGATGGTTGCTAGCCACCATGTAGTTGTTGGGATTTGATCCTGAGTCCTCTGGAAGAACAGCCAGTGCTTTTAACTGCCGAGCCCCACAAGGCATATTTTAAAATGGAACAATATATTCAGTTTTTTTCTTAATGAATCTTAATGAAATAACACATGGGTTTTCAATGTTATAACCTGTTTAAAGGAGAATTTATTTGATGTGACATGTGCAACATGTTCCAGGTTCCTTAAAAGTACTAGATGCTCTTGATGTCAGGCAGAATTGTTAAAGTAACTCAAATATGTAAAGCAGTATTATATTTCAAACTATTCTGAAAGATAAAGAACTGAAGAAAATATAATCATGTAGAGAATGTAGAGAACAGACATTTGATACGCTGTACTAAACCAGAAATGGAAAATAAGCAATTTTTTGCCAACTAACTTGTAGCAGGAGAGAGACTTGTGTTGCAAGGCACCCATGAGCAGTTATGTTAATAAGGCCATTTTTTTCAGACACTGGCATTGCAAACAGAAATTAATTTTCCCAGAGTCTGTTTCCTGGTAAGGATAGATGTTTTGAATCCAGGCAGAGTGGACACCATTTGTTTGGAACCGTAGTGGGGAGAAGGAAAGCAGAAGGTGAGAACCAGAAACAACCAAGGTGGTGGCTTCTCAACCCTGCCTGCCCCGTCTCACGCACTCCCTCTATGTAATTCTATGGCCTCCCATCTTTACCTCTTTATTTTTCTTCCTTTCCTTCAGATAATTTGAATTATTCTCTTTCAAATCATGGTCAACTTTGAAAGATTTTATTGCAGAAATCATAAAAATTGTATCCTATGACTATAATACATCAGTATGTTTACACATTAAAATAATATTTAACGAAACATATGTAAACACATTTTCAATTTAATGTACTTTATTCTCCTTATTTTTTTCTATTTCATTTCAGTTATAAATTGGCTTTGTATACCATTTTTTGTTTTGTTTTGTTTTGGTTTCTTGCTACTTTTTCCAGAAAGTCAGTTAGAGACGCCCATTGCCACAGTTCTACAATGTTCTCATTGTGTCTGTCCTGGATAGCTTTAGTGTCAACTTGACACACCTGGGTTGAGGGAGCCTCAGTTGGGGAATTGGCTCCATTGGACTGGCCTGTGGACGTATCTGTGGAGTATTGTTTTGATTGTTGGGCAATGTGGGAGGGCCCAGCCCACTATGGGTGATGCTACCCTGGGCAGGTTGTTGTATACCATATAAGAAGGCAGGCTGGGCATGGGCCAGGAGCAAGCCAGTAAGAAGCATTCCTCCATGGCCTGTGCTTCAGCTCCTGCCTCCTGGTTCCTGCCCTGAGTTCCTGCCTTGGGCTCCCTAAGTGATGAACTGTGACCCCGGAGATGTAAGCTGAATAAACCCTTTCAGAGATCAAACATAGCAGGAATGAACCAATACCATGGATGACTATGAAGACATAAACTTCAAATGTATAAGAACAAATATTAGAGTACCATGTTCAGTCAAAGGATGAAGCACTTGCCTTCCATGAACAATGCTCCAGGATCCATCCCTAGGATTTAGTGGTAAGAAAAAGAAAAAAAAAAAAAAAAAAAAAAAAAAAAAAAGAATACTATATAGACTAACATCACACTTGAATATGACTAAAGTTAAAGTAACACTGTACATATTTCAATGTTGTTCAGTATTTGTTTTGAGAAAAGGTTTGATTTCATGCTGGTTTCAAACTCACTGCATAGCTGAGGACAGTCTTGAACTTCTGATTCTCCCGCCTCTGCCTCTGCCCCTGGGGTGCTGAATTACAGGCATGCACCACCACACCAAGTTTCTCCAGTGATGGGAATCAAACTCAGGGCTTTGTGGGTGCTAGACAAGCACTGAGACGTATTTCTGTACTTGATATTATTTTTTCATGGCTACAGAAGTCCCTTCTGAGCCAGTCTGTGAGGTATGTTGGCACTGTTCACGGGAGTGTTATCCAGAGTGCTTGTGTGTGCCTGCTGAAGTCCATCCTGTGGGTCCCTGCCCCTCCTTGGTCACACTGGTAGATATCATATACAGTACTTGGCAAAATGGTAACCAACAATGCTCAGATTCTATCCTCAAATTCAAAGTCTAGAGGAAGAGAGGGACTTTGGTTTTTCGGTCTCTCTGCCATATTCCAGAGAATTCTTGTTTGGCATTCTGAGAACCAATGAATATGAAATGGGAGAAGGTCCTGTTACTTGTACAACCAGGGGTCACACCTGAGCCTGGAATTAGTCACCACAACAGAACATATATGGTGATTATATACTCTAATAAACAGTGCTGCCGGAGATACATTATTGATTCAATTCATCCCAATAATGCTCTCTGAGTCCCTTGCAGGGGCCGAGCCTTATGCTAAGCCCCACAATGTTAGAAATACAGGAATCAGAATAAGTCCTTTCCCTTCCTATCAGGACTAAACTAATACACTGAAATTGACTGGATCTTTATACAACTTTAGGTTTCCTATGTCAGATAATATTATTAGCAGGTATCTCTGAAACTGAGCTTTAAAAATGATCTAGCAATTGTCATATGGGCCAGATCTCATTCCTCCAGTGTCCAAAATTTAATCACAACCCAAAGTAGGGTGAAGATGAGTGGGACCCTAAGCAAACATTCAGAGGTAGGAAGAGCATGATATGGTGAGAACCAGTGAGAACGACAGAGCAAGCGGGACACAGGGGCGATCCTAGGAGCCACGTGGGGATAGACTGTGCAAGAACAGAGACTATGGGGCTGGAGAGATGGCTCGGCGGTTCAGAGAGCTGACTGCTCTTGCAGAGGACCCGGTTCGATTCCCAGCACCCACATGGAGGCTAAGAACCATCTTTAGGGGGCTGGAGAGATGGCCTAGTGGTTAAGAGTGCTGACTGCTCTTGCAGAGGACCTGGGTTCAATCCCCAGCACCCACATGGCGGCTGAGAACCATCTTTAACTCTAGTTCCAGGGGAGTCTGATGCCCTCTTCTAACCTCTGTGGCATTGCACGGCGGGTGCACAAGCCTACGTGCAGACAGTACATTCATACACACAGAAAAATAAGTAAAATTTTTAAAAAAGAATTATTTTAAATAAAAGAACCGTCTTTAACTCCAGTTCCAGGGGAATCTGATGCCCTCTTCTGACCTCCATGGCATTGCACAACACCGGTGCACAAACCTACATACAGACAGTACACTCATACACATAAAAAATAATAAAAAATAAAATAAATTTTTTAAAGAATAGAGACTAAAAGATTCTGGAGGAGTTTTCAAAGAGAGACTTCGGTAAAGACTTGTCATGGAATTCTTCTAGTCATAAATACAGAGGGTGGGTGGGGTGTTAAAAGACACCCAGATCTTACAGTCTATGGGTGCTGCTAAACACCCCATGAGGTACAGGGCAGCTCCCCACAGCAGATGAGTAATCTGAATTAAGTCAATAGTGCTGAAGTTAAACAACAACAGACAATAATAAAGCAAAGGGGCCTTAAAATGGGCAGCCTGGCAATGTTTTCAGCAGAAGTGTTTTGTTAATATACGTGAAATTTGCAACAAAAACTGCATAGAATGGGGATGGGACTTTAGCTCAGTGGTGGAGTACTCTGAATGTGGTCCTTAGCTCTGCAAAAAGAAAGAAAAAAGAAGAAAAAAGAAAAAAAATCCTTGCACAAATTCCGAGAACCCTATGAGGAAAACGAACAGGAAGAAAACAAAGGTGAATTTGAGGAGGGGGAGAATTTAGAAATAATCCTGGAAGTCAGGATATAAATAGTATCAAAGGCCAGCATGGTGTCTGCAGAAGAGCATAGTACATAAAAATCCAAGAAATTTCATGGAGGAAAAACAAATAGGCTTGTTCATAGTCAGCATGAGAAACAAGCAAAGGGGACAGGCTCCAAGCACTAAGGACAGGGACAGTCCCAGAGGAGGGCTGCGCTTAGGAGAGAAAACTAAGTTGATTTCTAGGCACCTATGAGACAGGAAAGTGGGGGTGTTAAGGAAGCAGAGCAGGGTGGTGAAGTACTTTTAACAAAGTCAAGGGAAGGTCAGGGATGGACTCATAAAAGGACAGAAGGAGTTGCGGAGCCCTATGAATTCTCCAAAGCAGCCATCTTAGAATGCACTACACATTTAAAAATTAGTAAAGAAGAACACAGTGGCAAAGGAAGCAGAAGGAATAGCTAGGGATGGAAGAGGAAAGCCAGGGAAAGACAGGATGTTATTCCCAGCCAAGAAAGTCTTTCAAGAAGTAAGGGATAATGTCAGCCTAGAAAAGAGCACAGAATCAGAGTAAGACATGAAGCACGTCCCTTTGACACTTCAAAAGCACTCAGAATGACTACACGGAGACCAGTCTTCTCAGTTTACTAATTTCCTCTTTTCTAGCACAAGTCCTTCTTTGCAGGCTAATCCCATTCATGGTTGATCTCCTTAAGCATACTTGATCTTGGCTTCTGTCTCACACCTGGGTAAGGACTTTCTAAACAATTCTGACTTTTAAGGAAACAAAACACCCTTCTTTCCTACTAGGCAGAGGTAATGAAAAGATAATAAATGCAACAGAAAATATAAATACTAATTTTTGTAGAAACCAACAATTATATGACTGCAGAGTAACCTTAATTATAGAGTCATTTATCAAAACATAATTACCCCTGGCCATATCATTTAGATATTTGCTATTTCTGGGCACCAAATTCCTTAAACAAATTGGCTTGCACACACCTGCCAGGAAGGCTGAGCTTGCCAGCTACCTGTGCAGTTACTAATTACCTGTGAGAAATCTTCTGACCTATCAGGAAAGGGTTAACTTTTCTTGGCAGCATTCCCAGGGTCACTATTGGAAGTAATTATCACCATACAGTAAGAAACAGACAAGCTGTCTATGGAGGAGATGCCTGAAGCAGCACACTGTCCTGCACATGGGAATACCAGGTTGTCAGCCCCCAGATAACTGGGAAAAGCAAAAGGCGGACATGTAACTCTACTGCAAAGTCAGAGCACAATCAGGCAGTGACTGCTGAATTATCGCTTGCTTCTTCAGAGAAGCTGTGGTAGATCATGCACACTTGTTTAATGGAAGGCAATTTCCTATTCTCTTACTAAACATTCAAAAGTTTATATTACAGGTATTTCCTGTATCTGAAGCCCTGGGCAGCTCTATTGTGCTGGAAATTATATTTACTCAAAAACACACAGATGGAAGCAAGATGACAGGCTCAGGCCCAGGTATTGAAGATTGCCCTTGCATCTTTGTATGCAATATTCCATTAGGTAATCCAAAAACATTTACTAGCTAGGCCTGGTGGTATATGTCTATAATCACAGATCCTTAGAAGGCTGAGGCAGGAGGATTATAAGTTCAAGAACTGGCTGGGCTGTGGAGTGAGTTTAATGAAAGCTTGCCCAACTTAGTAAGAGACTCTGTCTCAAAAATGACAATTAAAGTGGGCTGGGAATGCAGCTTAGAGCAGATCACCTACCTGCCATGCACAAGGAACTAGACTCAATCCATAGCACTGTAAACGACAGCACGAAAAAAGACAATTTGCTTAGAACTATTTTTACATATACCAGAAACATCTGAACAGATCTATGAAAATGTAAGGATGTCTACTCTTCATGGTGAACACATTCAAAACAAAAGGATTTCATGAATTTATGCTGGATGGATATTTAAGTAAATTCAGGGTAAATAAGCTTTCAAAATAATGCTTTCTGTATTTCTAAAGATAAAAAGTATCTCAAATTGTGTAAGCCATACACAATGGATGGAAACTGAACCAAAGAAGGGAATTGTACTGTGGAGGTTTGTAGTCAGCTTTCTGTCATCACAGCAAAGAACTGGGGTCCTCAACTTACAGGGAGCCAGGCTTATTTTGGCTCAGAGTTTTGAAGAGTGCAGTCCATGAACAGCTGACATCACTGTGCCTGGGTGTATGGCAAGGTGACACATCTAGGTTCCCATGTCTGGAAGAACAGAAATAGCTGCCCGACAGGTGGGGTGAAAAAGAGGAAAGAGCAAGGGCTTGAGTCTTACTGTCCCCTTCAAAGCACGTTTCCAATAATGGAACTTCTTTCCTGTATGTCCCACCTTCTGAAAGTTCACCATCTCCCTATAGTGACCATAGGATATGAGGAAGCCTTTAACACATGATCCTTGGGAAATCCAACAAATCCAAACTACAGCAGTCAGCATGGAAATTTCTGAGCACACAGTCTTCAAAAAACTATGCTAAGTGCAGGTAATGGAAATAATCTCTCCTCTTGGGGTAAATGCAACACTAACTAAAACAAGAGGCTTCATATGCTGACCTGCAATTTGCTGGGAGAAGAAATAGAAATCTGACACTTACCATGTCCCAGAAATTTGCTTAAGCAACTATAAATGATGAGGGAAAGAAGACATAAATATACAAATCATTAAAAATATAATTATTACATATACTGGAACAAAATGTATAGCCCCCCACACACAATTTAAATCACATTTTCTATACCACTTAGTGGTTAATTATGCATTGACTTATCATCTCCTGTTTCTTAGGAAGAATTTTCAATGAGAGAGAGAGAGAGAGATAGAGAGAGAGAGAGAGAGAGAGAGAGAGAGAGAGAAAGAGAGAGTTTGTATAAATGCATGTGCACATAGAGTCCATATCCCTTGGAGTGAAGTAACAGGCATTTGTTGTACACATATCTAGTTAGGTGGGTGCTAGAATCTACACTCTGGTCCTCAGGATTGTGAAGAAAGTTCTCTTAACTGCTGAGCCAGCTCTCTAGCCTCTAAAGTGTATTCTTAGTGGTTCAGTTTGTCCTGCTAACTGATCTTCTGCTTGTGGTTTATTTCCTTAATGGGTTTCTAACAGACCTTAATCTTTAGTTAAAAATCCACAGACATATGGTAGAAATTTGAGACATTTAAGTATTATTTGAAGAGTAAAGCAGTAAGTACAATGTTATGCTTTCAATTCAGAATTGAAATCCCAATGAAGTGATAAAAATTAATCCAACATAATTAAGTGTCCTGAGCATTGCAGAACATGGGCTTCAAAGAGTAGCAGAAAATAATTGGGTTTCATGTAGTCCTAACATTTGTTCTCTCTTTTGTTATATTTTAAAGCTCAACTCATGATCCAAAATAACATGATAAAAAGAATCCAATATAAACCATTTTTCAAAATTCAAATTTCTCCTTTTCCTTGCTTCCCAGAACAACTTACAGTGCGAGTCCAAGTGTCACTGCATTCACATGGGGCTTTGTCACTGGGTCGTTCTGTTCTTTGCTTTCCTGTATAACTCTTCATAACCTGCTCTGAGAGAAAATGAATGCACATCTTCTGAAGCTTGAAAGTGAGGATAAATATGCCCTGGACAATGAGGTTCTAATTTTTCTCCTTCAAAAAACTGTGTGGAATCCCACTGAGTAACCTGAAAACTGTGGAAATCCCACAGAGTGACAATGTTCAGAGCTCCGGGCAACGTGGGAGTGTGTTTCCCTTATTGTGATTGAGAGACACACTTTGGTCAGAGCCCAGAGTCACAGTGTCCTGCCATGTCTCTAATTCCTCACTGTGACAACAGCAGCCTGGAGGAAATACACTCCAGGCTCTCGATAGTTCTAAAATGTCGTGGCAGCAAAAGAGCGAGGATTATGTGATTTCAGGGAAAATAATGAAAAAGATGTTGACTCACTACTTCACCATCAGGAAGCTGATCACAAGTAATCAAGAGAAACAGTATCACATTTTCATAGGTTCTTAATATAAGAAAAGACCTTAAAGTAGTTTTAAAGACCCTGTTTTATTGAACAAATTATTTTAAGTGGGAGGAGAAAAATCTATACAATTTTCTTTAAGATTTTGTGTCCTTAAAGAAGTATGAAATATACCAAGGTATCTATGAATCCAGAAAATAATGATGGAACCGCTGTTGCACACACTTGACCTCCTATAGTTGTAATTCCTAACATAAATGCTCATTAAGAGTTTGAAGTTCCCAAGTGTGTTTTTGAGTTAACCTATAGCTTATTTTCAGACTTTGTAATTTTGGTATATGTGTGGAGTGTATATACACATAATTTGGAATATAAAATTAAAGAGAACAACAACAACAACAAAAAAAAGTTTGAAATGCTAGGAGATGGGTGTCAGTTAACAGCTTGTCTTTCAATATGAGGACCTGAGTTTGATCTCCAAAACACAACTAAAAATGCTGGGTAAGGGCGGATGCACTTATAATTCCAGCACTGAGGAGGTGGTGGACACTGGAGGATGCCCAGTACTTGCTGACCAGACAGTCTGACCTAACTGCTAAGTTTCAGACCAACAGTGAGAGCTTGTCTCAAAGTCAGTAAATGGCCTTCCTGGGATGAGGCCGTCCTCTAGTGTACAGACACATACACACCTCAGCTCACAAACTTGCAATCACACATGCAGAAAACTATTTAAAGTTGTGTATGTGTCCTCACACTTAGCATAGCATAGCTTTCCCTGAATGATCTACACACAACTGTGCAGAGACACAATACATAATATATAGTGACATCTTTTTTATTTTGGGTATTTTGTTTTGAGGATGGTGTCTTGTTTTGGACTAGGATTACAAGCTTGTGCCACCGTGAGTAGTTGAGCAAGATGTTTTGAATGGAGAGGAATACCATCATGCATTAAAAACCTGATGAAGAAATAAGCGTTATAGTGTGTAATAAACAACTGGCAATTACATTAAACATCGAAGGATTTATTTTTTTTATAACAAAGTCTCTTCCCATACTTTCCATTTTGAGCTCCTGAAACACTCACCTGAATATCATGTGCTGAAAGTGAGCAAATGGGAAAGAAACATGTAGTAAATAAAAATAAAAACAAAACTCAAAAAGGCTTCATGGAGTTCTAGGGAGATGGTTCAGTGGGTAGATAACCCCCTGTGTAAGCATGAGACCAGAGTTCATAATGGCAGCATAAATACCAGGTGGGAATGGTAGCCTATGTGTAATCTAGCACTTGGGAAGTTACAGGTGATCCATCCTTGCAGCAAGCTGGCTTTCTCTGCATTCTAGTGAGAGAGCTTGTATCAATCTACAAAGTCGACACAACTAAGGAGAGTCTCAAAATTAAGCTCAGGCTACCTCACACCATGTGCACACATGTGGGGACATACATTTACACATGCACATACGGCACACAATGCTAATAAAAAGGCTTCCTAGGTCCATTTTTGCTGTTCCATTTTGATTTTTCTGCTTGCTTCTTTTATACTGATCATGCTCTCGTGACTGGGGAAGAGCATGTTTCAGATTATAATGTGCTTTTGTGGTCCTCCTGATTTCTTGGAGATGAAGAACATCAAGGGACTGTGCTTGCTCAAATAGAATAATTTGTATACAACATTTTTGTTTTGCTGTACTTTTCTTTGGCTTCCCAGGCCATGGTTGGGCTTGCTGGACCTATCCAGGAAAACAAGCAAGAACCTTTAGCAACATTTTTTTAATTCACAGTCTGGTTCTGCTCAGTGAGACACATGACTGGAGGTGCAAGTGAAGACTTGAGAACTCTTACGGTAGGATGAAATATGGTGGCACTAGGCTGATGGTAAATACCAAACTAAACCTGCAGTGGGCTGCAAAGGGCTGAGTGTGTGAAGTGCACTGCAAATGCTATACTGCTTCCTTGCTGTCCTGTTACCTTCTTCACCAATGATGCTAATTACTAGGTGTTTCCTCACGCTCCTTGGTAAGGCATCTCACACATATTTTTTAAGCTTTTTTAAAATCAAAATCAGCTCCTATGTCACCTCTTTTTAAGACAGAAAGATTTTCCTACATTTCTAAAATTCTTTGGACTTATTTGTTTAGAATATTTTCCAGTAAAGATACTTAAATAACTAAGAACAATGGCAGTGATCCCTGCCCTCTTTGTCTACCTACTAATGTGCAGGTGTAATGTAATGTAATAATTGATATTATCCAGTAGATAGCATCTAGAATCATATAGGAAATAAACACCTGCAAGAGAGTGCTAAGAATGGTTAGTAGAGGTGGAAGGACCCAGAAACAGCACCACTCTAGGAGCTGTGGATTTACATTGTGTAAAAATGAGAAAATAGGTTAAACCAGCATTCCTCTCTCTCTGCTACCTGACTAGAGATGGAACGTGACCAGCTGCCTCACACTGCTACAATGACTCCCTTGTCATGATGGACTCAACCCACAAAGTGTGAGCCCAGATAAGCTATTCCTTTCTAAAGTTGCTGAATGTAGGTTGTGATAGTCACTTATTCTGTTGCTGTGATAAAACACCATGACCAAGACACCTCATAGACTCATAGAAAGTAGAGTTTATTTGGGCTTATTGTTCCAGAAGAATAAGGGTCCATCACATCAGGGGAGGCATGGTAGGAGGCAGCCAGGGCACAGAGCTGAGAATAGACCTCTTCATGTAAATATAGGAAGCATAGCCAGAAACTGGAAATGGTTAGGGTGGATTATCTACTATTAAGGCCTGCCCCCAGTGACATGCTTCTTCCAGCATGGCCACACTTCTGAAAGGTTTCATGAGGCTCCTCAAAGAGTGACATCAGCAGAGAACAAATGTTCAAATACCCAAAGCTTATGGAGGACATTCTCATACCAATCAACATTCCCCTTCCTGGCCTGCATAGGTTCAAGACCAAATTATTATGTAAAATGCATTTAGTCCAACTTTAAAAGTTCCCATAGTCTTCAACAAACTCAACGTAGTTTCCAAGTCCAATTCACAAGGTCTCTTCTGAGACTCAAGGCACTCTCTCACCTGTAAGCCCTTGCAAAATTAAAAACTCAAATTACATACTTCCAACATACAGTGGCACAAAAATAAAAATTCCCATCCAAAAATGGAGGAATGGGGGTTTAGAAGGAAAATGCCAAACCAAAGAAAGACCAAAAACTAGCAGGGGAAACACCAAATTCTATACCTGCATGTTCAGTATCTGTGACTTTACCTTCGTGAGGGTTACACGGCTCAGTCCCCCGGCTGTGCTGCAGGCACCATCACTCTCCCTGCTGTATACCACTCCCTGTATACCACCACCCTGGGCTGTCTCACAGCTTTGGCATCTCCAACAACTTGGAGTCCCCACTGCCAGCCAGGCCTCACCTTTGCAGCTTCACACAGTATCTTCTCAGGGCCATCTTTTTGTAGGGACTTTCCTGCTATATGCTGCCTGGCCTCATTGTCTCTGGGAAACTGCAGAGGAAGAATCAATGAGTACTTCCCTCTTGCACTTCTCAATGCTAGGGCCATGTGAATTACACTGCCAAGTATGGTGACCAGGTTGGGGTGGACCTTGGTCTTCATACATACTTACAGCTCCTTTGTACATTGTAGTTTTCTAGGAGCAGAAAACTCCTTGGGTTTTTTTTTTTTTTCCTTTCACAAGCTGGAAGCTTAGCTGGATGGGGTCTTGCCCTGAGACTTCCACTGTTCAAGTGCAGATCTGTAGGCTCCTCCTCCCCCGCCCCCTTAATGTCTCTAATCTCCTTAGGAAAGGGAGTTTCTCTTCCAGGACCTGTCTTCTATTGGATATTAAACTTCTTAGCCTTCTTTTCCTCTCCAAAGTGTATGTTTTGTATTTCCATTTATCTCACAGTCTCTTTTTTTTGTAGCTCTTCATAACACTTACCACTAATAACCATGCAAGTTCATCCACAAAATAATTTAGTCAATTAGATTTTGTTAAATTCTTGAAATTTCATCCACAAAATAAATTAGTTAATTATATTTTAGTTTGGCCTCAGGTAAGCTCTTAGGTCATGGACAAGCTGCTTTGCCAAAACATCTGAGTTGCTTCTTAAGTCTTCATTTCCCTCTGAACTATCCTGTTTTCATCGCTACTTTCTTCCAGGCTCGTACTAAAATGACCCTTTAAGCTCTGCTTACAGCATCCAACTGCTTTTCTAATTCAAATTTCCAAATCTTCCATATTCTTCTAAAAACTAACATGGTTAGTTTCTTCAAAACAACAGCCCACTCCCTGATATCAACTTCTGCATTAGCTACTTTTCTGTTGTTATTAACAAAACATCAAGATCAAGGCAATGATATTGGAAGAGTTTACCATGCTTATGGTTCCAGAGGAATGAGTCCATCATGGTGGAAAGGCATAGCAGGTGACAGCAGGGGACAAAGCTGAGCCCACATCCTTTTAACAATTTTTATTATTTTTTGTGTATGAGTGTACTGTCTGCATATAGGTTGGTGCACCCATGTCATGCAATGCTGCAGAAGTCAGAGGGCGTCAGATTCCCCTGGAACTGGAGTTAAAGAGAGTTCTTAGCCACCATGTGGGTGCTGGGAATCGAACCCAGGTCCTCTGCAAGAGCAGCCGGGGCTCTCAACTGCTGAGCCATCTCTCTAGCCCCCAAGCCCACATCTTTAAGCAGGCACAGGAAGCAGAGAGAAAACCTGGAAGTGGGACAGGTCTATTTACTCTCGCAGCCTACCTGCAGTGACATGCTTCTTCCAGCAGGGTCACACCTCTGAAAGGGTCATGATCCACCCCACAAAGCACCACCAAATGGGGACCATGTGTTCAGATACATGACACCTATGGGAGACACTCTCATTCAAACCACCACACAGGTAATTGGTCACAAGAACTAAAACACCTGTTCTTCACCATCACTCTTCATCTTAGTGGCAGTCAATGCTAAGAAAATTGCCATTTTGTACTGTGACATTATCTCCTATCATCCTTCTTTATGGCTGAACTTGATAGATTATTAAGTAACTTATTACAAAACCCAGACAATCAAATATAGGAATGCCAATCCTAGGCAGGATGTAGGACACTTCACTTTGGCCACACTTGGCAGTAGGCATTCTAACGAGGGGGCAGCAGGTAAAGCTCACATGTGAAGTATTGGGAAGGAGAATCTAAGCCACAGAGAGGGATGAGAACCATGGACAGTCAATACTGGTTTCATTCTTAACAAATGACACCAAAATGGCAGCCTTTGCAACCAAATCCACACAGGAAGTTCAGACTCTGACCTCCATGATACTTCTTTAACTTATTTTTTTAAAACTAATATATAATTACTGAACCTTTTCATTAATTTAGTACTTGGTAATATTGCATTACATATAAACTAATATAATAATAACCCACTAGTTGCTACAGTGTATGTTTATGATTTTATACATAAGACTCAACTCAAATGGAGCATGTTAGTCTAAATATGGTTTACTTTTCCAAACATGAAGATTTTTTATTTTATATTTTATTTATGATTATATTTTATTTTATATGCTCTTCAAGTTTTGCTATCTGGGTATCCACTTGAGCTTGGTTAACCTACAAAATGCCACACACTTAAAGAAAACTGACTCTTCTTCCCCAAGCGGTCATCAACTGTCCATATATCTCAGGGTGGAGGCTTATGAATCCCTTTCTACTTCATGGTAGAATGTTTACTGGCTTGATCTTGAGATCTTATGAACTCACAGCTGCTGTGAGTTCATAAGTACAATGGTCGGATCATGACCAGAAGATACTATTTTACATATGTAAATGCTATAAAACTATATAGGATATTGACATGAATACATATATGTTATAATTATATACTATGTTAATTACACAATTTGTAAGGAATATGAAAACATATATTAACTATTATATTCTTCTACTACAGAGATAAATGGAAAATATAATGAAGAAGGTAAGAGAATGACACCTCTTTCCCTCCTCTCTCACTTTCTTTCTCTTGCTTATACCCTCCCATTTTGTCTTTATGGCCTCAACAAGATTAGATTCCTGTTGCAAAATCACTATTGCCATCAAACATTCTTCAGTAACTTAGCTGTAAACAAAGCTTCACTGCAAAGCTACCAAAGCTAGCCTGAGTTCCAGGCACACTCTTTCCTCACCACACACATCAAGGGAGTCTACCGTCATGTATCCAAACACAACACATTCCATTTCCCATCCAGGTTCTAGGACAGAGTCCACATGGGGGCTCTACCGAGGGCTGCTACCAAGATTCAAAGTCTGCTTCGACACTCACTTGCTGCGGGCTGGGCATGCCACTAAGCCCCTGGAAGCTGTATGTTCTGCTCCCTTGTCTCTGCTGAGGAGATTCCTCTCCCGTGGCTCTTACTTCAGCGGCATTACAACTCCTCCGCGGACTTCCTGGAAAGCCAGGTCCAGCACTCACATAGCTTCCCCAGTGCTGTGAGGTCAGTTAACACATAGGAAGGTCCTCAAATAATGAATTTTGAAAGACCAAGCAAAAAACAAAGAACTTTAGACGAGAGAGAGAGAGAGAGAGAGAGAGAGAGAGAGAGAGAGAGAGAGACCAGATGCCACAGAGAGCAAATCTTCTGGAAGAGTCTGAGAACAGTGACGGGAAATAAGCACGTCCCTTTTACTGACATCAAGTTTTTAATTTCCAGCAATGTCAGCAACAAGACTCAACAATTCTAGACAACTTTGCTAAAATTATTTCATTTTATAATTTTCAAAATTTTTGCATGTGCTATCTAAATACGTTTCAAAAATAACCTTGTGAATTTCATATTTAAACATCTCCACTTTCCAAATAAGGAACATGTGAACCAAAATATCAAGCAACTAATGAAAATTCAGTCTTATGATCAGGAATCTGTCCACTAAGAAGGGTCCTGCTGTTGTTTCACAGAGCAAGGCATGCACCCATCTAACTGCTGCATCGCAGCGAGCCAAACAGGCATGGAAACCATCCGCAGCCTGCGGTAATGAAACAAAGCTCAGGAGAAGGGGCGAGAACACAACCAGAAATAATCCCATTCTGTGTTCACTGATCACAGATGGATCTCTCTATCACAAATGAGACATTAAGGATCACAAAACAAGGGCCACTGCCCAGAGACGCCAGGATAACTTACAATGGGCAGCTTTGACAGAAGAGCTACTGATGCTGGGGGTCTAATCTTCAGAGAGCTATTTTACCAAATTGTATTTTGTCAAATTTTATTATTTTGTAATAGTATTACCTGTAGTACATAATACAGTGCACACACAGTACCAATCAAAAACCAATGAAAATGGTACTTGCTCTAGAAGAGAATTTCATTACAGTATAGCTTCCTCTAGCTAAGTATGAGGGTCAGAAGCCTCATCCCCTTCAACAGTGCACACAACAACACAACAGCTACCTTGTTACAGCACACTACAAGCCATGGCCTTGAGACCAGGGTAGCACATGGAAAGCATCAATAGGTCACCACTCTCCTTCCAACACAAAACTGTAATAATTACTTAGCAACCATTCAGCACTGATAGAAAGCTGATTTATTTTCCAACAATAATAACCTGGATATGTTTTAAATTATCATTCCAAGTTTGGTGGCCTTCAAATTGCCTCAATTATAAAATGACATAAAAGAAAAAGACAAAGTTGTTAAAAATTGATTGGAGAAATAAAATCAAGAGCAATCCAAAGTATCATAGCAATTCTATACCACATAACAGTTGGAAAAACATGAAGTGACAACATAGAAAACACATATCATTCAACTAAAAATAAAAGCAAAACAGTCAGATGATCTTCAGATAGACAAAATTAAAAAGACTATATTGATAGAAACTTGAATAGTCCTGGACTGTCCCTCCATTTTCACAGTAAGACGGAGCTGTGAAGTTGAACACAACCACACCAGGGTTCCCCAGCCCTGCTACCCACCCTCCTGTCACCTTGTGTGATTCAGGGATCAAGCTGAGCTCCTCAGACCCTCACAGAAGCCCCCCTACCAGCCACACCATCTTGTTAGCCTTCTTATTTTCTGACACATGTTCTCTCCTAAGTCTGGAGTTCACCCATTGTGTTCCACTTGTGGCTCAGTAACCCCAGACATCCTGATGTCTTCAGCACTGTGACTGTAAGTATGTGTCACCATGCCAGGGGTGCACTGGGGATATCTTGCCAGACTGGGCATTACTGCAGCTGGTTAAAACGTCTGATGATTTTGTTCCCTTAAGCAGCCTGCATGCACCTTCCAACACTCTGTGAGACACCCAGCAGCAAGGCAGCTTCCTGGGCAGACTGACTTGATTTCTCCAAGTCCTGTGACCAGTGCCTGTGGTGTCTTCAGTAATAGGGCCTTACTATCATGTTCTGGTGGGCAGCCAAGAGCAATGACGATGGCCTGTATTGTTTTGGGGGAATCTGGGATTCCTCTGGGCAACAATGTGAAGGGAAGTATCCCACACTAGGCACTGGGCTTTTGACGTGGTGACTTACAGCTTCTGGGATGGGTATAATTCTCTGTATAGTGTAACCCCAATTAAATTCTTATGTGGGTATATATGGAAGCTTTTTCAAACAAAGCACTCCTCTGGCCTGCCCTCCCATCTGTCTCCTGGCTGAAACCTCCTTTTACACTGTTCCCCTTTCCACCTTTATCACCTGTGTTCCACGATCACACCGCCCTTAAGGTCTTTCTTTTCCCTTCTTACCCATGATACTTTCTGATTTCTTGGATTCTAGTTACTCCAAATTAAGCACAGAAACCTACAGATGAACATATGAGTGAGAATGTGTGATTGGTCTTTCTGGGTCAGGATCACCTGGGTCCATATCTCTGTACATGTTGATTAGTTCAGCTCTCAGACATCATCAGAAAAGTTTCCTTGTGCACTGGATGGTGGTTAATGAGGAAACTCAACTGTTAAAATTGCAGAAAATAAGTAACTACAGAGTACATAGGCACACCAGGGTCATCTGTATTACCAACTCCACAAGGCTCAGGGATCTTCATGGAAGAGGGTACAGAAAGATTCTAAGAGTTAGAGGTCAGGGAGTCCTAGAAACAATAGTGTCTCCTGGACACACAGGATGCCTGTGCTCCTGAATTTGTAGCAGCTGTGGTTGTCTGCCCAGGATGAAGCCAGTGACCATTCTAGCATGGAGTGGGAGGAGATTCATTAGCTCCCACCCAAATATGGACAGTTGATGGCATGTGGCGGAGGAAGAGTCAGTTCTCTTTAAGAGTATAGCTTCTGGTAAGTCAACTGTACTCCAGTGGATAGCCCCAGACCAGAGGTATTATGTGACAGCATAAATTAGAGTTGGTGGGGTTGACTTAAAATAAAAGAAGAGATGTTAGCAGGGTAGGGAGGCGGGGATGGCTCTAGAAAGAGATACAGACAGCAACTGAGGTAAATATTATCAAAATATATTGTATGAAATTCTCATAGAATTGGTAAGGAAAAACTCACAGCTTCCAGGACACTTATAAGTGTTAATCTTGGTTAATTCTAAGTATGTAACTATTCCTATTTTAATATTTCTCTCTTCTACTTTATCTTGTTTTAAAAATTCCCACCAAGATTTTTAATTACTCATGAGGGAATTGGTTTCTTAAACATTCATAAAATATAAAATTCAAACTGGAGAAGTATTTTTAAGTATAGATTATTAAAAAGGGACTAGCCAGAGGCACAGTCAGACTGGCTGCCACCCAGCGCTTCATTGCCATCTCACTGGTTACAGTTGATCCCATCAAACAATGAAAAAAACTTCAGGTCTGAAGAAAATCCTTTCAACTGGATTATCTTAAGAGGCTATATAATGCTGAGATAATGAAAACGCCATTATGAAAAAGTTAGAAAACTTGTCAACATTTAAAAAGGATTTTTAGAAGTTCAGCTGTGAGATACATGATCAAAACTTCTCATGTCCTTAGAACATTTGAGAGATGTTGCATGAACTTTTTCCAGGAGACACATAAACAAATGCCTCTCTCATAATGATAAGAGCATAATTCCAACAACATCCAACTTAGCAAACCAGTATTTTCCTAAGCATGGACAAGTTACTTAGAAGAGCATGGGTTACTGCAATCAGCTGCACCACTGAAAAATTCTCATTCAAGCATGGGTAATGACTTCCCCAGTGCTGTCCTGGGCTTCCTGTAGCCTCTCCTGGGACCACAACGTCATGTGCAGCCAGGGAAGAATGATATACAAGGGGAGAGGGTGGAATCTCAGGTGAGTGTCCCGTGACACTCCCCTTCTTCTATGAGGGAAGGGCTGCCGTCAGTAGGTATGAGCATATAGGTTGCTTGCAAGTAGTTATAACTGTTCCAATGAAGCTTATAGGGGCTGTTATGGTCCATGAATAGTGCTCTCAACAGTGATAAAAGGGAAAATCTACATCCTACCCAAAGTTTAATCTTGAGAATACCTAGCTTGCTCATTTTTACATATTAGATATGATAAAGAATCACCAAAATAAGACCATTCAAACACTATGCCAGTTCCTAATGAAAGCATGATAATCCATGCCAAAATTTAGTTCATCAACATATATTCAACCAAATAATGGAATGTGATGAACCACCTCCGTGTAATGTTTACTATGTGAAACTCAAACTCTCTAGTTATGTGGATTTTTCAATTATTTTGTTTTCAGCATATTATATTAGGTATTTAAAAGTAAATGGCAATGTGAACATTTGGCATTTAAAATGCACAGTTCTGTGCCATGATTCTGGCCAGGACATGAACCAGTCGTTAGTTTTTTGCATCCACACCAAGAGTCATTCAGTTTTCTCAGTTACATGACTGACTACCTTGATTTCACTGGGTATCTTGTGTTCAAGTGTCCCCTCTTCCTTAATAGTAGCTTTAAAACACAAAAATAACAATACACAGGAAACACCAGGGCATTCTCTATGGAGGGACTGTGTGTCCACACTGCAGGCTACAGAAGAAAAGAGACAGGATATACAGGACTAGGTGCTATTTGTCGTTGTAAGCATCCCATGTAGATGGGGGAGTATTACAGTTACAGGGAGTCGAATCAGGAAGTAGAAGTCTGGAAGATAAAGGGCCACACAATGAAATAGTTTATAGAGTCTATTATTAAAATGCCAACTCTATCTTACAATGCCACCAGGTCACACTGCTTATTGTTTAAGACAAGGATCCAGCGAGTGGTCTTAGAGGAAATTAATAATACCTATCATAATCTATTCATCTGTTGCTTGGTATCAATGACAGTGAAGAGAGACATTTTTCTCCGCTTTCACTTATTACTTATTGCACTAAAGCTCAGGGATTGAATTGAGAGTCAGAATCATTACGGACCAGGCACAGAATATTCTGATTCTGTCATTTTTCTTTATTAAGTGGACTGCATCAATAACAAGGAACTTTGGAAGTATTTGCCTTTGTGAACTGTATAAATGTTTCTCTATCATGTGAGAATAAACAGAACATCTTATGCTTACCTCACAAATGAAGAGGACCGTGTAAGCTTTCTATCACTCAGCTTTGACATCAGTGTGTGGTCCATATTTCTGGGTGGGCTTACAAGTAGGTATATTTAGAAGTGGTAGGCAGTAAGCAAAACTAATCCAGAGTCCCTTAATTTGGTCCTTGTACTTCTTGCTATAAATAAACATAACTATTATGTAACTACATATTAAATACTGAAAGTGTGTTGGGGGCTAAAGAGACGGCTCAGTAGTTAAGGGCATTGGCTGGCTGCTCTTGCAGAGAACCCAGCACCTACATGGAAGCTAACAAGGAATCACTCTCATCTGGCCTCCACGTGAACTGCACAACACAATAAAAAGTGATATTATATATTGAGTCTTTTTTATTGTTTTTCTTTTTGAGACATGGCCTAAGCCTAATTATGTAGCTTTGATTACCCTGGAACTTGCAATGTAAACCAGTCTGGTTTCAAATTCACAAGATCTGTCTGCCTTTGCCTCCCAAGAGCTGGATTAAAGCTGTGAACTACACCCAGTTGTTTTGTATGGTTTTTAACCATTTAATTTATACTGAATATTGTCTAATGTGATTAAACCTTCTTTAAAAGAGTTTATTTTTACTATAGTAGCTGACTTCCTTGAACATTTGCCAGACATGTTACAAATATTTTTTTTTTTTTTACTTTTCATGAAGATATTGAGCATTTATAAAGTGATTCTACATGTATGGTTTTTTAAGTCAGGAAGTAGCAAAATAGGTGTTTTATTGCAGTTGAGGCCATGTCTACTGATAATTGTTGCTCTTAGTTTTTTTATTGGCCTTGGGCTGAGTGCCTATAGATCCTAATGGAGGTCAGAGATACTTGGAAACTCTTGTAGATCAACAAGTCTGAGCAACAGTATTTAACCACTGACAAGGTTGTGTCATTGTAAGATAGGTGAAGATCAGTTCTGCCTAACAGCTAACAGCACTTTATCAAATCTCAGAGTGGGATCAACCCTTGTGCGTTTATAAGAGAGTAATACTTTCATACAACACTTACATGTGACTGCATGCATTGTAGAATGTGGTCCGAGAATGGCTTTTATTTCCAGTGGTCACACAGAGGCTGCTGGGGTATGTAAGCCTCCTCCAGTTCTCACCATTTTTACCTGCTATTGCATAGCCCAGAAAGAAAAATGCTGATCCAACTATATGGTTTGATTCAAAATGAAAAACTTAATCTCAGTTCTCATTTCCTCAGTAAATGTGTGGAGTTCTTGTGCAAGCAAAGCTACCAAGAGAATGCAGAACCAAAAGAAGGAGGGCATCAGTCAGGTAAGGAGCCAGGCAGTCCAATGGAGTATGTCTAACATCCGGCATTGGATCACTTCATTGTTCCTGTCACAAAAAGGATGTTAACATGCCTGACTTATAGGAAGCTTTGCTTAGGCACATGACTTTAATGCCAAAACAATGGAAAGCCATGTAGTCTTCATGGAAGAGAGCAGGGCTGGGTGTTGTGGTACTTAATCCTAGCACTTAGGAGACTGGGGTAAGAGGATGGTGAGTTTAGGGCCAGTCTGAACTAAGGAGTGAGATTCTTTCTGAGAAAACAAATAAATAAATGTACAAACAAATGAATAAGCAGAGTTACAGATCCGATTTTGTTAGGGACCCAGTTAGGTATTAATTGGCTTTCAGGCCTTTGAGGATGGAACCCTCCCTCATAATCGGTAGCTCATAAAAAAAGAAACTGAAACTGCAGGATACCAATCACTATTCAAAAGAATGAGATCTGAGTCTTATCTCAGTAGAGAAAGACATAACATTCTGAACTTCCCTGAAGATCATTAATAGATAACTATCTAAATCTTCTAAGATTGCTACCCAGCTGGAGGTTTTCTGGTAAAGAACAAAGACACACCATTGTCCCTTTAGGAGTTAATCCAAATGGACCTGTCAATCTTCTGGGCAGGAAAATGCCCTTCAGGCAAAGCTGTCAGGTCTGGAGACTTTACAGAGAGTATAAAGCCCACCTACAGTGTCTGTGAGCACAAAGGCCATTGTCTCACTGTCCACTCTCACTCTTTGAGAGCATATTGGCTTGCAATGATCCCTTTGGCCACCCCTTCCTTGGGAGTGCTTCTCTTCAGTATGTAACAACCTTTGTCTTCTATACTACCCTCTGGTCTGAATTCTTTTCTCAGAGACCATAATGTCCATGAGGCCAGAGTGGGATCCCAGTGACCATTTCCCTTTAACATGTCAGTCTGGCTGTTAGAATATCTGGATGTTAAGGTGGGGAAACAAGACTACTAAAGGAGAGACTGAAGATTGCTGAACATCAAGGTTATCTTTGATTCAGATCTGACTAAATGCAATAGAGAAAGACGAAAAGCAGACATTAATGAGACAGTTCAAAACTGAAAATCAACATCTCTACCCTAAATCTCTGATCCATTAGAAAGAACAGTGCCCTGCCTCTTGTTAGTGGAGTAAATTATTCTAAAGTAAAAGAAATGCTCCCTTTTTTGCCTTGGGCTTATACATTTCCTTGATTAAATTTTAATATGGAGAAAATAGACTTATTCAACTAGAATATATGTAATTTCCATTAAATGCTACAAAGGAAGGGTACTAGTGTCACCACCAAATGTAAAGAATTATAGAATATAAGTTATATTTAGGTTATCAATTTTGGAATTCTTAATCTTTAGATAACTTGTAAATGTATTTATTTTAGACAATAAATAACAAACATGTTCCACCTAATTGATATAAATAGGCATACTACCTATCTTTTACAAACTGCAATAACATTTACTATGCTATTAGTAAAACATATTACAATACAGTTTAGATAGCTATGCAAGTGTAATGTACAAAATGTATAAGTAGGCAAATATTAATGAAAGTGTATCCATTGGTCTAATTGTGTTTTTAGAAAGGATGATTAAAAAAAAAACCTGTGATGAAGTCTATCAATTTTATCAAGTCAGTTTCTCACCCACAGATTTAACATTTAATGCTGGTGTTGCTAGGTCATATAAGTAAGAGTAGAGACCAGAGCCCTCTAGGGGGTCAACTGGAGATTCAGGCATGTGTGTGTGATTGAAGAGAGGCCAGGGGGCAGAGGATCAGATACAGAAGAGGAGAGAGAAGAATCAGATCAAATGGCTCGCTGTGGCCACTGAAGGAAAGGGAGTGAGTAGCACAGCCTCTCCGGCCCTCGGATGACTAGGCCATCAGAGGTACTCAGAATGGAAGGACAAGAGGGGGAGCAGAAAGGAGGCCATGAGGAGGAGATCAGGCATGGTGTGCAGAGTTGTGTGTGTGTGTGTGTGTGTGTGTGTGTAATGAACACGTGGAAGAAAAAACACTAAAATTACTGAAGAGAGCAGTAAAAACCCTCTTGTAAATTGTATGTGACTAAAAAATGTAGGGATTTAGTAAGAAGGGGAGGAAGGGCCAAGCTGAACGGAATATTTAAAGGGCTAAAGCAGGAGCCCCTTCCCCTCCCGCTTCCTGCGTGCACGTGCATCCTTACCATTTGTAGATACAGGCAGCTCAGGAGCTGCTCTCTAAACTGGTAAACTTTGTCTAACTTGTACCTATCTAAGACATTTAATTAAGTCTTTATGAAGTTAGAAATTACAAAGGTGAGCATGAAATGAGTGCCATGCCCCAGGGTGTGAAGTTGATCAATCCTTGGAGACAGTTTCTCTCTCTCTCTCTGGTCCATTCCCCTTTTTCCTCAAGGGTAGAAGTCAGGCAGGTGCTTTGATGAAAACTATTTAACTCATCTTAGAAGCTTCATGAAAATCACATGTTGGGTTATAAAGTGAGTATGAATGTGTGCGTGTGTGTGTCTGTGTGTGTGTAGTAGCATTCTAAAAATATCCTCTGAATGTTAATTTCTGTGTCAAAGATTTTGAAGGATCTCTCTCACCTTAAGGAGTTTTCAATTTACTGTAAAATCATTTACTTAAAAGAATCGAATCCCTCTGGTTTTCTGAACTATATTTGGAAAATACCCATGATAAAAGTGCTCTATCCTGGCAAGCTTTTTCAGTCTTCACTGAGCACGCATATTGTGTCATCCTCTTCAGCAGGCATCCTTTTTCCTGTTTCCTATTGACTTAGTGGAGCCAACAGTCAATAGAGACATCAGTTGAATAGAAGATTATTCTAGAAAGAATACTTTCAGATCTCAGGAGCTTTCTAAAGGATACAATAGTGCTGGGGAGCTTAGAAAAAGAAGAGATAAGTTCCTAAAATAAGAATCTCATTGAACAAACAAGCTAAAGAGGGAGAATGGCCTTATTGAAACCAAGAAGTGATCTACTTGAAGCTTGAGGATTTGGGCAACAATATGCACCTCTCCTGTTGAGAGAATAATGTAGTTACAAATGGTTGTTAGGTACCATGTGAGTACTGGGAATGGAACCTGGGTCTTCTATAAGAGCAGCTAGAGCTTTTAACCACTGATCCATCTCCCCAGTCCCATATCCCACTACTTTTAAGCTATAACTTTCCACCTGTTGTTTCCATATATCCATGGCCATCATGTGAGGCAAAATGTAATCAGTTCAACTTTAAATTTCCCATAGCTCTGCCAGGAATGTGGCACAAGTCCTTTCTTCCAGCAGTTACTTGAGAGGCAGATACAGAGGCAGGTGGATCTCTGAGACTTAAACCAGTCTGGTCTACATGGAGTATTTCAGGCCAGGAAGGGCTACAAGGAGACCCTGTGTGGTGGTTTGAATGAAAGTGTCCCCCACGGCTTTAAGTATTCAGACATTTTGTACCCAGTTAGTGGCACTGTTCTGGGAGTTCTTAGAGGGTGTGGCCACGCTGGAGGAAGTATGTCATTGGGGGTGGGCTTAGTGAGTTTAACGAGCCTTGCAGTCTCCAGTCTCTCTCTCTCTCTCTTGACTTCTTGTGCTCACTGTGAGATGTGAACCTCGGCTTTCTGCTCCAGCCCCGGCCACCATGCTTCCCGCCACAATGGACTCTGATTCCATGGAATTGTCACTTGGAAGTTCAAATAAACTCTTCCTTTTATAAGTTCCCTTGGCCATGGTGGTTTATCACAGCAAAAGAAAAGTGACTAATACACCCTGTCTCAAATGAAAAACTCCCAACCCAAAAAGTCACGTCACCTATAACAATTCCAGCACTGTTTAAAAGTCCAAAGCTGAATTCTCATCTGAGGCTCAAGGCACTCTCTTAACTGTGAGCCTCTATAAAATTAAAAAAACAAAACAAAACAATAAGTACCATACGTTGAGCATTCAATGGTATAAGATTAACATTCTCATATCAAAAGGGAAAAATGGGGACATAGCAAGGAATGACTGAATCAAAACAATACAGAAAGACAGAAACTCAGCAGGGAAAACTCCAAATCCTGAATTTCCATGCTGGGAAACTGGGAATTGGTAATGTCCTAAAGGGTCTAAGTAGCCCCACTGCTCAGCTACTCTGCATGTCCCACAAACCCTCTCCTTTGGGCTGACTCCATTTTGTACCTATATCTTTCCTTGGTGGAGGTGCCATGGTCTTGGGATTTCCAACATCCTGGGGTCTACACGGCAAATTGGGCCTCATCCTTGCAAGTTCATTGAGAGGTTTCTTAGTAACTCCTGGTAAGGATTTGACCCTGCCGTAGATTCCCTGGGCTTATGAGCTCTCTGATGGAGCAAGAATCCATGTCCCCCTCAATATTGTATCACTCATACCAGCAAAACCAGTGTCCACTGGACCAAGCTGTCAAGTTTTGCTAGGTCACGACGGAGCCTGCCCCCTTAGGCCACTGTTGCATCAGCTTCTGAGTCTGACCCCAGGGACACACTTCTCTAGGCAGTTGCTTTCAAGGAGCAGAGGAACTATCTTAGCTTAGTTGCTCTCTTTTCTAAAGAATTTTCATTTTGACATCATGGAGATTTGCATGAATGGGTTCTTGTCTTCAAGACATCTTTCTTATTTTCACAATGTTAAACTTGACCACATACCTTGCCTCACTAAACTACATTTTTCTCATGTATTTTCCTCTCTATATACCGCCTCCTTTTTTTTTTTTTTGGTCTTTTCAAGACAGGGTCTCCCTGTAGCCCCAGCTGACCTGGAACTAGCTCTATAGATCAGGCTGGCCATGAACTCACAAAGATCCATTTGCCTCTGCCTCCCACGTGTTAAAGGCATGCGTCACCACACCCAGCCCCGCCTCTCCTAAACATATATCATAACTAACATACATTTTATTCCTGGAGGACATAATTCTGGTACATATATGACATTTATGTAGGCATATTTTGGAGCAATATAATTGGGAAGGAACCACAACAACATAAGGACTGGGTCAAAGAATGGACTGATATAGTTAAATTCTGCCTAAAACAATAAACCTTTACAGAGAAAAACTTTTAAAAGACTGAGAGAGGGGCTGGAGGGATGGCCTAGCGGTTAAGAGCACCGACTGCTCTTGCAGAGGACCCGGGTTCGATCCCCAGCACCCACATGGCGGCTGAGAACCGTCTGTAACTCCAATTCCAGGAGAACTCCAGTTCCAGGGGAATCCGACACCCTCTTCTGACCTCCGCGGCATTGCATGACACGGGTGCACAAACCTACATGCAGACAGTACATTCATACACATAAAAATAAATAAATAATAATAAAAAAAATTAAAAAAAAAGACTGAGAGAAAGATGCAGGGCATGTATGACAGAATGCATGAACTGAGGTGGGGTAAGGGGAAGGGAAAAGGGAATGTGTCTAAATTGAACTGAAAAATGATGTCTGAAATACACAAAACATCTATAAAAGTATATATAATAAAAAAGAGCAGTTAGTGGTAGCTTTGTCATCACCTCAATGCTATACTGTCCTGATAGTTCCTGTTACATTTAATTCAGCCTCACACAAGTTCTGAAGACATACTCAGAATGCAACCAGATTCTTCGTCAGATTGTAGCACAAATGGTCTCCTGACCAGTCCCCAACAGAGTCCTTGTTCCCCTCTGAAACCTCATCCAGGTCTCCACTGTCTGACTCTCTCTTGGCATTGTGGTCTTCCAAACTTCCACCAGAATGGTTCATTAAGCTGTAAGTACAGGGTTATTGGACTTTTAAAGGCCTACATTCCAAACTCTTCCATATTCCTCCATAAATGTGTTCCAAGGCTTATGGCAACAACAATGACCTAATCTCTGTTAGCAAGTTTCACTACTAGTTATGTCTTTTTGCTGTGATAAAATACCCTAAAAAGCAATCTAGCAGTGGAAAGGCTTGCTCTGACTCTCAGTTTGAGTGCACAGTCTTTCACAGCCAAGAAGTCATGATGGCAATGGGGCACAGTGGATGCACAGCCAGGATGATAGAAAGGTGTTACTGTTGCTCATAACACTGTTTCCTTTTTTTCAGTTCATGACTTCAGCAATGGAATGATAAAACCCATGTATAGGGTGGGTGTTCTTACCTTCATTAAAGTAATCTAGAAAAATCCCTCAGACAAGCCCAGAAATTTGTTTCCATTATGACTCTAAATCCTATCAAGTTGGTAAGATTAACTGCTGCAAACACAAAATATAATTTCATTAAACTTGGTGTCTTTAACCAGAATTAATCAGTAATGGAAATAAATAAGGAGAAAAATAGTATCCTGGAGGTAGAAAATTACAATAATTATCTCTTGTCTGTGAGAGCCATGTGGGATCTTCAAAGGACCAATGCAGTGTCTTGGTGCACACACAGGAATGCTCACTTCAAAGCATCATTGGCCCACAATCCTACAACTTTTGCATCTTCCATGAAAAGTATAGGAAAGAATGAAAATTGACTTTTTGATCAAAAGTTTGAACATGCCATTTTAAAAGCAACAACTAGATGACAAGATGTGGTAAAAACCATTTCATTCTTTATTTCAAATCCATTATCTAAAACATTTAGTAGTGTTCATCCATTAATCATGTTTGAGACTGACCTCAGTAGACTACCTACAAAGATGTAAAGACAACTCTAATTTCAGAACAGAGTCAATGCATGACACTGCCTGATGTTCACTCCAAGAAGATTAATTAAGAAGGCTTCTCACAGTGCAGACACCAACCTAACAACAGTCTAGGTGACAGGTCCCATTTTTCACTTGGGTCAAGACATCATGACATAACAGCAGATGGTTAGCATAAGCCTGATGAGAAGGAGCATCACTCAGTTCCCACGTGGTGGAGTGTTGAAACCACCTCAGGGACATAGCAGGATGCTGGACCCAAGCCCTGGCATCAGAGATGCTGCTCAAGTTCCTGCTTCTGAATGAAAGCAAACAAGGCTACAAGTCAACTAGTTTTAGGAAAGAGAACATTAGTCCTAGAAGAGTCCATTTTAGTAAGTTTAACCCAGCATTTGACAATAAGACTAGTTCACTTCAGCTCATATCCAAATGAGTATATGTTGAACTTGTTCCTTTGTAGGCCCTCTATCCATCCCAATTATGACACAGATGTTTCAGTTTAGTTGTATCTTAGAAGTAGAGAAAAGAGAAAATCTACATTCACATACTTTTATCTTTTCTAAAACCCACTGGAATGGAGGAAAACAATATGATCACAGGTACTAAAAATGGAAAATATTTATCATTTAAATTCAAACTCAGTGAAACTGAACTGAAGAGGTAGTTCACAGAGCCTAAGCGTAAGTAACATTCTGATGGAAATAAGTGTGAAAATCTTGAGTCTATCAACAAATAATATCACAAACAAGATAATTTTCAGATAGTTAAACTAGGAAAACTATCTGATGATAACATCAGAGAGGAAAAGAAGAGAAAATAGCCACAAGCTTATAAAGAAATGACATTTGTAAATAGGGTGGAAATAAATAATTTTCAAATGGCAGTTCAAATGCCTATGAGGTACAAATATTGAATGGAACTTCCTGCCAGGGTGCATGGCTCCTTTGTCCAGGGAAATGTCTCTATACAAAGCTAAGATGGTGTGGAGAAAGAGTGTAGCTAAGTATACATACCCAGTATACTCCCAAAATCACGTTGAGAAAAATCAAGCATGAGCCAGAGGTCTATTCAAAGGGTAATAAGTATATCAGTTCACACTTGTAAAATACAGGCACATGTAGTCATACATACAATTACAAGAACCCTAGGGACATCCACAACCAACAGCATACACTTGAGTAGTGAGTCCAGGGAGAGGCACGTCCACCCTTTTCTTTATTCATATCATTACATTTTTATTTTCTTAAAACATATTTTCTTATAGCTACATAGAACTCCATTGTGTAGATGAACCACATTTTCTCTATTCACTCATTGGTTGAGGGGCATTTGGGTTGGTTCCAGCTCTTCGCTATTGTGAAGAGAGCTGCAATTCTGAAATATGATAAGAAAATGACAGTTTGTGTACATCTGTGTACAGATGATATGTTTAGTATAGGTGTGACATATGTATATATATATATATATATATATATATGCATATGTTGAAGCAATACAACTTGGAGGGAACTGCAGTAGCAAAGGAACTGGGACAGGGAACTGACTGAAACAGTAAAGTTCCCCCAAGAACAATAATCCTCTGCTTTGAAAAACTTTGAAAAGAATCAGAAAAAGATACAGGGTAGGAATGGCAGGGTGCATGAACTCAGGTGAAGTAGGGGACATGGAAGGGGAGATGAGTCTAGATTGGACTGAGAAATGATGTATGAAATGCACATAACTTCAATAAAAATGTTATAAAAACCATATTTTTTTAGATAGGTTCTCCCATTTATTCCCAGCAGGCCTGGAGCTGACAGAGATCCCCCTACCTCTGCCTCTGGAGAGCTGGGATTAAAGGCGTATCCCACCACATCCTGCTTAAAACAATTTTTTAAAAATCTGGGTCTAGCTTATGCTGCAGGAGCTTGGGCATTCCCTGAGAAGCACTGCAATGCTGCTTTACACTTGAATTCTCTCCGGTTAGGCTCAGCTCTTCCCCTAACCTGCCCATTTCCCATTGCCCTCTCATATCCCATGTTGCTCAGAACAGCCAACACTCCCTAGACTCTGGTGTTCAGACTTTAGGGTGGCCCCATTATGTCTGCCCATGCTTTTATACACCTGTGCTTGGCCTGACTTTTATATCCAGGATCTGTGACTTACTTGTGCTTATTCACAGAACATGACAAAGTGATGCGACATCACGCCGACCTGAAGGCTTCATCATACGTCCTGTGTCAGGATGGGACTCTGTTTAGAGCACAGTAGGATTCCACACCCACCATCCTGTAAGCTTCTTTGAGGAGCCAGGATGGGCGGTTCCCCTGCTAGCTGAGCAAGGCTCCATATTCTGAGGGCTCCTTTTTGTTGTACTGGGCAGATAAGATGTTACACTTCCTGTTTACCAAAACACACATGGGAGCTTAGTCAACCAACATGATAGGAGCCATGTTGTCTCTCTCCTCCTGGCTCTCTTTCACACCCTCCAACAGCCAACCCCTCCCTGGAGCAGGTAGCTTTGGTTACCCACACAGGCTCCCCCTCCCCTCCTGGCCCAACCATGCTGAGGAACGAATGGTTCACTTGCAAGAACAGAGAGGAAGAAACAGCAACAAAAACAAATGGCACCACATCGTGGGGCTAACACCTTTCAGAGGACAAAAGGAATAAAGGCAATGTCTTCCCCACCATGGGCAAGTTTGGGCACTTTTGTCCCGTGTCTCTCGAGTGAGACACTCTTTTACAAATATTTTCAGAGGATTCAAAGGAAAACATGAGCCCTACCCACCCAGAAGTGAATTGGAGTAAGTAATGGTGGCTGTTCCCCTTCCCTCCAAGATTCTTGAGGAGGGCAAATTCTCTTTTTTCTAACTTTTAACTTCGGATTCCTGCCTGCTTGGTCAGCGGCAGAAAAAAAAAACCTTCTGCCTTTAAGTTCTTTTTATTCACTAGCATTTCTCCCCTTTTCCATCATTAGCATTCCTACACACACACACACACACACACACACACACACACACACACACACACACACTAGCTAGACTCCTAGACCAAGGGAACATATGCCATGCCCAGCTATGGCTGTGCATCAGCCTGCTCATTCTAGCTCTGGAAAGACAGGGCCAGCAAGTACCCAAGTCACGGGATGGGACCCCCACCCACTGATTCTGGAGCAGGGTACCAGGTGATTTAAAAGCTGTGGGCCTAGGGTTTGAGAGGCTATGTGGCTCTTACATGAATGTGTGGTCACTGGGACCTGCCACAAAACAACTACAAGTAAAAAGTTTTCATTGGGTAAGGCCCAATGAAACCTGGCCACCTGCCCTTCAGTAGTAACAACTAAAATAAAAATGGCTAAGGGTTTAAAAGGCAAACTTAAGACTGGGAAACTAAGCTGCCAGAGCCATGGGAAAGACTGACTTGCGGAGCTGCCCATCTCTGCCTGGCCATGCCCTCAGGGGCCAAAAACTACAACACCCAGCATGCCCTGAGCCTGTTGCAGCACTGTTAAAATATTTTTGTTCAAAATTCCAGCCACTCCAAGAAACTTCAAAGCCTCCAAGGATTTAATGAAATGTGTTCTTTCTCAAACAGGCTTCCTAAAAATACACAGATCATGTACCTTCAAACCTTATTGTGCTCTTTTTATTATGCTTATTCAAAATTGGTTTTTGATTGTATTGTTCCTTACTTATCAATTTTTATATTGAGATGATTTTTAATAATATGACCATTCAAAATCTATTAAGTTAAATTCTATCTCAAGCATGCTTGGTTAAGAAATAATTTTTTTTATTAAATTTTTAAAATTTATCTTGTATGTGTATGAATGTACTGTCTGCATGTAGGTTTTGCACCCATGCCGTGCAATGCTGTGGAGGTCAAAAGAGGGTGTCAGATTCCCCTGGAACTGGAGTCAAAGATGGTTCTCAGCCACCATGTAGGTGCTGGGGATCGAACCAAGGTCCTCTGCAAGAGCAGTCAGCTCTCTTAACCACTTAGGCCACCACTCCAGCCCCAAGAAATAAAAATTATAAATCCACTACAGGGGTACCCTCAGACATCATTAAATAAAAATGTGCACAATTAATTAAAAACTCCTAGGCAATTTTGGAGTCTTTCAAATGTGTTTTCACCTTTTAAAAGACTATTCACAGGTTTCCAAACCATATGTCTTGTTACCTTAAATGGCTGGATTCACCCCTTAATCAACAATGGACCTCCAAACCCTGGTTCCTGTATGGGTATGTCATACTATCACCTTTAAAAATGTAAAAGTCTTATCCATTTTCCTAAAATAAAAAGGGAAAAATTAACGTGACTACCTCCAAAATACAGATAGAAGTCAATTATTATAGCAGTAACTTCTTACTTGACACGCTTAACTTCTTCCTTACACAAAAAGACATGGGATCTCTTAGAGGGACTTTTATTTTCCAAAAGCATCTATCAAAAAATGTGTCAAAGCCAGGTACTATACTGGCTAGGGCCTCTCCCAACATCCAACTATTATCAGTAAAGAAAAAAAACATCTGTCTTTTATCACAGCCAAAAGTCAGGCCCAATAAATTTATCAAGGCTACAAAAATATTAAAGGGACATGGGTTAAAAATCCCAAATACTAAAATTGGTACATTTTATTTTTCAAACTTGATGTTAAAGGGCTAAAATATTTTATTCTTAAAAGAACTTTGATTAGCCTTCACCTGCTTTTCTACTAAAATGTACTTAGGAAAGACAGTGTCATTTAAACCCGGTATAATAAATAATGTTTGCTTAAGTGCCTATGCTTTCACTATTTATATTTCATCAGTAAAACTGCAAAAACATACCCCCTGGATGAGCTAATTCCCTCTACACCCACGGCGACCCACTGGGCCTCATCGCACTCTGCCTCCCTCAGTGCCACCTCCACCTCCACCCACCCACCTGCCTCAGTCAGGACATGGTCTCAGCTGGCCTGAACACAGCTCCCACTGGGCCCACGACTGCCCTCTGCCCTACACCCTCCTGTGAACAACGTGGAGCTGAGCTGCCAACCTCCTGGGAGGAAAATCTAGGATGGATTCAAGGCCCATGGTGCCACTTCAGCAAAACAGTGGATTGCTCTGCTTTCCATCCACCACTCCCGCCTTCCTCTCCAAAGCCTAGGAGCTACTCACTAAAGAAAAAAACATGCCAGAAGCCAAGGAAATAGTTGTAAACTCACAACTATCATAGACTGGACTTTATTCCATCAGTATAGTTATATGTACAGGCCCTTCCAGCCAAACTTAAGACTTTGCTGGTACAACTAAAATCACCATCTATGTTAGATGGGGCCCAAATAATACCTGCATGTCTTGGGGGAGGAAAAAAATGTTACTTTTGGGGGGGGAAATGTTGCTCTCATATCTATGTCTAGGGTGGGGGGAGGAAAAACAAAAAACTGTTGCTTTCATGTATATGTCTTGGGGGGAGTTAAAATGTTGTCTTTATGTCAATGTATGTGGGTTATTGGCAATGCCCCCTATTACCTGTCTCCTGGTTCCCCTGCCCCCACCCCAAGTCCCTCTAGGAGCTACCCCCAACCCTCAGGCCATTTAAATACTCCCTTTTGTTAGGACCAATGTCCACCTTAGGAGGTCCATTTCCTGGTTTGGTAAAAATCAAATTAATCTTTGCCCAAAGTGTCCTTGTACAATATCAGGGCATCCCTGAGTATCCTTTGGAAGAAATGACAGTACTGCTCCATTTTAATAAAAAGAAGGGGGAGCTGTCAGGATGGGACTCTGTTTAACTCGAGCACAGTAGGATTCTTTTTTTTTTATTTTTTATTTTTTGGATTCTGCACCCACCATCCTGTAAGCTTCTTTGAGGAGCCAGGATGGGAGGTTCTCCTGCTAGATGAATGAGGCCCCATATACTGATGGCTCCCTTAGATGTACTGGGTAGATAAGATGTTACACCAAAACACATCTGGGAGTTTTGTTGACCAGGGAAGGAGCCATGTTGTCTCTAGCCTCCGTTGCTCTCTTTCACACCCTCTGACCTCCATCCCCTCCCAGGAACAGGTAACTTTGGTATATAAACCTTTGCTTATTTCCAATAAACTGAGTTATTCCCTAGGAATCTCTCCCGGGTTAGTTCCTTTACTGACCTGTATGGACTCCCCCTCCCCATCCTGGCTCCCACCTGAGCCTTGGCAACCATGCTGAACAAATGGTCCACTTGCAGGAGCAGAGAGGAAGAAATGGCAACAGTACTGCATATCAGGGACTACCTTACCAACAGCCTGATCTAGAGATCCACCTGGCCAGGTTGCTGTAGTAAGCATCCTTGCTTGGAAACTATTTATTTATTTATTTATTTATTTATTTATTTATTTATTTATTTATTTATGTGTTTTTATAAAAGGTCTCCCTGTAGCCCCAGCTGGCCTGGAACTTGCTCTGTAGACCAAGCTGGCCTTGAACTCACAGAGATCCACCTGCCTCTGCCTCCTGAGTGGGAAACCTTCTAAGACCAAAAACTGTAATAAATCTTCAGGGCAACAGGCAGCCTCCAAGAGCCAAGGGCAGACTCTTGGACAAGAAATGGAGCTGCAAAAGACAGATCCAAATGACTCCTGCCAACAATCTGAAGGCACTCGAGAAGCAGATTCTTCTCCATTTGACCCATAAGCAAACCCAATCCAGCAGATACTTTGACAGCGGCTATGACTCCCTGAGCAGAGGCACCAGGTATCTGGGCCTGAACTCCCAAAACACACTGGAGATGATGGAGGTGTGTTGTTTTTGGCCAACCCCCCCCAATAAAAACAAACAAACCTGACAGTTTTTTTCTAATGGTGCAGTGTGAAGCACTGTCATATAATTTGGACAGGGTAGGAGTTAGAGACTTGTACAAAACTGCACTCTCTCGTATTTTTCAAAAATTTACTGATGAAAAACTTTCACTCAGTAAAATACACAGTTTATATATAAACTGTACAATCTGACAAATGAATACAGATGTGTATGCATCGCTAAGTCGAGGCACAGAATGTTTTCTCAGTACTGTTCCTCACTCCATCCACTGTTTCTGTCTATAGTGCTCTCTGTGAATGCCATGAAAGTGGCATCATTACCATGTACTCTTCGACTAAACACAATGTTTTTGAGCTTTGTGACAATTTTTATCTCTATCAGTATTTTTTGTTTGTTTCTGAACAATTTTGCTGAGAAGCTACAATATGATGATGCACTCCTGTGACTTTTAACAATGGGTGATCATGAGCTCAGCAACAGCACACCTACTGGACCCAGCCTCTTACTGGAGCACATGGACCATGGACCATGCACGTCTGAGTGCTCCTGTCTGACTTTCCTATCTTCATTCACAAAATAATGGCCCTCAAATCACTTGTGTATTATCAGGTAATTTAACTGATAAAACCTCCTGCACATGCAAGGGCCTGAATGAAGATGGGTGGGAAATGTATGTCAACATACTTCCTTCAAAAAGCCTAGTAAGGTAACAAAAGGCAGTAAAAGATGACAATTGACAGGCCTGCGTACTCTAAAGCAAAAGCATATGACATGAAACTGCCCACCACAAATAGAGTGTTAAATTTTCAAGTATTTTATAGTGAATCAAACAGAAAATGTAATATTTCCCCACTCTACAGAAATCTTTAGTATAATCCAGTAGTGGAGACTAGTAAATTTCAATTGCTAAGTCTGCAATAAGTGAAGGAAAAACATCAGAAAGCCCCAGAAGTTCTCAGATGGCACCACTGAGAGAGCTCTCTCACCTTTTGTTTCTAGTCACTGGAGTCTCCAATTATACATTTTCAAGGCAAAGAGATAAAGTCAAGAATTTCTGAAAACTTTAATACTGTAAATGTCTATGTTTTCCTAATTTTAAAACATCAAAAGTGATACTAAGTTGTAAGTTATTCATAATAAACAAAATTTAAGATATGGCTTAAAAGGTGATTTTATTTTTGAAATGTAAGGATGAGTTGAATGGATTTATCAGTGGTAATACGTAAAAAATCCACTGGAGAGAACAGTGAGGACATTTCCTAACATACAATATGCCTCAGTTTATCCAGAAAACAAAGTTGTTAAATGTTACTGAAAAAGATCAAGAAATCCTTAACATTGAAAAGCTTCAAGATAACCTGCATGGGTTTATCTGTGGTTCTCTCCAGAAACTAGAGAGTTTCAACTATTTCTAATGATCTTCAGCAGGAGTGATCTTCGTGTGTGTGTGTGTGTGTGTGTGTGTGTGTGTGTGTACACATTACGGCACACATGTAAAGGGCAGAGTACATGTTTTGTGTTTGTTCTCTCCTCCCACCACTGTACATCCCAATGATGAAACTCAGGTCCTCAGACTGCATGGCAGGTGCTGCTAACTGCTAAGCAATTCTACAGGACCTAGGCACTACTGATGATGCTTTGATTTGCATAGTGTTGTGCTAAAGTCAGTCCTCAAAACCTGAATACCAATGTTTGCCATATAGAGGCTTCTGCTTTCTGCATGATGAACATGCCATTTTGAAGTTTCAAACTTATATCATGTGGTTGGTGGAGCCTGAAGATGCACTGATCATCTCTCTGCAAGCTTGACTAACCTGGGAGTGCTGCTCCTCAGTGAACTCACACATAAAGTAGTGTTCCTGCACAAAAGTAGTGCACTGACCTTTTCTATGACAGCGAGAACTGGGTCAAAAATACAGGCATGCTTGTATGTTCAATCAAGTTGATCAAATGAGTGTCCAGTCTATATTGTTGTAGTTTCACCATTAACCCCAATCGAAGCCCTTACATTCTACCATGCCCCCTCTTCCGCAGATTGTTCCCTAGGCTTAGAAAAGGGGCACAGGTGGATGAGAAGCAAAACACTCTACTTTCTCTGGAGCTGATGTCTTGGTCTCTAGTCAGTTCTGGCTGTTTTCTTTCATGGGCTGCCAGCCTTGCCATGGCTTAACCTTTCAATCCTACTAATGAAGCACATGCAATTAGATATTTTGTATTTAAACAGTACAAAGCCCCCCCCCCCCCCCCCCCGCTGGATGGTGGGACCCATGAGCTGGTGGGTTTGGGCACAACTGCTTTGCAAATTGGTTTTACATGAAGGATGCTTGTACTCACAAATTATCACTATTGTTAAAAAAAAAAATGAAAACAAAACAAAACAAAAAAGCAGAGAAAGATGCAGAAAACTTACGGCAGAATGCACGATCTGCGATGGGTAGGGGTGGGGTGGGGGGGAAGGGAAGGGGATATATGCCTGAACTGAATTGGAAAATGATGTATGAAATACACAAAGCATCAATAAAAATAAATTAAAAAAATACAGGCATGCTTTGCTTTTATTCATCAACACTGTACCTCATATGTGATACTTTTAGCTACAGAAGAGGTTATGAAGATAAAAGTTCACATTCCGATTTATATAGTAAACACAAGAAATGGAGAAGAAATCTTAATTGGCCAATGAGAAGTGCCTGGGAAAGACTTGGCAAGATCAAAGGGCTTTCAAACCTGTTACTCTTTAACCAGAGCTGGCTCCAGACCCAGGCAAACAGAGCCGTCAAGAATCTCTTATTCAACAACTCAAGGAAAATTCTCAGCTGCACCATGACAGGGCTTGTATGTGTGTTTCTTTGTCTAATTTAATCATGTAAAAACATCTCTTTTCTCCAATCTGTTAAGATACTTGCCAAAATGTCACATAAAGGAAAATGATGAACGAATACTGTATTCTAAAATTACACACAACAATGCCAAACACTTTCTGAGTTATTTTATTTTTTTTCTGCTTGCTAAGAACATAGAGTGATATGAAAAAAAAAAAACAATGTAAAAAGTTTAACACTGTGCAGAGAGCAAAAAGAACACCACAGAGAGAATTGCTTCCTTCACTTAAAAGACACAAGACAAAGGAATCAGAAGATGTAGAAAGAATGCAAAAGGCTTTGTCAGGGAGGCTGAGGTTTCATTTTACTTTCATACTTGCCAATAAACTGAGTAATTTCTTGGGACTCTCTCCAGGGTTAGTTCCTCTTTACTTCTTAGTAAGGGAACTATGAGGTTTCATACTTCATATGTACTTTTGTACATTACTTTTTGGACATATCATTAAAATTAAACTTAGGTTTTGTTAGCTCAAACAAGCTATCAAGATGTTGTCCTAAAGTGTATGTCCATCTGATTAGATCAGATGAGGATAAAATACTATCTGTAGATTAACTCTAGAAGAGGTGTTAATTTGGGTAAATTCCTGTAAGTACGTCACTTAAAATCCATGAATGTTATGCATTCGATGAAGAATGGAAAAAAAAAAAAAATTAAAAAAAAGAAAAGGGAAAAAAGAAAAGGGGGGGAAGGAAGGCCGAGATGAGCCTAACAGCAACCCAGAGAGATGACTCTTCTTTGGCTTTAGGGAGGCAAAATCAATTAATTCTTGTCCGGATTTACTTCCTGTTGCCTCCACTTCTAAATCAGAGGAAATTTTAGAGGAGTCTTCTTGATCTTTTAGGTAGAATCCTCTGCCTGAGGCTTTCTGTGCCTGTTAAAATCTAAATCTTGTGGACCAATTTCTGTTAACCTATAGTTTTCTCATATCTTACTTCATTTCCCAGGGTACTTTCTTGGATTGAGTTATTGTCTCTCCTGGTGTTTCAGAGAAGCCCTTACCCTTTCCATTAGCTGCAAGGCTACTGGTGCCATGTTCTTCCTAAAGGACAATCTAGTCATTGTACTTCCTGTTTGTAAAAGAGCCAAGCTCCCATAACCACCACTACTACCTCTGTGACTTTCTTTTACTGTTGACAGAACAAAACCTAAATTCCTATGTCTGAACCATCACTTGGAAAATGGCCCAGATTTCAAAGCAAAGTGTTAAAGGAGATGACTCAGAGAATCAAGTGACAGAAAGAGGATGGGTGGCAGTTCCTGTGGCTGTCTTTAACACCACAAAACCCATGGTGGTATCAACTTGGCACACAAATCTTCAACCCTATGTACCCAGTCTTTCCCCTGGTCTCTCCTGCAGTAGCCATAGCAGAAGACCACCATGCAGCAGGTCACCAGGGCCATAGACAGGAAGGAAAGGATCGGACTGATCTAACTACTTTCATTAAAGTTTTGTTTTATTATTCATTTGTTTTTGGTGGGGAAAAACTACCTTATATACGACACTTTACTGACTTACTAATTTACTAAAACTACTGTTCTCCAATGATGCTGAATAAATGGGTATAATTTAAATGTCATTTTATGAGTTGAAGGATGTATGGCTTACTTTTGTACCTAGTAAGTAGGTGGTAAAATATCACTGAGAGTCATCCGTTCTAGAAATTTGAGTTCAGAAACTTCCTACTAGTACGTTTGATGCCTTAAAACAGGTATACAATGAAAACAAGGGGCTGAAGAAATGGCTCAGTAGCCAGGATCTTGTGCTACTCTTGCAGAGGACCTAAATCTGGTTCCTAGTACCCATGCCAGGTGGCTCACAACTTCCTGTAACTCCAGCTGTGGGAGATCTAGTGTCATCCTCTGGCCTCCAGGGAACACCTGCACTAACATGCAAATTCCTCCACTCAGACACAGGAATTCACATAATTAAAAATACATTGAAAAAGAAAAAATAAACAGCACTAAATAGCTTTTGAAAGTATGTTTTTTTTTCTGGATATCAAAGTCTTTTACATTAGGTTAGAGGTTCTGCTGAACATAATGAAAAATGAAAATGAAGAAGGGGACAGAGAGTGGAAGCCATGAGGCCCTAAGATACAGAGGAAGTAGTATTGCCTCTGACCACAGAGAAGTAAATAAAGTTAGCATCTTTCATATTTAGAGTGAGGGAAGTATACATAAATGGAGAAAAATCACTCATTTCATTGGGTAATGTTACTATTGTGACTATTGTGTATATAAGGGCTATGGTAAAAACTGTTCATCCTTTGCAGGAGTATTAAGTACATATCTATAGAAAAATAAAATCACGCACTTGCATATAACAATTTTTCCTTGTATTTTTTGAGACAGCATCTCAACATGTAGACCAGGTTGGCATCATGCTTGCTGATTCTTACATTTTAGCCTGCCAATTGCTAGGATTTTAAGTTGATACTTTTCATACTTTCATCATAAAGGCTTTCTATACAAATGATCTTAATATCATTAGAATATATAAATCAGCTCAACTTCCATAGGGAATAATGAAATATAAAGCTAGATTTCTGCAATTTTTTCTAGCAAAGTGAAAAGAAATTTGTGGTGGGTTTGAAGAATCCATTTATGAAATCAAAACATGTCATCAGTAGCAACTCTGGCTTCCTGACCTGTGTCCTGGAGGTACTCTGTAAGGGACAAAGAGACAGGGAGCTCCCTGACAGTTCCAAAGGCATGGCCATTGATATATGGCAGGGCTGTGACAAGACTGTAATTTTGACAGCAAGTTCAATATTAGTTTAGTTGTAAATTACATGTGACACTTAATTTCATTACATAGGGAGTGTATATTTGTTGTGAATGATGGCTTAATTTATTTTTAAAGAGGAATTGAAAGATTTTTGTCTTGCAATTCTATATGAAAACACACTAAATGAATCTGATATTGTAATGCCCCTGTAGAGCTAAAATTGAGAGAAAATGACTAAAGAAACCCCAGAAAAATTGACTGGAGTTGATCTTCCAAAGCTGATAAACAAATACCTCCCAGGCTCCTTAAATCTTTTTTTTTTTTTCTTTCTTTCTTTCTAGGGATATGATACATTTTTTATGAGCAACTCTTTTTTTTTAACAGATGACAGACTGAATTTCTCTCTGTTTTCTCAAACTTTATGTAAATTTACAAAGCATATCAGTGTTTGCTTTAATCTTTTACTTTTCGTTTACATTGCTAGACTAGTAAAGAAGTAAACTAAACCTAAAAGATAAGAACATTTTCTTTTGAATCCTGCTTGAACATTTTATGGTCTGTGACAAAAATCTCTCAATTCATGTTAATTTTATTTATGTATTTATTTATTTATTTATTTTATTATTATTATTATTATTATTATTATTTGGTCTTTTTGAGACAGGGTCTCCCTGTAGCTCTGGCTGTCCTGGAACTCACTCTGTAGACCAGGCTGGCCTCAAACTCACAGAGATCCGAGTGCCTCTGCCTCCCAAGTGCTAGGATTAAAGGCGTGCGCCACCACGCCCGGCTTTTATTTATTTCTATATGTGTATCAATGTACTGTCTGCATGCAAGTTTGTGCACCCGTGTCGTGCAATACCAAGGAGGTCAGAAGAGGGTGTCGGATTCCCCTGAAACTGGAGTTCTCCTGGAATTGGAGTTTCAGATGGTTCTCGGCCACCATGTGGGTGCTGGGGATCGAACCCGGGTCCTCTGTAAGAGCGGTCGGCACTCTTAACCTCTAGACCATCTCTCCAGCCCCAGTTCATGTTAATTTTAATATGGGTACATTGTAATCTCCCTTACTTCAAAGCTATAAGGCTTCAGGAATACAAAGAAGGAAAGCTGTATTGGGACACACTGCTGTTCACTATTATAATTATCATCAAGAACAGAAATAGCTTGGTAAAAATTAAACAACTTAATCTTTCTTTTGTAGACTGAATGCTTCTTGATACCATCTGTCCAATGTGATAGGAAAAAGAGGAATCCAAGTTAAAGTTCACTAGTCTCTGCCCAGTCTACTTTTATATGAAGGGGAGTTGTGGACAGTGCAGTCACACGTGTGCTCATGAACTTATCCGACACAAGAATATCTCAAGTAGTGCCTCCAAAGGATCCTGAGCGCATTTGGTGTTCTCTATGTGGTGAGGCACTAAAGGGGTGAACTGAAACAAACATGCTTTGTGCAATGCCAGCTAACAGTCAACCCTGCTTGGCTCCTTGGGGTCATTTCTTTACAGTAACTGACTTAACTGCACTACTTACCTATGAGTCAATGAGCCATCGTATTTAATGAAATATCCTTTAGTTAACATCAGAATGCTATCCTAATCAGAAAAACAAGCACAGAGCAGATTTCTCTAGCCTACCCTTTCCTGGGAATTCAGTTCTGGGAGACGTTGCCAGAAGTCAATATCCTGGAACACTGCTCCAACACATTATCTAGCTTTTAAAGGATCTTACACACATCTTCAGGTGGAAAAGGAGATGGCACAAAGAGACAGCAAAGGGACTGGCTGCCGATCACAGTTTGATAAAGGGAATACCTGGAAAGTCTCAAATAGGAGACGTGGTTAGAAGCATTTGGTTGTAGTGAAACTTTTATACAATTTTTTGGTTAATTTAAAAATTAAACTTCAGTAGATTCCAGCACAGTCTTCAATCAGGTTTAGACCTCTCCCCTGCCACGTCCCTCCAGTCGCCTGACCAGACCTCATGTATTCCACCACAATGGTAAGATATCCAGTTAAGCATTTGCACCCAGATGTCCTTAAGTGAAAATTCTTCCACTGGAGTCTCATCACCCCAACTAGTGATTGTAAGTAAGGCATACTCTTTCTCACCCAGTAGCAACCGGTCCTAGGGTTGCTACCCAGGGACACACACTGCAGTGTCTTATTCTCAAACTTGGCCAGTTGTGTCCTTCTGTGTGTATCACACTCTCTTGATAAGGAAGCTTCACTGGTGAGGGATGCATTAATTTTCTCTCTACCCCTCTATCCCCTATGTTCCATGAGCCTTAGGTGAAGAGGTTCAACTGTAAATGTGTCACCTGTAGATGACTGGGCATCTCTTAGATGTGTATTCTCTGTATCTGACCAGCTGTGGAACTCTGCAGGGACCTCCATCTGTAATGGCACTTTTATCTCAGGGTAAGCAACAACCACCAATTTGAAAGGGAAGACCTCTCAATGGGAGGAAACTCATGTGTGGTCCTATAAACAGTCAACTATACGTGGCTGGAAAGGTCACAGATCTTAGAGAAAATTCTAAGGCTGTCATAACCCTAGACAAATATAATTTCTTACTACATACAAAATATGGATTCTTCTATTTAAAGAAAAGAATTCCAGTCAGTGCTCATCAAAGAAGCTTCTCTCAACAGATGGAGATAATTACAGAGTTTCACAACTGGTCATATGCAGAGATTGTCTGTGAACTGCCCAAGCCTAAGTGGCACATGTGTGATGCAACCTCTACACCTATGGCTCACGGAACATAGAACAAGGGGTAAAGAGAACACTAAAGCATCTCTTAGTTCTCATTAATGAAAATTCCTCATGCGACAGAGGGGCAGGAATACAAGTGGTCACAAATGGCCAAAGCATAGAGAATATAGAGAATAACTAAGGATCAGGAAAGTGTGGGTCCCTGTACAGTATTCCTATATTAAAGTCAAGAACGGAGGGCTCTGGGACCACTGTGGAAGAGAAGGCAGAAAGATTTAAGAGCTAGGGACGAGCTGCATGACCATATGGAAACATGGTGCTAGAGGCTCTGGGGGCTCTGCTCGTAAGAACTTACAGCAATGGTGTCCGCATGCACAAGACCAATACAAACGCAAACAAAAGCCCAGCACAGAACTGTGAAAATGGGCAGCAGGTCTTAATCTTAGTTGAAGAATTATTGGCAGCTGATTAGTGATGGGTGAAGGAGAGCTGATCTTCTTAAGGGGAGGGACTCTGGATGGACTGTCTAGCCCCCAATGGATGAGCATGCACTGAAGGACTTGGGGACACTATCTTGACAGGAGGGGTCTTAACACAGATAACAGAATGTATGAATTCCAGTGTCAGGGGCTGTGGGAGGGTGCCAGTCAGGGAAGACGTATGGAGATGATTTGGATTTTCTGTGTGAAATACACAAAAATTCAATTAAAAAGTTACTTTAGAAAATAAAAATAATTTAAAAAGTCACAAAAAGAACATGTAACATGACTTGTAGATTCTACATAGGCTAGGGTCATAACAACTCATATTTTAATGAATATTTTTAGTTTGTGGTTTAGAAGTTCACTTAAGGATGTTTTTCCACCCTGTTAATACTTGTATGATAACAAAGGCAGTATCAAATGTTGGCAAAGCCATTAACAAGCTGGAGCTCTCACATGTGAATCATCTCCCCAAACATTTTGGCAGCTTATCAATTGTTAAACCTAAGTTATCATATAATCTACCATTTCTCTCATGGACTTTATTCAAGAGAAATAAAAAATAAGTCCACATTAAAACTCTGTCATAAATATTCACAAGATTATTATTACTAATAGCCAAGAAGTAAAAGAAACTCAGTGACCATCAATCAGTAGGTTAGGGAATCAATGAAGTGATGTGTGCATGTACACGGGGGAGTATTATTTGGATATAAAAATCTGCTAAGATCTTGAGGCATGCTAAAACATAAATGAACAGAATTACAAATGAATAAATGAAGTCACAAAAGAGTACACATTTATAATTCTCTCATATGAACTATCAAGAATAAGAGGATAAGTTTGTATAGAGGAAAGTTTCTTAATGGTTTTCTAAATGGCAATTATTAGAGTTGGGTGAGTGATAAATGATAAAGGGTTTCTTTTTGAAAGGACCAAAGTATTTCAAAATTATACTCTAGTGGTTGAAGGCTGAAGAAAGAACTGAAATGGGTTGTTTAGTCAAGTGTGCTTATGCTCTGATAAGCTTTTATTTTTTTTTAATGTTGCCTTAGGACAAATTGATTTCTAAATACAAAAAGCTATAGAAGTGGTCTAGAATGTCTATTTTTGAAATAAAAATGGAAAAAAATGAGAAAACTGGTTATAAACTATGTAACTATCAATCTCCAAACTTGCTTGAAAGTGTAATTGTTTAACTGGACCATTCATTTCCAAGTGGGAATGGGACAGAGTTTTGCTTCCCACAGCTTGAGAGAGTTCTGGGTCTCTACTGGGGCAGAAACTGGGAAGCCTGGCAAGTTGGTGCTATCAGAGTGTTAATGGGTGCTGTGTGCCTAGGGACTGGGTACCTATCCAAGTGGCCTCACTATCCGTTTTTGAGCATCTGTACTCTATGGTGACTGGTCTCTAAGAATGAGCACACTAGAAGAACTATGTAGGAGTCCCTGTCCCACAGTGTCACTCTTACACTACCACCCCCCTCCCCAAGTCTATGTTCAGAGAGGTTTAAAGTTACAGAGAGCCTGATACTCAGTAGGGAAGTGCCAGGTTTCCTGTGAAAAGAATGACATAAGAGATAAATATTGTGGCCATTTTAATTTTTTTATTTTTATTTTTATTTTTTTTTGTCTTTTCCAGACAGGGTCTCCCTGTAGCCCCAGCTGTCCTGGAACTCGCTCTGTAGACCAGGCTGGCCTTGAACTCACAAAGATCCGCCTGCCTCTGCCTCCCGAGTGCTAGGCTTAAAGGCGTGCGCCACCATGCCCGGCATTGTGGCCACTTTTAGACAGTAAACTCAGACAATTTATTCCCTACAAACCGATTCAACAGAAATCTTTATAGCATTTTATTTTATGAAGGTGCTGTTCCAAGTACTCCATGGAGAAGACTCAAATTATTCTGGGTGCAGTTGCAGAGGAGAAGCCCCTCTTTTTCTTCTGTTGGTATCCACACAACCATGCACAAAACACAGATTATACTAAAATTTTTGAATACTAACAACACAAGTACTCACAAACAACATGTAACATACTATCATTAACTAAACATGCACATAAAACATAAACAGAAAAATGTTTTTTCTTCTAAATCTGTGATAACAAGCACATTCCCCTGTAATAACAGCGAGTCTCATCCATTGCATATACTCCTGACATCTCACACCTCCACAAAGGATGCTCAAGATGAATATTAAAGTAACAAACCCGAGTGCTTGGAGACTCTGGCAAAGAGTGTATTTTATAAGAGCAGTTAAATATCACTGAAGGGCTGGGGAGATGGCTCAGTGGTTAAGAGCACTGTTTGCTCTTGCAGAGAACCTGGGTTTGAAACCAGCAACTACATGGCAGCTAACAACTGTCCATAACTCCACTTCCAGGGCATCTGACCCCCTCTTCTGACCTCTGTATGAACTGCATGACATGTTGCACTTATATATATGCAGGTAATATACATAAAATAATACACACTAACATACATAAAAATGATAAATAAATAAAATAATAAATAAATAACTTAAATATCATTGAAAGCAACTCAAAAATATGAAACACTTGGCACAACTGTGTATACAGAATAACGAGCATACCTGTGTGTTTTAAATGTGTGAGGTGGTGATTCATGTACTAACAGAGTATTTTATTTCTTTTACCTGAAATAAGGCACATTAAGAAAAAAAGCATCTATATTTTTATTAATGAATGGTGTATTTACCAAAGAGTCTCAGTTTATACTGAAAATATCTTTTCTATCTGATTAAATGAGTTTCTCTTTAGGCTTCTTACAGAGGAAGTGCCAAATTGGGTGCTGAGGATTCATGAGAACAAAGGGACTAATTCTGAAATAAGCAGGTGGCCCATGTAGAACAGGTAAATCCAACACTTCTATTGTAGAAGGGGTAAATCCAACATGTCTATTGAGCAAGGATAAAAAGAGACAAGAAGAGTATAATAATGAAGACAAAGCACCTTTGTTGTACAAAATTAAATCTAGAATTTTTATCACAATTAAACATTTACTTCTGAGTTAAGATAGAATAGGGTATTATGGTTTAATTCATTCCTAAAGTCATTCCTCAACACAAATGTCCCTGATATATTCTCTCATAGCCAGGACTGTTGTGAGGATGCAGTCACACTAGGAAGGGGAGAGAATCTTAGCTTCTTCCAGGAAGGAATACATTGGCAAAGAGTGTGTATCAGAAAAAAAATTATGCTTCTATTAATTGACTTTACTAGATAATAGCATCAGGGTAAGTCTAATACTAAAGTGATTCTTTTATATTAAACTGCCAATGGTACAGGAAGGATTTTCAATGGGACTCCTCTACACCATCCAGGAAGATAATTAGAATGGCTATTTGTCATCTTGGATCTTCCTAAATGTGGACTTCTTTCTGTGGCATTATTAAAGCAGAGCTCCTAGAGAGCATTCCATGGAGGGCTGAGGTACTGATCTCAGGATGAGCACAGCTCCTCAAAGAGAAGGATTTTCATGCTAGATTATTAATTTTCAGAATAAACTGCCTTTGTCTTCTGACAGGAGGTCAATAATAGGCAATTTCAGGTCTCTGAAAAATACTTGGAGTATGCCGAATTATATGTTAATACATTTGTTTTAGCTAATAGGTGGTCTGAGCATCCTGGTAACGTGTTTGTGTGGAGGCCTTCTCTGTTATGGATGTGGTAGGTATAGGTAATCTACAAATTGCACTGCTACAAGAAGAGATGAAAGTGGTAAACTACACAGGAAATTGAACTTGCTTAAAACAGCTACGGGACAATCTTAGATGGATTCCTTTGTGTTCTAATTGTTCATTACAGCATAACTTCTTCATTCAAAAGCATACTTTCCAAAATGTATAAATTGTAAACTGTATCCTCAGATGACTCAATCTATTGACTTGGTGAATAAAGCTACTAAGTACTGTCTATCTAAATGCACAGGATCACATGTCAAAATCAATGTCTCTTTTTATCTTATTGATATTGAATTGTTCTTTTTCATAGTAATTAGGCAAGTAGTCCAGCTGCTTCCTAAAGCAGCGAATGGAGTGTGAAAGTCAGAATTCATCATTAGTAAAATAGGAGAATGCTGATCTTCACTTTCCTGTGCCAGCAGGGCACAGAGTGGGCCCATTAGAGCCCAGGGCCTGAACCTGCACATGTCTTTTATGATTGCAGAAGAGTGACAGGAACTTGAGCATGATTGATGGCCTGCCTTAGGCATGTTTACCTATGTTACTAATGCATGGTGGAGATAACTCCAGTCCAAGCCAACAGCACTCAGCAACAGAAATATTTCACTTAACCCACAGCGTTCCCTTAAGAACATCACTCTCTATAGACATAAGTCATTAACCATGAAGAGTGGAAATTCTGCTTTGGTTCTCATTAATGATCCCTTTATATACTCCAAATGAAAATTTCAGTACCTCCTTCTCCCTAGTGTAACAGGAAGCACACAAGAAGGTGAACCATCTGCCTTAACCAGAGTAGAAAACAAATTCATTAGGAAGAATATTAGGCAACACGTTCAAAGTCCATTATTACACTGTGGTTATGAGGCAGTGGAACATAGTGAAAAATAATTGACGATTCACAGCACGACAATGTACATTCTCATCTCAGCTCCTCAGCAATCTCCTCTATGGCTTAGTAGGTTAGTGGAACAACTTTTAATCTGGGGAATTTTTGTCAATTTTAAACAAAACAATTTCAAAAACTTATTTAATTAGGTACCTGAGGGAATGATTTGCATATAAATTAAAAAAAATAAAGAATACATATCTTTTAAAATAATATAACTTTGAGTAAACTTCATATATGCCATTAAAAAGCATTACTTAAGATGGTCTCCTTGTTCTATGATATCTTGTGTGTATTTCAATTATCCCTAAAAAATTTTACTTGAAAATAAAAACATTCCATACTGGTGATCCTTTGGCTCCGTTTCTCTGAATAATAAGTGCTCTCCCTGTTTACTCTTTCTGGAATGTTCTAGGTGATCATTGACTACTCTGTGCAAACCCGGCACAAAGCATTGATTTTTATACTTCAAGACTTCCAGCTTTGTTGTCCTGCCCAAGGCCCTTATCTGTAATTAATCATGACATATTTTCCCAGTGAGTTTGCAAGGATCGTTAAACTCTTTTTCAAAACTTTGCTGCAGGCATCCTCTGTCAAAACAGACCCAATGATTTATGTACAAGGACATATGGCATGTCCTATGTTTGAAGAAAATTGAATCAATATAAGAGATCAACAAAAGCAGAAAAGTCAAATAAAATTATGCTATTAAGTAATTCACAGAAAATTTATGTCATACTCATTAGAAGAATGTTAAAAGAGTAATATTTAATGATATAAAATACTATTGACATAATTTTAAACAAGGAAAAATATGATAAATTAGTTCTAAAGCCCAATAAACATTGTATATAATCATATTTTCATAAAGATTCTGGAAGGCAATTTCCATAAGTATTTGTAGCTAGCTACGGTTGTAATATATTCTCAAATTAAAGTTTATTGTTTCTTTTTCTTTGGAATGTTAATGTTTCCATAATGTTAAAAAATTACCTTCATAATGGAAAATTCATAAAAAATGCTAAAGCATCACATGTAAGTATTTAACAAATTTCAAATGGTATTTAACAATGAGTTCTATGGATAAATATGAAAGGGGACTAGAAACACTGAAATATATGCCATTTCTAATCCCCATATGCTAAAAGCTGACCTTCCCACTCAGCAAGCAAAGCTGGGCCTTCCTCATAGTGTCCAGCACCACATAACCCCAGAGTAAATACGGGCATAGAGGAAGGGGCAAAGGACAACCTAATAAGTTAGTTCTCACTTGAGGTTTACAGAGGAATATGTGTAGAAGTGTTCTGAGAAGAGATGTACTTGGAACTTTTTTGGGGGAGGGGATGTGTTCCAGGGGGACAGAGACAATATGCCTTAAAGGAAGTACGAGTGAGCAGGTGGTGACGTGGGAGAAAAAGGTGAGGTGTCTGCATTTCCAGAATTACTGTCCCACAACTTCTATTTGTAGTGTTAACTTCCAAGTTCCTAAGAGTTTATTACTCTTGTTTCTCCATTTCTAAGCTTGACCACCATATGTCTGATGTACAAAATCAGTAGGTATCATCATTCTAATGGTGCCTGATTATTCCTGTCTTTTGTATATAGAATTCTGAATTACTGCCACCACCACCACCCTTATCTGTGGTACTGACCAACACCCCCTTGCTCCAGAGTTCTGGTCCATCTTTGTTTTCAACTACCAAGAGCCAGCTATGTAAACTCCTACCCCATGCTTTCACATCAGATTCCATACCTTGAAAAAGTCAGTCACTGCTCCTAATGCAGCTGATGATCTACTAAGAAAACTTAGAGGGAAATCCTGCTTTCATTATTTCTTCCTAAAATTATGTATAACTTGAAACAAGATATAAAGTTAAAAAGTCAAGACTGAAGAAACTTGCATTTTCATTTTGACATGTGGAAAAATTTAACAGTGAATATGTATAATCCCTGCCTTTCAGAATAAATGAATCTAAAGTTCACTGGTCTTTGCAGATAATCCTCTATCTTGTTGACCTTTCCAAAAGATGTTTTAATTTCCTTTTACTATGGATAATAAGTCTGTCATTACTTCACAAAGTGTTTTTCCAAAATACTGTTTGGAAGAAGATTAGCAGTGCTCAGTCATCCTCCATGCAGGGCTATCAGAATGACTTCTGCACGTTACAGCAACACTAATGACATTAGAGGACTTTGCAATGATAGACAGCGCTGGAGAATAATAATTAAGAGATTATCTTTCTAAGGGCCACCTTCCAAATAATATGCTTGCTGTACAGAAAAGGTACTTTGAAATAACAAATATAGATGTCAAACAAAGAGGAACATATGCTGTTCTCTTATGAGTTAATTTGAAAGATAAAAATTTCTTTCAAATTTACATAAAGAATATTTTTGAATCAGAGTTGGAGTTTATTAGATGGTGTTTGTATTTTTGACCTCATTTTTCTTTTTGATTATGATTTTGCATGTGTGAGTGTGTGTGTGTGTGAGTGTGTGTGTGTGTGTGTATGTGTGTGTATGTGTGTGTATGTGCCTGTGTTGTATGCCAGGTTTGTGTAGGTTTCCCATGGAGGCTAGATTAGATGGCATTTTAATATAATTTATAAGTATAGAGGTTATTCAAAACAGAGATGCTCAAAAAGAATAAAGCATACTCAAGAGTGGCTATAGATTTCTCAAGGGAGCATCCTATATAAAATAAAAAATTAAATGATTTTTAATGACTTCACATGGCATAGCATGTGTATAGTACTTAGTGCAGTGGTTCAGAGAGAAAGCTCAGAAATTCCTTTATTTATATTTTTTTCTATATGAGTTTGAATAGCAAAAGTTACTGAAAACCTACCTAGAAATCATCAACTGACTACACACTGTCTATAAAATTCCTTTGAAGTCAATAATATGATTTACAGTACATGTGGAATTTGAAGATCCAGAAAAATCCATACAACAGAACACTGGAAGTTATGAGTTCACAATTTCAACTCTTTTCTGTATAATATATTGGAATTTGGTAACATAAGACTTCTATGATATTTGTCATTTGACAACCATATTTGTCTTAAAGGTCAACTCCAAATCTGAGAACAGCCTGTTAGAGCGCAGTTCTAAGCACACAGTAGGGCCTTGGTACACACTACTGAATAAACACAAAGCAAAAATGCCTCTACACATACTGATGTGTATCTAGGAATCATCAGCATGATATATCCACGATTAAGTGCAGTGAGATGGTAGAGTTATTTAAAAATCATTTTATGAGCTATCATAGTTTGCAAGGATCAACAAGCACTAAGCAAGATAGCAAAAATTTACCAGTCATATCTCTCACTTATAAAAGAAGCAACTTGGGTCCTTCGGAGATAGTTCAGAGCTTTAAGCACTTGTTGTGAAGTGGTGAATACTAGAATTCAGTTCCCCACCACTGAGTTAAATGCCAAGCAGGTTCCCTCCCACTTGTAATTCCAGCATGTGAGAGTCAGAAACATGGGATCCTTGGAGTAAGCTGGCTACTTAGCTAGCGAAACTGCTGAGCTCTGTGTTCCTGCTAGTGACTCTACATCAATATACACGCTGGGGGTTAACTGAAGATGTTACTGGACAGCACACATGCATGCACATACACACACATGCTTGCACATATTAGCACACATGTATACATGCAACCAAATTCACATGACAACATTAATTTAAAAAGACCATTTGGTGAGTGCTCCACATTCCTTCAAGCCTTGTCCTCCCTTTGGGCCCCCACGTTCTGCTCCTCTCTTTGAACTTGCAGAAGCTCTGCCAGGCCACTGGCTCCCCATCCTGAGCTCAGCTCCCTGCTTTGGCCCTGACCTCCATGCAAGTCCAGGTCTGTGTGCAGCCACTTCCTACACAACTGCATTTTAGTGTCCCTAGAGCCTGGATTGTAAACCTCCAGCAAGTGGGAAATTTGCCATAGGAGACTCCTGACTCATCCCACAGCAAGAGCCAAGAGCTGAGGAGGCCTGGGCTCCAGTTCTTTCCCAAGCTCAGAGCTTGAATTAAGAGACAGAAATATCCCTCAGAATTGAACTGGGAAAAATAAATAAATAAAATAAAAAGACCATTTGGATACTAAGTTTTGGAAGCATGTGATTACCAAATGAAATAGAGGCTAAATAAAGGGAAAAGGTATTACTTGAACCAAGAGTATACTTTCAGGAAATTCAGAGCATTCCAAAGAGCAAATGCAATACCCAGATGCATTTCAACCAAAATATAATGAATGTTACTTATATGAGTGAATATAAATTCTTGTGTAAAAAGCATGCCAACACGATAACAATTTTTAAATTTTTATTTTATGTATATAAATATATTGCTTGCATGTAGATAGGTGAACTCATGTGCAATGCCTATGGAGGTCAGAGGAGAATGGATCCCTTGGCAATGGAGTTAAGGACATTTTTTAGCTGCCATGTGGGTGCTGGGAATCAAACCTGGGTCCTCTGCAAGAGCAACCAGTGCTCTCAACTGCTGAGCCATCTCTCCAGCTCCCATAACAGCTTTTTTAATAAAGGCACAGAGACTAGGGTGCACTCCCTCAGGCAGATGACAGGCAAGCATGCTTGTTCTCTGGAAGTGAGGAGGCAAACTCCAGTTCTCTCTAATCCTGGAGAATGCTGGGCCTTCCTCACAACTGCTTCGGTTCCCCCCTCACACTAGCTGTTAGAGAAGATACAAGCAGCAGGTGTTCCATCTCCTTTTTTGTTTAATTTCCTCATATTTCATAGTTTTATCTGAAACCTGGCCTTGGCAATGACTGCTTGCTAGCTCCTGGCATTAAGAACCCATTTTCAGGCTCACATCAGCCATTTATATTCTGACCATGAATCCATGGTCCCTACCAAATCTTTCTCAGTTACCCCTTTTACTCAGCATAGATTCGGAGACTCATCAATGAAATCTCTCTTCCATCTATCACCTCCCACATGTCTCCTTCTCTAACTTGGCGCAGCCAAACTCCTTACAGACTCTAAGAGTCATGAACTCAAACCAGCTGACATGGCTAGTGGGATGTGCCGCAGGGGGACGCTGTGTACTCCCTGAACAAGCCACATCTAGTCTGGATCCTCATCCCTTGGCTTGCCTCAGAGCTGCTGAAAGGAATAAATTGTCTTCTTTCTACTCATGCGCTGACTTCAGTCCGCTCTCCTTCTCTGTGACTTTCCTCTTCCCTCAGCCATCATCAGTGGCTCACTTGCATCATTGTAAGACCAGCTCCCATCTTAAAAGAGAGGTCAGGCGAGTCATCTGTGTCACACAAGTAGCCCTTCCACACTTGTCACAGTGGAATCTCTATGTGGCAGTATCATCCCACACTCCATCCTCCCCTCTTCACTTGGTGAAGCACACTCAATTATAGGGGATAAAATAAGGATTAAGGGTCTCTCTCTTAAAACTTCACAGGAGAAGAGCCTTGATCATTGTTGGAAATGAAGCAGGTAGTGTGAGAAAAGGAAACTGACCCACTGAACACAACATAAATCATGCTTCTGTTTATGTTAATACGTATGTGTAAAATTCACCAGTTAAAAGGCAATCAACATAGGAAATTAGATCAAAGAGAAAAATCAATGAGCACATTTCTCTTGAGCAATTCATGACAGCTGTGTTCAAGGACTTGGCTAACAGATATTTCACTCATGTCTTCCTGTAACGTAGGATGCATTTCACAAATCATGATGCAGACTGACTAAAGCTTCCGTCCATGGATATAAACTAGAATTTATTTCCGTGCAATGTTAACTACCATCCTGGGTTTCATTAACGACTTATTCCAATGAACTCGGTAAAATGAGTTGTCTTTATATGTGTATTACTTTATTGTATGTTGCTAGTGTGAAACTCTCAATATGTACACTGGATTAGTAAATCAATTATTCAGTGTCTACAATTCAGAATGCATGTCTGCTATATGAAGGACTGACTTCTATTGTTATTCTGAAATAACTTCCAAAGATATACGACTAGAACATGAAGTGATATAATAAAATATATAACTTGAAACTCCCTAAGCTAATGAATGGGATTTTGGCTTCAGAAAAGCAGTTTTCACACGTACCTACAGAGAACAAGAAAAATCATTTTTTTTAAATTTTATTTATTTTTGTATGTGTATGAATGTACTGTCTGCATGTAGGTTTGTGCACCCATGTCGTGCAATGCCATGGAGGTCAGAAGAGGGTCTCAGATTCCCCTGGAACTGGAGTTCTCCTGGAATTGGAGTTACTGATGGTTCTCAGCCGCCATGTGGGTGCTGGGGATTGAACCCGGGTCCTCTGCAAGAGCAGTTGGTGTTCTTAACCGCTAGGCTATCTCTCCAGCCAAAAAATCATGTTTTTTTTTAAGTGAAATTATAGAGATATGGTATAATTATTGATTATAAAATACATAACCTTTAAAATCAGCTTTTCTTAATATGGCATCTGGTTTATAGAAATGCTGAACATTATTGTTTTTTTGTTTATCTTGAAAGGCAAACTATGTTGTTTAATGTAAATCTCTCAATGGCCTCTAGAATCCACCCACCCATTATTTTCCGACTCTGTTAATCACTGTATATGGGTGGAGGACGATGTATCCATATTTTAGAATAATATAAATTCACTGGGAAAATGTGAATTCCTTTTTTTTTGTTTTTTTTTTTTTGGTCTTTTCAAGACAGGGTCTCCCTGTAGCCCCAGCTGTCCTAGAACTCACTCTGTAGACCAGGCTGGCCTTGAACTCACAAAGATCTGCCTGCCTCTGCCTCCCAAGTGCTAGGATTATTTCTAAGCATGAAAAAAAAGACTGAGAGAAAGATGCAGGACAGTTATGGCAGAATGCATGATCTGGGGTAGGATGGGGGTAAGGGAAAAGAGAATATGCCTAAACTGAATTGAAAAATGATGTCTGAAATACACAAAACATCAATAAAAGCACACAAAATAAAAAAAAATGAAAAAAGAAATATCTTTAACCTCCTAAATCTACATAGATAATAATCATACTTAAGCAAGGAACAAAACTTTAAAACTGGTTTAGGACTAAAATCTCCCAGTGCAGGAGAGATGGGCTGTCTGAGTCAGGCCATCTCAAGACAGGTCCAGTAATCTTCTCCCAGTAGGCTTTTCACTCTACCTGGGCAAAAGCTGTTCACAGGCTTGACTCACAGCTTTTCTCTGGGTATCTGAGGCTCTATATCAAGTTCCCAGGAAGCCTTTCCATTCCCTCTCATCTTAATCACTGCCCTTCCACCCAAACCCAAGCTTTGTTTCCCCAAACCAAACAACGAATGTTTTAGTAACTTAGAAGACATTTTTCTAAGGTTTTCATATTCTCATTAGGAATTTTGAAGGCTGGAAGATGCAGCTTAGTGGGACAGTGTATGACTAGCATGTCTGAGTCCCTGAGTTCATTAATAAGAGGTCTGGGAAACAAATTTGTTAAAGCCTTTTTACTTAGAGCAGTGAAGTTTGACCTTAAGCACTTTCTTCCGTACTCCGCAACATTCAACCCCTGCTAATTCAGCTTGAAGAAGGTACCTACTGATGACTCCAACAAATACTTATTTTCACTTCCTACTGTTGAAGTACAACAAATACTTATTTTGACTTCTGACTCTTTACCCCAACTTTGGATTATTTTCCTTGTAAGTTTTCTAAAACAAGATAAACACATACATATCTTTTGCCATTCCAATTTACTTCTTTTTTTTTTTTTTTTTTTTTTTTGGTCTTTTCGAGACAGGGTCTCCCTGTAGCCCCAGCTGTCCTGGAACTCACTTTGCAGACCAGGCTGGCCTTGAACTCACAAAGATCCGCCTGCCTCTACCTCCCAAGTGCTAGGATTAAAGGCATGCGCCACCATGCCCGGCTTACTACATTTTTAAACAAAGGATAATACCATCCTATACCATCTCCTTTTTTAAATTTTTCATAATTTTGTCCTCAAAGCTTACACATACAGCCCAAATTCATATTTATTAGGGATTACATATTTTCTAGAAAAGATTTTTCATCCTTTCAACTCTTTAGTAAGCAACATTCTTCCAGTGTTTTATGTGACCCAAATGAATTTTAATAAATATACATATACATAAAATCTCATGCTGTGAAAGGTAGATCCATGTCTGATAGCAGCAAAGGCTATTACTGAGCTCTTCAGATGACAATGTATGCATACAGATCATTCAACTACAGAAAATCTTCAGCAATACACATCCCTTTGTAGTATAGAAAAAAATATATGGATTTTCCCAAACTTTACCCATTAGCTAGAATATAATATTATTATATTTTTAAAACACTGGTCTACCTGAGCAGGTAGGTAGGTCATGGTTTGACACATCTTTAGTCCAGCACTTAGGAGTCAGGCAGGCAGATCTCTGTTAGACTGAGGCCAGCCTGGTCTATATAGAGAGTTCCAGACTAGCTGAGTAAACAGGGATACTCTGTCTCAAAAATATTAACAACTCCCCCCAACCCTCCCCATAAACTGTAATATTCACAGTGAGTACATACAAGGTAAAGATGTTCCACACATTTATTGTTTGATTTTTCTGCTGTGAATTCCACATTCGTATCCTGCCTAATATTCTAGTCATGGTGGTTTTGTTCTTTTCAACATTTAAAAAAATGTTCTGTTAACTTTATCAATGTTTTGCTTCGTTTGTTACACATATTTTCTCTAGGTTTATTTTACTATTTTCTAAAAGTTTAATTTACCTTACTATTATTGTTAATATTCACAAATAATTTGAGTTTCCTGTTTTAAAGACTTAGATCAATAATCTTCACATGTTTCTTCAACTATGTTTCTGGCTTCTGGTTTACAGTTACACTGTTTTCCTCTGCATATTTTTTTTCTATATATGTTTTGAGCTTAAAACTTTTGTTTTCTTTAAGACACTGACCTAGTAACATCATTTAACCAGTTTATAAAAAACTGCAATACTAATTTTTAAAGGAATTAAGCTCATATTCACATTTGAATATAAATCTTTCATTATGTCCTCCACAGCCTTCTTTCAGTCTTGGTCCATTTGGTTACTACTATGATTAGCACATTTTATAAGGTGCATTCTGTTTATGTGCCTTGAATACTCAAATTCAAGTTTCCTTAAGATCTTAAAAATGCCAAGTTTATTAAGAAAACAGTCAGATAATATTGATTACAACTGCCTAAACTTGGGTGGGAGATGCAGCATGATTTACAATCTGCAGGGAGCCCTGGATTCAATCCCCAGTACCACATAAACTAGGCGTGTTGGTGCATACCGACAAATCTAGCACTTGGGAGATAAAAACAAGAGTATCATAAGTTCAATGTCACCCTCAGATACATAGTAAGTTTAAGCCCAGCCCGGGATCTGTGAAACTGTGTGAAAACCACAACAGAACTGTCTAAATAGTCTATATGAATTAGGAGACAGTGATAACATCATGACCTGAAATTTATCTGCGGAAGTCCTTGGCACTTATTTTCTGTTATTCTGAGTTATATCATAAGTAAAAGTCTTGTGATAAAATGTTATAGTTGTCATCAGACTAGTCTTGACATTTTCTTCTTAAAATTTATGCCTTCTATTTTTATTATATCACTGAGTTGACATCAGGTCTAGCCAGAATTCCAGATCATAGCAAATCAGACACTAGGTGTAGCTCGACTCTCAAAATGAACGCCTTGAGTATAGTGACAAGTGGCACAAATACTTCTGGAATCCTATTTCCTCCTTCTTTAAAAAGACTGGAAAATTCAGGAATGGATTTTTAATTTGCAAACTCATCAAACAGTGCAGTATTCAACTGATCTCTCCCTTGTGGAGCTACTCAGCTGGATCCTTCTGGAAATGGGAGAGGCACACTTTGGAGTAACAGTATTATTGATCCTTTCTGTCAATGACATTTCCCTTAGCTGTACTGATAATCTGATCATAAGTGGTTTTCTATAATTATATAATCAGTTATATTGTCAGAAGGAAATAAAATAATCTTGATACAACTTTTTAAATCACGTAATCTTTATTTATAAGAAACATGATTTTCACAAAACTCTTTTAAATTTCAGATTCAAATTATTACATTTTTATGGTGAAGAAATATTAGATAAGTTAATTAGAATTTGATGATTTTGACATGAAAAATCTAGGGATATTTCCTATAGTGTAATTAATATTATTTGATGAGACAAATTCTATCAATTTTCCTAGAACTCACAAATATTTATCCTTCCACATCATCTTTAATATGATAGTTTGATCCAGTTTTCGAAAGAACAGCTAGCCACAAAGAAACACTTGGCAGACCAAGTTCCCTTCAACAAATGCAATACTCAAGTGCTCTCCACACATACTTATTATTTAGCTTTATGAATAGAAGTTGATAGTTTATTAGATGGCACTTTCTAAAGACTAACTCTTTGGCCTGAAATCTTCAGTAGCAGCAAATCAGATTCATCAATACATTTGCCGGTACTTCCTCTAAATGGAGGTATTTTCCCTGATGGAATATGTTGGACTATATTTTCAGAAAGCTACCTAAAACATGAGTAATCCCACGAAGTAAAAAACAACTGTAACCATATCTTAATATGATTTATTTAATGAGTACTACCACGATAACCTCATTTCTCCACAACTTAACCAGCCACTTTCATCATAACAAGTATTTTTTTCATGCGCATATTAACATGTCACACACATGGAATGTTTCTACCTGCTCTTTGACAGAGGCGAGGATAGCAGAGGTGGTTTCTGTCTCAGAGCCATCTCCATTGGAGGCATTTAAGCCAGGGCTGAGGGAGCTGGTCTTTTCCGAGGCTGACGAAGGCTGGTCTGGAACAGGCATAGCTCCTGGAATTCAAGAAAACAAGTTCAGAATAGCCAGACATTCTCATCCTAAACAGACAGAGCTATCAGACAACTTTAAACAACTAGAGTTGAAAACAGTCCATTATACGCTTTCCAGACAACTGTGGCATAATTACACAAGCAGAAACAATGGCAACAAATGCAACGCTTTCATCCTGTATCAACCCCAACCTATTTCAACATAGCACACACAAACCTTCGTGTTTTGTCTTTGAGATAAGTGGGGGAAGAAATGATGATGAAGTGTAAGCAAGATTATAAGGATGAGAAAATGGATGAAGTTGTGAGTCTAAGAATATATTTCAACTGAAAATTTATATCTGTCTCAAGAAAATCTGCTACTTTTGTCTGTATATTTTCAATTCAAAAGAAAATCTGTTCAATATCTCCCTTTATAAGAAAAATCACACAGTGCAAATGACCAATTATTATCAGTCATTAAAGAGATACTTCAATAGGAAGTCTGGTTGGTGTTGTGAAAGAAAATATGCTACTAGTTCATCCCACAAATATTTACCAAGTTCATGCTCTGTGACAGATAGTAGACACACCTTTTGAAACACAGCAAGGCTCAATTTATTTCATCTGTATTCAGGAAAAAGAAATAGAAGCTCAAATGGTATTAGCCCCAAATGCAAAAATGGGTACACTGGTACAGCCTAAAACTATGATTCCCAAAGGTCATTTTCATCCATTGTACTTATCAATCTCACACAAATTTTAATGCTAAATTTTACCCCACAAATTAATGATATTAGGAGGTAGGACTTTGGGGAACCAATTACATAATGGGGGGGGGAAGCTTTCATAAGTGGAACTAGGGCCATGATAAAAGAGGCACAGGAAGAACTCTTCACCCTTCCCCATGTGAGGACACAGTGAACGATCATTTATGAACCAGGAAGCCGGCTCTCATGGACGCTGACCCTGCCATGCCTTGACCTTGGACCTGCCAACCTCTAGAACTGTGAGAAACAATGATAGCTATTTACTTTAGTGGTGCTGAGCGGAGCACTCCTCCACTGGCAGTCTGAATGGACTAAGACAAAGACTCGCCTATCAGATCATGGAAAGCAATGGTTAACCAAGGCAGAGTTGTGCCACTAAAACACTATCTCAGTTAAATGACAGGGGTAAATAAACATCATTTTCATACCACAAGCAACTGAACTTCTCCCTAGGAAACATCCCTGTGTACCTAATAAAAGGTATTTCCTATTATACCACACCTGAGCATCCTAGCTTTGACACTATGTGACAGAATTTCCATGCATGCTCTTCTTTCATGCTATTAGTTACATTTTTTAAATAATCCAAGGGCATGTAATCCAAGAAAACTCACTGATGCACTCTTTTGCCTCAAATATATAATAAAGCTATGTCACACACTTTTGTTACTGTACATCCCAACCAACTTTTTAGTGGATTTTTATTTTTTGAAGTAAGTTACTTATATCACCGGTGGATTAGACTAACACTGAAAAAAATAAATCTACTACTACATATAATAAATCAAAGTGTTTAGGGGAAACACTAACAAAGCAGAATTTGAACAAACAGTAAGGATCAGATTTAATGTGACTTTACGAAATGCAACAACAGCTGGCATGTTCAGGTATTTGATGGGAAGGAAACCAACAAGATGGATGAGACTGCAGGGACTCTGGTGAGGTTCTGGGAAGGCCCTCTGAAGCACATTTATGCATTTACATCATTTTCATATGTAGTTTCCAGTTTTAATCAAGTCTTGTGAATATTTAAGAAGTAAATATACAGACCAAGAAATGCATTCAGATAAAGTGATAAGACGCGCAGAGTAAGAAGAACAGAAATACCAGATGTGTATACAGTCACTCCTGGTCCCTGAGAGACCCACTTGTGACCTTGACTCTGCCCCAGTGTCCATGAGCTTGCATATTTTGCATCATTATTCTAAATGCTATTCTCTAAACTTTATTTGACCCAAGCTAATTCAGATCTAGGCTAGGATGATTATCAGTGGACTGTCTTTTCAAGGAATTGTATAAAGTATCAAACTATTAAGTAGCATAATTGTGACCAGAACTTGGGTTTCTGTCATGTTCTTGTGTCGGCTCCTTTGATGGGAGCCTATCTCCCATAGCCTCTATCACCTACCAAATGCCAGTCTACCAGCCAAGTTTTATAAAATATAATTGTTTAAAATATGACAGTGACTTGTCATAATAAAATATGGCATTTAATGAGTTTTAAAGGATACACACTTAGACATCTTAACCAAACACAACAAGAATTATTTACCCACGTTTATCCAATTGTATCTCCTATCATTCATCTGCCTCAGGAATAGGAAGAGGGGCGAAGTCCTCAAGGTTTGGTCCACCATGCAGGGCAATTGTTACCTAAGGCAACTTCTTTGCCTGAATGCAAATGACTTCAAGTATTTGCCATGGATTACACTTTTCACATCTACTTTTAACTTACAGGTCACTACTCTGTCTGAAAAGAAAAGACTTTCCAAACTTACTGACTCCTTAGTATGGTATACATTGAACAGACAGAGAAAATATAGAAAAGATCTGCCAAACCCAAGATTTCCCCAGCGTGAGTATAATACCTTAAGCATCTAAACTTTGTGGTAATATGGCTACCTACTTGAGTCTTAGAGATAATATTTAAGATGGGCTTAGAGAATCTTAGAGATAATATTTAAGATGGGCTAGACAGATATTGTGGCACATTCCTTTAATTCCAGCAGATGCAGGTGGTGTAGAGATCAAGGCCAACCTCATCTACAAAGTGAGTTCCTGGCCAGCTGTAGTTAAAGGAAGATCTTGTCTGAAGGGTGGGGTGTGGATTAAACCTAGGAAATCTGGAAAAGATAGGGGGAAAATTAAAATAAAGGAAAAACAACATTCAGTAAATCTGCTATCCCAGAAACATTTATTTGCAAAGATTTGGGTAATTTGCTTTTGTATAAGTTATTCTATATAAAATGAATGGAGAAAGAATGTGATATGCTTTTTAAAAGTTTGAATTATTACAACATCCCTGAATAATTTCTTGTATCAACAAGAATAACTATAATTTAATTATGCATTTGGTACATAAAGTTTGGTATGTCGGGGTATTTCACATTTTACTTACCTATCTTTTATTTGTACTATATATCACGTCTTTGAGTCTATTGCATTTTCAATAGTCAAATGCCTAGAGGCAGAACTGCAGTAAACTGGTGCACTATTTATATTTCAAATGTTCAATAGCAATTTGGCCAGTGGTTTCTATATTTGAGTAGAAAAGGCAGATTTCTACCAGTATACAAAGTTGCACAGAAGGCTCTGCTAGATATTCAGTAGTCAAGTCTTTGATATAATTCCCATATACAGCTTAAATACTGAGAGTAGAGTTTGTGAGAAGGGATAAGTAGTATTTCCAGGTTTGTGTATAGATTTTGTAGTATGTGAGACCAAGGAAGACAAATCTCTGTGATTACAAAGGTTCACTCTGAGCAACTGACATTCAGGCAAGGTATTTAGATTGTAGCCAGAGCATATTTATGGCAGGAAAGGCAAGCTTGTCTATAAACCTTCAACTGCAAGGTTCTCCATCTGTTGATCTGTTAGTCAGCCTTCCATGTCTATAATATCTAAGTTCACAATTCTTGAAGTTCCAGCCCATGATTATGTTGACCAATTGCTTTGAGATCTATGCTGAGAAAGCCAGGGGCCAAGGTGTGTAGCACACAGAAAAGCTCAACGCTCACCTCATGAGTCAGGAAGCAGGAAGAAGCAGCATCCATGTTCTACAATTTCCTTTAGTGGCATAAAGATTTCCCATTAGGCTCTAAAGGCCCCACCCGTTTCCAAGAGAGAAAAATCTCTAACATGAAAACCTTAGACATTCAAGATCCAACATATGGTGTAAGGGGGCCTTGCCCCAAACCATCAAACCCATGTTCACCCTCCATATTCCAACTCTGCTCTTAAGATCTGGGCATCTGAAAGCTCAGCTAGAGACCACAGAGGGCTTTGAAACTTTATCAAGTCTTTCTACTTCTCCTACTTTTATTTTCTCCAATTAAGTCTATTTTTACTTTCTACTTTACTGTTTGTACTGATGTGTATAAACCTTCTCACATCCTGTGCTTGCCCTTCACCACTGATGTCAACTCCAGGACTCTGTGTGATCTTCCTGGGCTTCCCCTGCACAGATTAAGGACACTCGTGCTTCCATGCCAGCCTGAGCACCTGCTCTCATGTAGAAACTCTCTTCAGGACAAAGCCCTACCCTGCCCTTGATCCTATGCTTTAAAATACAAAACCACTGTTACAACAAAGTTTTAGCTTTACTTTCATCCTCTGTGTCACTTCATAATGTATCCTCACCTTATATCAAGTTAATAATAGATGATTAAAGACTTTAAGTATCATCAGTTAAAATATGTATGAATATGAGCAACTTAATGCTTAAAACTTTCATATATTTTGATCTATTTGATTTTCTAATCTTTTATCCTAATAGCAACACTTAAAAGACTATGTAGGAATAAGCATCAACATATTTTATTAAAATTAAGCATTATAAAATTCATGGATTACTATGAACTAGTGCCACAAACACCATTATTGAACACTTCATTTGTATAATCACTGTGGATATGCAAGCTGCATTTTTAGAATTGTAACTAATACTTCACCCCCAGGAAAAGGTATAAGACTGTCCTTAGTCAGATGTGCTCTGCACACATAAAATATATATCCATCCTTGTTTCTTTTCTTTAAAAGAAGAATTAAAATTACTGATTCTTTTAATGTAAACATAAACAGTTAATCCTATTGTCAAAACCGATTAGAGGAGAATCTCCATCTGTCATGATCGGTGTTCCATTTGTCACACCTAGCTCCATAGCTGATACATAGCAGGCAGTTAATATCTGTTGAGTTAATATACGTTCTATTAGAGTAAAATCAATAATGGCTACTTACTGGAGCATGTAAAATGAGCAAAATGGGCTCCGCACTGGGAACCTTTCTCTGGCACCTGAATGATTTATTTTGACTTAATAATGCTGCTTTTCAGAAATCCTAAGACTAGTCTCTGGCTTCTGCCTCAGTCAACTCCTAACACAGACACTGCTCTACCTTGGCTCTTTGGATTCTAGGGCACAACTATCAATCAAAGAGGCTTCTGAGATTTGATGCCTGAAAATAAAAACGTGCAGAGTCTTAAAAATTGTATGCAGCACACCATGCAAGGACAAAAAGAGGCACACCACTGGAGCTGTTCGGAACACACCACTGTACGAGTGCCAGAAGGCCAAGCCATGAGGTGGAGAAATCGACAGTACCCTGAGAAACTGAGCGAGGTGGGGACTGTCTTTTATGAAGTCAGAGGAACAGCTGGAACTTGTAGCTACAGTGGGGCATGTGATGTCACCGTGGAGGGCTCCTGGCTGAGTGTTGTGCTTAGTCATGTTACAAAGAAGGGGGATGCCCGAGAAACCCATTCTCTACGATTGTATGACTACTGATTATCAAGGAAAACAGAACCCAACTGACTCTCACTACAGACTTAAAGTCTGTAATAAGTTATTCTTAGGGAAATACATTATGTATGTAGGTGAAGAGGAAATTCCTGTGGAGGCTACGGCAAGAGTACATGGTAGTCTCACACATGGGCAAGAGCAATAATAGACACATTCTAGCGGAGTGAGGATTGTCAGAGAGATGACTTTCTCTGTGTCCTCTGAACATCGCACTGTCCTGTATTCTAAAAAAATGTGGTCCTATAGGAAAACAAGCCAGCAACTGAGAATGAGCATTTTCTCCCCTTGAAACCTGCTCCAACTGAGCTTACAACCGGAGATACCAGAAGAAACACCAGAGGTAAGGCAAAACCAACCAAGGAACAGTGAAAGTTACCACGGGAAAAGGTGAGAGCCTCATGGGCTGTAATCATGATTCTCTCAGAAGCTAATCATCAAGAGAAAAGCCAAAAGTTAGGAGATTGGAAGACTAGTGGTGGAGAAATGAGGATTACGACCAAAGAGGAAAAGACCATAATGAATGTATAAAGCAAGATCAGGAAAAACGAACCCCTGGGCTGGGATTCTGAGAATATTAGGATAATTCTGAAAACATTACGAGGAAAGGAAACCGGGGGCAGGTGCTGTGCAGAAGAGCTCCTGACTTGTTGACTTTTCAGAATTTGTTAATGTTCATGATTTTGTAACATACAGTATAGTATATGCTGTTGCCAAATGGTATGAAGAATTCCATAACTGAGCTGTTCCAGTGCAGAGGCTGAAATGAGCACTTGACCACAGCATTCCCAGGCCTCACAGGCTTCTGCTTCACATCACGGAGCCTGGTCTACACTTCCCTTGGTGGAAAGCCACACACATCTGAGACTCAGTGTACAAATGGCCACTCAGACCCAAAGTAGCTGTGCTGCCACATGCCTTGCCCTTCCCCCATCTCGTCCCTGTGCGTCTTCCTTCACTGGTCCTTCCGGACAACTACAGACAACATGAACCGCTCCTCACTCCCTGTCCTTTGACAGTGTCAGTGCTCCTCAGGCATTCACCATTATGAGCTATACTGGGTTTTTTTAAAGATCTTCCAATTTTTAAAAAACCAAGATGGTTCTTAACATGGTCCTGTTTTCCTTTAAGCTATTTAATAAGTGTTTTGTGTTGCTTGCAACTTTAAGTGCTATTTAATCAATGATATACTTAGATTGATGAAACATTGTAAAGTTTCATTTTATGTCCCCTAATTAAGACATGGATTCTTCAAGTCTAGAAACTGCATCTCATTTGTATTTATGACCTCAGTGCCCAGAATCATGCCCTATGAAGACCTAGCATTATTAGTGCTGGTTGAATAAGTCAAAATGGAAATGGACCTATAACTCATTATCAGGCTTGAAATTTTACAATTGCAAAAAATTCTATACTAACACCACTGATTGGCATGTAAATGTCCTATCATTTTTTCCAGGTTTGTAAAACAGAAACATTCAAATCAATGAATTTGAACAATATACATACAATCTTAAAGTGGTCAAACAGGGTATATTTCTGCCAATCATACCTATGCCTACATTTACCATTAGAATGTCTGACTAAAATTAATGATAATAATAAGACTATCTTTCAAGGTTCACACTAAGTAAAAATTAGATATGCCTACATCTGGAATCAATAACCTGCTAGTTCCTCAAGCCAATAAAAATGAATTCCCATAGCTCACTGTTGGGTTTATTAAGCTGCAGGTACATTTTTCTTCAGGATGGAGAAATAAAATGAAGGAATCTGGAATTATAAATTGATCATAATAATGGTAGGTTGAGCAGAAATCAAAACAGGCAACATTAAGACTTCGACTCTCCCAATACATGAGGGGAACGTCTCATGATGGTGTAATGAAGAAGGGTTCAGTAGCTGAGTATGATTTTAATTGAAACTTCAGACAAGCTTATCACATGATGCTTATCACAGAGTGTCCAGAACAGTAAGTCACTCTCAAATATCTCAGAAGTTCAAGATTCCTTTCCCATGGTCCTACAGCCCAAGAGTCCATCTAATACTGAGGTCTGTGCAAGGTAAATGCTGGCACTTGTGCATTGTGCTGGGACCTATCTAAGCTTAATGCAAAACAGAGCACATCTTCCAAAACCCTCTCCTTAGTATTTTACACAAATACTTAGTTTTTCCATGTTATAGTCCCATATTCAATCACTGATTACATGATAAAATCTGGTTCAGAAAAAGCATGCTCTATAATGCTCAGTAGCCAGTCAACAACAATTAACCACTGTGAATTACTAGCTATGTGTCACTATCTATTAAACCGAAGGTCCCCAAATGCCAGCCCCATGCTGGTCTCAATATGTTCTTTGTGTTGTACTTGAAAGTGTCCACTCACATTACAAATTTACCCTTCATATTGATTGCAAATATGCACCCGACACTACAACATCTCAGGTGCTGAAAGTCAAACAGTTCCCTCTCCCAGTGGCGATCAATGGTCCCTGCAAGGTCAGACTCTCAGGCTGTAAGTAAATAATCATTGTCAGACCTCAGCTTTAAGTCACTGCAACAGGGAAACTGTCAAAGACATGACACAGGGTTTCTATTAGTATTAAACAACCTGAGTTGCTACCACTGACTTGGAAAGTTCTCAAAGAAACAGCTCTTCAGATCTTAAAAGAGAATAAAACAAAAACTGATGAAGCCACAATAAGTGGAAAAATGTTTACAATTTAATTTTTTAACTCCAGACAAGAAATATTTAAATGTTAAGTTATTTTAACTCACTTATTACAACATATGAAAAATTTGAGGAAAAATAAGCTTCACTTAGTGCCAAATAAATCTGAACCATATATATATATATATATATATAGTAGGTTTTGTAAAAATTATGTGACAATTGTATACATTTAACAATAATATTTACCCCTCACTCTCCCCTCCATCTCCCCCAAGAATCTCCCATCACATCTCCCTCCCCCTTTATGTCCTTTTATAATTTTTATTGAGCCTGATTAGTTTTGCCAATATGTACACAGGCCTGAATTTATCAATATTTTATTCTCATGGAGAGAAGTTTTATTTTTGTATGAGAGGAAATATATATTCATAAAATGCTACATTTTAGTATTTAAATATTATAATATGTGATCAATAAATCATTTTTTAAGGAAGGATAACTGGCTGTTACAGAAAAGGAATTATCAACCATTAATCCTATTTCTGCAAATTTGCTTTCACTTTTCTTTTAACTTCACATTGCACACATCAAATTAATAATATGAAACTTACACAATTTCTTTATATACAAATCTTTTTCTCAAAATATGACTCTTAGCAATTAGCCCCTTTCTTCCTGCCTCTTTCTTTTACTATTATTTGATACAAAGCATATTATTCTAATGATACAGATGCATGACCAAGTAAAAAGGTTCACAGGGGCAGGTCCAGAAGAGTCCTGAGTGGGATGGCATAGCTGCTTCTCTGGTAAACATGGTGTGGGGGGTGGGTCTCTCAAGGTATGTGTTTTCCAAGCCAGAGAGTCTCAAAGCCTCACCATTTGGAGTCTTTATGGATATCCATTACAAATCAATGACAGATTAACTCTTTTCATCATTGATGATTGAACTCAATCTATCTGTCCCCTGGGCCCAGAGGTCATTGTCTGGCTTAAATTTCCAGTCCTCTAACCACACAGCTGCTTCCTCTGACAATCATCTCCCATCCCAAAGTTATACAAGAGTCCACCAAGAGTTACCTCATTATCATGAATCCAGGCTTGTTGAAGTGTCTGATTACAAATGGCTTAAGATGCTCCTGTTACCCATATAAAACGTGAGGTTTTAAGAGCTCTTAGTCCACAAATGGATGATGAAGTTGAATTTTTTATCATTTTACCTAATAATGCCAATACTACACATTATTTCACAATGTAAGGACCATCACATTTCATCACACAATTTCAGATCCCTATCTATTCACAGTCATATCCTCACACTGAAGCACTTTTCTCTAGTGCTACATCTCTAGAACAATGATCCATAATTTTTTTCTTATTTAAGTTCACTGTTGCATTCAAAAGATTAAATTCACAAGAGAAACTTTGGGAAAAATACCAATTATAATGCATTCGACAGTAGTAAGGACAGGATACAGCTGGGATCTAAACACTGACTGCATATTTTTGGTAGCAAGGATACATTATAGGGAACTTGGGCAAAAGGAGGTTCTTCGTGAAGCATACTCTTGTTGAACCTCTCCTGTGTGCTCTGTACAGTGTCAAACACACTCTGCGCCAACATAAAGCCCCTGTTTTATCTTTAACAGAATACCCATGCCTTTGTAAAGATGAGGTGGCATCAATGCTGTTTATTGCACATGTGAATTTATTTATTTCTTCATGCAAAGATTTGCCTTTCAGTTCCATATATAGGTTATCTTATGTGTTAAAACTATTCTTTTAGTTTCCTTTTTCAGAGGATATAATGATTTTAAAATGTGATCACCATTTCTTTGATATGATTTTAAAATTTTTATTTTTTTTATTTTATGTGTATGAGTATATTTCCTGCATGTGTGCAAGGGTACCTGTGTCATGTAATGCCCATGGAGGTCAGAAGAGAGCATCAGATACCCCTTGAACTGGAGTTATAGATAGTTGTTGACCACCATATGGGTGCTGGGAACCGAACTCAGGTCCTCTGCAAGAGCAGCCAGTGCTCTTAACTGCTGAGCCACCTCTCTAGCCCCTTCTTTGATATTTTTGTCTTCAGAAAATAGAATTTAATTCACCTCCCTTGAGAGTGGATAAGACTTTGATGCCTCTTTCAAAAAAGGTGATGAATGTCATGATCTATGAACACTAGGCATTGCAGCTTCTGTGATGTTTGTTTGAGTAAACCAGCTATCCTGTTGATAGGAAGCTCAAACAGTCCTGTGAAGGAGTTCACACAAGAACAAACTTAAAGCCTCACCCAACAAAGGCCAAGGACAGATGCTTACAAGCCATGGCCAGATAAGTAGGTTATGGTGGGAACAGATCTCGCAGACATTCAATTAACACAGAACTAGCTGACACCTTTACTGTTCCATTACTGGAAATACTGATCCAGAGACACGTAGCTAAGCTGGTACTGACTTCCTGATCCACAAACCAGTATTAGTTCATTAAAAGGTTAGATTTGGGGGCAGTATGTTCTGTACCAATAGATGAATAATAGTGATAGAGTTTTAATTGTCATGTAATCTGAAGGTTCACACACAATGCTAAGTTTATACTGATAGGCAAGTATCTTCAAGAAAAAGCTCAAGGGTATTGAGAAATCAGTAAGGAGAATGTACTAATGTTTAACTGAGCGTGGGGATGACTTCACAAAGCATTTTATATCTGTCTGCTTAGAGATTTCAGTGAATAGGGCCCACATTTTAAAAGTAAGCATTTCACATTATTGCTGAATTTATAATGCTATTTTTGGACATCCTGTTAAGCTGGATGAATCTGGTCTATAATTTTCATAAAATATGCATAAAACAATAGTCTCTTTTATATGAACAGTGATGAGGACAAAATGTTTTAATATCTTAAGATGATCTAATCTTATTCATATACTGCACCTCAATTAAAACACAGGTCCTTGTACATTACAGTTTCAACTGCTTTCCCTTGGTGAATGCCCATAATAGCCCTCAATTACCCACCTCTGACTGATGCTAAGTTACTAGTGATTCATTTTATGGTAGTATTTTTGCAAGATTCTTTTGGCAAGTTTTGTACATTCTTGTCATGTATTCACGTTCCAACCAGTCACTGGATACATGACTCTCTTCCCATTTTTCTACTAGTCCCCTTCATGTCTTGGCCTGAAACAACTGAATTCTCCAATTCAAAATGGTGTGAAATTCTATCAGTGTAAATATCAGTGCTATTCATTTTCTCTTTTATACTACTATTTAAAAAATATTTCAGGGCTGGAGAGATGGCTCAGCATTTAAGAGCACCGACTGCTCTTGCAGAGGACCCGGGTTCGATTCCCAGAACCCACGTGGCGGCTAAGAACCATCTTTATCCAGTTCCAGGGGAATCTGACGCCCTCTTCTGACCTCCTCGGCATTGCACGACATGAGTGCACCAACCTAAATATAGACAGTACTCTCATACACATAAAAAATAGTAAATAAATAAAAATACTTCACTAAAATCAATTTTGTTATTTATTAGAACTAGGTTCAGTTGATTATGATTGACCACATTCTTTCTCTTTATATATTTATTTGATTTTTTTTTTTTTTTTGGCCAATAGAAGACTGAATCTAGGGCTAATACTGGGCTAAGGCCCCATCTCTTTTGTACTTGTTCATTTTGAGACAGTCTTGCTAAGTTACCCACACTGGCACTGAAGTCACCCTCTAACCCAACCAGAATGTGACCTTGTAATCTTCCTGCCTCAGATTCTTGAATAGATAGGATGTAATATACATTATACTGGCAAACTGTCCTTTGCTGTTTGCACTTGTTCAAAGAAGACTCCAGGAGCCAGGAAGGTTCTGTTGATTTCTTGGGTCAGATTGGCCCCTTTTCTCTGTAACATGGAAAAAGGTGAATAGCAAACAGCTAAATATATTAAATCACTACATGTGTGAGAACATCCAGAAGGAAAACCATTTCCATCTGTGGTCACTATTATTTATCACGCAATATAATAGTATCTGTGGTGGGACCAAGAACCTGAAAGCTCATCCTCAAAGGGACCACTCTGCTCTGGCCTGCTGATAAATCTCTAAACAAGGAACCCCACCACGATGGATTCAGCAGTGTATCATAGGCATTTCTTCTGGAAGTTGTCAGGGCCTGTTTGAAGAGGATTTGCTATTCATTCACTATTTGCTGTTGGTTCTTTTACATTTGCTTGCTGCGTGCTTAATAAATTCATTAGAAACCAAAAGCAGGGCTACCATGGGTCACTCTCCCTATGGGCACGGAATTAGGGCCCATACTTGAAAGTTTTTCTGTGCTCTGGGAAGTCCTGCATACTGTGTTTCAGTGGCTAGGGTGTAAGACTATGTACAGAGACAATGAAAAGCAGGTCATTTTATCCAGTTCCACTAGACATGCTGCCTGAGTGTGACATTGCCTAGAGAATGCCACCAGGATTGTGACAATGTTGGCTGTCCCACCATCCCCAGTGCATCTGAATACATTACCCAGAGGACATCACGAGGTGTACTTAGTTCCTCAGCAAAAACATGACACAGTAATATGGGTTTTTCTTAGAAAACAAATTCTGTTCTGCCCCATTTCCTTTGTTCTCTTTTGCTCTTAGGCATTAGAAACCAGTGGCAGAAGAGTTTGACAGACTGACAGGTTGAAAGAGTTCAGGCTTAATTACCATGCTACTGGGAAATAGATTTCCATATCTCTCTATAATCGGCAGTTCAGTGAACACTCCCTGTTGAAAACTGTGTCAGTTTCAAAACAGTTCTTATTATTACATTCTGAAAATTATAAAGCTCTTGACTAAGCATTGAAAATTGTAGGTATAAAATGATCTTTTGTTAAATATAATTTATACTATCTTACATATTAAAATGTAATCAATAGATATTTATAAATGAATGACAGTCACAAACATTATATTACACTACATTCAATTTGTGGTTTAAATGATGCATCCTCAGAAGTTAGGATTCACTAGGCTACAGAAATGGTTCATTGGTTAAGAGCACTTACTGCTCTTCCAGTCAACCTGGTTTGGTTCCCAACACCCACATGTTAGATCACAACACTTTGTAGCTCCAGTTCCAGTGGATTCAATGTCTTCTTCTAGCTTCTGCAGACACCGGGCACCCATAGTACACATATACCTACACGTAGGCAAAATACTCATACACATAAATAAGTTTCTTTTAAAATGAGGATGCATTTCTAAATTGTTCATGTGACAAAACTCAGATTACATAGACATTCACCTGTTCAGAGTAAAAATTAAGCAAACTCATAACAAGCCTCATCATAACAAGAAATTAAAGACACATATCACTTAAATACATACCCCAAACCTCTCCTTAAAGAAATAATCAGAGGCAAATTCACAAGTGATTTACACAGGTATGTTGTTGATGAGCTTACAGTTAACCAATACTAATGATTTTCCACACCACTTGTGATTTCTCAGGGAGATTCTTGCCTTTGTGTTAACATTTTAATATTAGAATTCATGAAAAACATCAATAAAAGGAAAGCAAAATTATTTAAGGAAGATTATAAAACCTACACTGTAAGCCTGTATTAACAGGCTGATCTGGGGAAGGCAGGAAAAAAAAAACAATTTATTTCTTAATCCATGAGCTCTGAATGATAGCAAAAAGAGTATGCTAATATTGAAAACTGGATAAAATACTGCTTTATTTTACCTGTTATATAATTAATGACCTAACTCTGTCTACTTGAAAGTAACATATTCAAACAGAATGAAAGGAAACATAACTGCAGTAATACTACATATACTACATGACTTTGAAAAGCTGAGATGTAATGAAGTCCCCACTATCATTGTCAGGAACTGTGTGGAGTTTTATGGAAATTGTATTTGGTTCATGAACTGAAAGTCTCAATATTATATCTTACCAATGGGTTGTTTAGTTCATTAATCTGAAGTGCCGTTCTTAATCTCTTCTAACAATAGGCTTGAAGTTTATTGAGTCAGTCAAGGAAAGATCGACAGCATCTTATTTTCAGCTTTTCCTTGATTGACAGGCTGATTTCCATCCTTTGACTCTTAGTCTATGGGTGTCTTTACCATTGAGGTGTTTTTCTCTTTTTATTTATCTTTTTCAATTTTCTTCATATAAAGATATTGAAACTGGGTCCACTGTTTTATTCTATGGTCATACATGTATTATTTTAGAATAGATGCCTAGAAGAACTTTCTAGATCTAAGACTACAACAGGTTAAGCAGGGACAAATGGCTTCTTTCCTTAAAATTATTCCAACAGAGGTCCACCTACATCAGAAAAGAATGCCAAGTTTTACGTACTTGGCAAACACTGATATGGTTAGTCCTTGAAATTTGTGGCAATGTGATATTTAAAATGTTATTAAAATTTTTACAAAATATTTTCTTTACTATTATTTTTATTTTATGTATGAGTGTTATGCCTGCATGTGTGTACATGCACCAATGTCATGCAGTGCCCACAGAGGTCAGAACAGAGTGTTGGATTCCCTGGAATTGGAGTTACAGACATCTATTATCTGCAAGGTGGGTGCTGGGAATCGACCCCAGGTCCTCTGCAAGAGCAGCTAGTGCTCTTAACAACTGAGCCATCTGTCCAGCCCTGTAACATACAGTTGTTTTATTCAACATAATTTGACATTTTATTATTTTACTTTTATTTTTGTTTATTTTATTTATTTTATTTTATTTTTTGAGACAGGGTTACACTGCAGCCCCAGCTGGCCTAGAACTTACTATGTAGACCATGCTGTCTTTGAACTCACAGAGATCTGCCTGCTTCTGCTTCCTGAGTACTGGGATTAAAGGCATGAGTCACCACAGCCATGTCATTTTAAAAAATGGAAGAATCCATTACACAAAAAAGCCAGTTCTAGCCACAGAGAACATAAGTCAGTTTCTGTCACTGACTTCTGGTAGCTTACATTTCTTCATCTATTACAGATGAAAATATTCTGACCCTCTTATCAAAGGACAAATGAACCACAAATAATAGTTTTATAAATGAAGAAAAACAAGACTAAGGCAAAATAAACAGCACATCTCTGGGCAGCAGGGTAGCCAGCAATCGTCCAGGATTTCACACCAAATTTATGACAACACAGCACCCTGATTAGTGCACAAGGTTATCAATATTTAATGTGGTCATTGTTTAAATGTTTTTTATTTTATGTATGTGCTCCTATGTATGTGGATGTGCAGGCACATGTGTGCCCATGGATGAAGCCAGAGGACACCCTCAGGTGTTATCTTTAGGAAGGCCATCTACTTCCTTTGAGACAGAGGCTGTCACTGGGCTGAGGCTCAGCAGTTATGCTAAACTGGTCAACACGTGCAGGCATTCTGCTGTCTCTGCATCCCCCATGACAGGATTTGAAGCCTGCCCACTACTCCTGGTGTTTTTGCCTTCCTTCTATGGATCAAACACAGACATCTATGATTGAAAGGCAAGTACTTTACAGAATGATGTATCCTCCAACTCCACCCTGGCCACAAATCCCAGAATTCCTTTGCAGTACAAATCCTTTTGAAAGCCATATTTCTTTTTTTTAAGGACACTTTAGGACGTTTCTTATTTTTGTTTTGCTTTCACATAGATGTGACTTTTTCCTATATGGAGTATCAAACCTAAAGCCAAAAGCATGCCAGGGAAATACTTTTCAAGTGAACAATATTCTCAAACCCTTTATTTTGAAATGAAGCTTCTCTAAGCCTCTGATTTGCTCTGTACCCCAGGCAAGACCTGACTTGCAACCTACCTTGACTTTACATGCAGTTGGAATTACAGGCCTGGGCCAAGAGGACATGATATCTGTCTGTCTCTCTCCATTTTGATTTTAGCTAAATCCTTAACTTGTACACAAAGATGCTAATTGCTTTTCAGAACTTGAGAGAGAATATTACTACATTTTTAGACCATTAAAATAGCAGGATCATTTAAATAAAAGGTTAATTGATAAAATATTATATATTTATGTTCTAGATTGTAATATATGTTGACATTGTGGAATGATGTGATCAAGCTAATTATCACATTTACCTCACATTCTTTTTTTAAATGAAAACACTGAGCATATGTATCATTATTATAATAGTGACCATCTTGTGAGATAAATACCTAGAGTGTACTCTTCCTGTTTACAAGACTGAATCCTATGATCAGCATTTCAGTTTGGATCATCTACCTTCCTCAGCACCTGGGAACCTTTTAACTTCCAAGAAAATCTTTCTCAGGTTTGTAAAGTTGGTCACTATCTAAAATAAAAACATTACTAAAAGTTTCAAAGGTCAATTTTAGCAAAATTATTAGAAAAGCAGTTTATCTACATGAGTACAGTAATTTTATGTAATTATGTTTTATTCTAAATATATCTGAGTAAACACATTTATTTAAGATTGTATATTCACACCCCAAAATAATATTTAGCATCTTAAAATTTGTCATACAGGTGTTTCTCTATTTTTTTTTTTATGAGATAGGGCCTCTTGTAGTCATACCTGGCCTGGAGGAACACTTTATGTTAACCAGGGTGACCTGATTTCACAGAGATCCATCTGCTTCTGCCTCCCCTGTGCTGGGAATGAAGGTATGTACTACCATGCCTGGCCATTTTCTGTATTTTTGAAGTACCAATAAATGATTCTACTCTTTGGAAAACTTGCCTTCTAGCATTAGGTGTCCTACCTTCTACCTTCTTTTGACTTTTAAGAAAATACATACATACATACATACATACACCATATATATATATATATATACACATACTATAGTGTATGTATATATGTATGAGAAATTTTAAGATGCTGTATGACAAATTTTAAGATTCTAAATATAATTTTAAGGGGTGAATATACGATCTTAAATAAATGTGTTTATACATATCATATATTTACAATAAAACATAATTGTATAAAATAATTGTACTCCTGTACATAAACTGCTTTTTGAATAACTTTGCTAATATATATACATATATATATAGTGTATGTATATATATGTATATATGGTACACATATATGGTGCATGTATATATATGCATATATGGTATATGTGTGTGTATATATATATATATATATGGTATATATACATATATGGGGTGTATGTATATATGTGTATACAGGTGTGAGTGCAGGTGCCCATAGATTCAAAAAGAGGGAGTTGTATTCCCTGGAGCTGGATTTAAGGTGGTTGTGGGTCTTCTGACATAAGAAATAAAAATCCAGCCTGGGTTTTCTAGAAGAGCAGTGCAGCTTAGCCCCTGAGCAATCTCTCCAGTCCCTGTTCTTCCTCTTATTATATATTATTTACAATGTCTCATGTGATCAATAGTTAACACTCTAACACAACAAATATTGATTAAAATTTCAAAGAGTATGTCATATAATTGTTATAAAATTAGCCAATTACATGCTCTAAATTATTTCAACAAACTTAAAGGAATCAAGCATAAAACAGAAAAACAAACTGTGGGTTTACTCTTTATCCCAAACAGTGACCATTTAGGTAGGAAGCACCTATCATTTTGTATAGAGAAAAACAGAATTATGTATTTCTGGGGGGAGAGGTCAAATAGTTAACTTAATTCATATCTGGAATTTTCTTTCCCTACCTTATTGATAAACTTTCCTTATCTCTAAAACATAACTGGCAAAAAATCTAACCCATCAATAATATAATTTTAAAAGGGGGAAAGTTTTTACATTCTTTACAAGGAGAAAGCTTTTTGAACAGGAGATGTTATCAAAGATACAGTAGCAAACTCTTGAGATTGCTATCCCTTTTTCATACACATCTCCAACGGTCTGAAGGAAATGATATGGTGAACTAAATTAAGCTGTCTTTAAAATCTCAGTTATATCAATGCTGAGGAGTGTTTACATGAAGCCTTGGGTTCAGTCTTTGTTATCACATAAGCCAGGTGCTATGGAACAGAGTTGTAATCTCAGCACTGGGTGGGTAGAGGCGGGAGGAGCTGGGACTCAAGTTTCGTACTTGGCTATATACCAAGTCCAAGGCCAATCTGGGATATATTCATATTCATTCTCATCTCTCTCTCTCTCTCTCCTCTCTCTCTCTCTCTCTCTCTTCTCTCTCTCTCTCTCTCTCCTAAAACCCAAAATACAAACTGTACTTATAGGGACTTTGTTTAGAAAAAAAATATTCAACAACACATCTTTTCTCTGTCTCCAAAAAGGTTTCATATCAATTTGTTCCTGTGTATCTTAGAAGAAAGTAAGTAACATGTGTATTAGTGACACATCAGTCCTGGCAGATATACTAAAGAAGATTGTCTATATGAGATGGTTATGCAAATGAGGGAAATTATACTAAAGAAGATTGTCTATATGAGATGGTTATGCAAATGAGGGAAATCAATGAAGGTATGTATAACATTTTAAGTTATAAACAAATACTTGCACAAACAATGCAATAATGACCCCAGGCACTTTTCTAAGCTCTTTACCATTCCAGACTTAATACAGCATCTCCAGGCTGTACTAGTAGCATCCCATTTTCCAGATACTAAAACTGAGACCTGAGAGGTAACATGGGCAGGGGAGCAGAGGAATCAGTTGCTATTTAAACCCCAATCACCAGTGGCTCTGAATCGCTAGACTGCTGCAGTTCTAAAGGATGCTTCTTAATGCTGAACACCAGTGCAGACTACAGCTCATTACTGAGGAACGGCCAAGGTCCAGAACTAGATGGAAAAGATCAATTCCTGCTCTGAAGGAATTCCTGGGAAAAACACATTATACACAGGCAGAATATAAAGGACGGTTTTGGTGATGAAGAGGGAACATTTGTTAGTAGAAAGGTCTCCATCAATCCTGTTATTCTGATGGTCCAGTGTCTACTGAAATGACCAGTAAATGTGCAAAGAGTACTCTTAATTGGCTCTATGATGTTTCTGTTGCTGTAACGTACACGGTGAACTTTGAGAGGAAAAGGTTATACTTTCAGGTCAAAATCCATCATTGAAGAAGTCAGGGTAGAAGCTCAGGTCCAAACTGATTCATGGGGTAATGCTGTTTACTGGCTTGCTCATCCACTAGCTACCTCTCTTACACAGCTCAGTTCTACCTGCCTAGAGATGGATCTACCCACAGTGGACCAATCTCTTCCATAGCAATCAAGAAAATTCCTTACGAACACAGCTACAGGCCAGTCTGATCTGAGAAACCCCTCCATTGAGTCAGATAACTGTGCTGTGTGAAGTTGAAGGCTGAAGCTAACTAGGCCAGGACCCTTGGCAAACAGAATTCTATGCATTTGTGTCAGCTATTTACTTCATGGTAACTGGGGCTCTCCTGTCCCACTGGTAAGGGGACAATAAGCCAGAGCTAGTTGTGTTGCTTCTAAATCCATCCATCTCTCCTTAATTCGGAATTCTTTAATAAAACATTTATAAACCAAGGCAATATAACTATATCAAGAAGAGGAGGGTGTTATTGTTTTGTTGTTAAATGGCTGCTTTGGTGAAACTCCTTTAAGATAAGCCATTAAAACATCATGAAATTAATTAAAGATGAGATTGTGGCAAAAGGCAAGGGACACACTACACATATCTTCAAGGATTCTCCTGTCAGCATACTTCCCCGGTCTCTTCCATCCCCCACTCTCTTTACAGAGGCAGAAACTGCAAATGTGAGGAGGGAAGGCAAGATCATGCATCTGGCATGCAGAAGAGCAGACCCTATTTGCAATAAACGGCATGGCTGCTATAAGGTTAGTGACTTAACATGAGCACAGCATTCCGGGAGTTTATGATTCCCTAATGAGAATGGCTTTTCCTAACCAACTGGTCTTAGATTCTTGGCTGGAAGTGTTTTTATGAACCAGTGTTTCAGTAACAAGGGAATGAGTAATAAGTGAATTGATCATGTTTAAACCTATTCTGCCTGTTGTGCGATTGTTGAGTTGATCTTTTCATAATGTGAGTCTGTGTTTTGCCTGGAATCATTTACTTATTGGATCAATTAGTCTTTCATTAATTTAATTAACAAACAACTGGCTACTGGTACTTGGTGATGTCAGTAATTCCAGCAGAGAGAAGGAAGTTTGGTTTGAAGGGCCCTTTTGTGTCGCAGGGACTCTGTCTCTGCTCCCTGGGGATTGTGCTTGTGCACAGCATCCATAAGAGGTGACACAGACAGCGAGACTGAGTTTATGGAACAGTAATTACTCTCAGAACGAGGCTAAATTTAAATTGTACAAGTGACTGAATTTCAATTTTGAATAACCAATCTACACATCATCTTATTGGAAAATCATTATCTAATTTATACACACCACACACATAATTTGCAGGATTGAGAAAAGATGTCTCTCAATTAGCTATTTTTAAAAGTGGAGCAGCTCTCTCAGCTTTGAACACAAGATTAAAGTGCTAGTGACACGGTAAAGGAACTGAATAAAATAGGAAGATGAACACACATGAGAAATTTATTTGCAAATTTTATTTTCAAGATAAAATTAAATTCATGATTAAGGCAAATTTAATTATATGTGTATAGAGAAAATATGAATAATAAAATACTGAATTTTATATTATCTAAATTTGCATAATCATACACAAATGCACAGTAAATTCAAGTGGCTTGGGTTTCCACCTGGGTTAGGAGTGACAGTCAGGTGCAGGTGATGAGCCTTGTCTCACACAGCTGAGTATCTTCTGGCTGGTGAGACCTCAGGTGCTCACACGTATCAACAGCATCTACAAATAAGCTTTTCCAACATGGCAAAAAATTACTTGTAGTGATTTGAAGTGGTGAAATTCCCACTTCACCATTAAAGTTGACTGCATTAGTTAAGGTAATGGGAAAACTTAGAAAACTGAATTCTATCTCAAATACAAAACTGGAAACTACAAAACGGAGGGATTGATATAGATGGAATTGTCCACAAAACAATGTTACTGACCAACACAGGAGACTTCACTTGTTTCCTTTATTTTGGTTTCTTTTTTGAGACAGGGTCTCACTTTGTAGCCTCAAACTAGCAAACTTCCTGCCTCAGTGTTCCACTTGTTGGGAACTCAGCTATAGGTCACCATCCCTGGTTATGTAAGTGACTCTTAACACATTTAGTTTCTCTTATATGCAAGGAGAAATGTGGCTTTAAATACGAAAAATATTTACTGGTATGATGAGGTGAAATTCCAATTTTCCCTTGTCAATCCTGAGCTTCCTGAAATAATGTCAGTCATTCTACCTGCTGCTTCTTGGCACAGAACAGAAAGTTCAGAAGCACATGAGTGGTCCTTGAGCAGCCCCGGGGAGAGCAAGGACTCTTTGCAGAGACATTTTATAAATGGGAGGGAAATGAGGCATAAAAAGAACGTTTTCAAGGTCATACCCAGAGTCTTTAATAGAGCAGAGAATGAGACCATACGTTGTGGCTATTAGATACATAATGTAATGTCCAGAGCATGGCTCCAATCTTACACTCCTGCACAAAGTGCCAGCACGAAGCATCCAGCACCAGGCAAGCCACATACATGCAATAGCAAACATTTGCTTGCCCAAAATGCTAGATGATCCACAAAAAGGATTACTTAAAAAGTAAACAAGAGGGCTGGAGCGATGGCCTAGCAGTTAAGAGCGCCGACCGCTCTTGCAGAGGACCCGGGTTCGATCCCCAGCACCCACATGGCGGCCGAGAGCCGTCTGAAACTCCAATTCCAAGAGAACTCCAGTTCCAGGTGAATCCGACGCCCTCTTCTGACCTCCGCGGCATTGCACGTCACGGGTGCACAGACTTGCATGCAAACAATACATTCATACACATACGGAAATAAATAAAATTAAAAAAAAAAGTAAACAAGAAACCATAAATACATAAATGTGTATAGCACTCTCTAAAAGAAAGCTTAGGACAGGGCAGCGCTCAGCTTGTTTCCTCCTTGCTTACATCTACTCATTATGTAGATAGCAGTGATCCTGTGAGTTTAGTACAGCGTGTCTTTCTTAAATTGCATGTTTTAATCTTGAACTTGCCAAGAACAACAACTCTTTCAGGAGGAGTGGCTTTTGCATGGGCTAGTTGAAGCAAATACATCCTTCTTTGCTCACGAGTGGATCTAAATGATATCTTAGCTCATTTGTTAAGAGATCTTCCTGTTGCTGCAGCAACCTGAGCTTGGTTTCCAGCACACACATATGGAAAATCCCCTGGGCTCCCAAGGCACAGCACTCAAGTAAACATACCCACAAACATACACTACAAACATATATATATATATATATAAAATTTTTATATTTTTATATATAAAAAAGGGCAATATCAAATTATATATATATATATGTATATAATTTGATATTGCCCTTTTTTTTTTTTTTTTTTTTTTTTGTCTTTTCGAGACAGGGTCTCCCTGTAGCCCCAGCTGTCCTGGAATTTGCTCTGTAGACCAGGCTGGCCTTGAACTCACAAAGACCTGCCCACCTCTGCCTCCCAAGTGCTAGGATTAAAGGCGTGCACCACCACGCCCAGCTACCCATTCTTAATGTAGGGCACCAACCTCCTTTCTACTTACTACTAGTGAGCATTTAGGAACAAAAAACAACTGAAAGAGAAATTCATTCTCATACTCACTGTTTTCTGCTATTATACAAATCAGAATCATCCTATGAAAAAAAGTAACTGGCTAAATGCCCTTCAGGTAATTTTATTGTTGTATAGGAACCTAGTCATTTGTTTTTTGATGTTTTGTTTTGTTTTTGGTCTTTTTGAGACAGGCTCTCTCTGTAACCACAGCTGGCCTGGAAATCACTATGTAGACCAGGCTGGCTTCAAACTCACAGAGCTCCACCTGCCTCTGCCTCCTGAGTGCTGGGATTAAAGGCGTGTACCACCACACCTGGCTAGTTATTTGTTTTATAAATGTCCAACCAGTGTATATTTCTACTGAAGAAATGGCAAATAACCTTTAATTGAATGCAAAAATTGGCTAAAGCATATTAGAGGAGTTTCCAAACAATCATGGATTAGGAAGGAATGTCCTACTTAAATGCTATTTTAAATATTTCCTGGAGAAACATCCCTAGAATGCTCTCTTCAGTAAGTAAAATCCACAATATAAATGTAGATACATGTAGTGGAAATCTGTGGTCTTGTCTATGTTACAGCCTTTTTCCTTGTTTCTGTTAAGATAACCTTAAACTCAGCTATCTTACATTGCATGAAATTCAGGTGGCTTCTAATCAAGGCTTAGCATGCTGTAAAGCAGACCAATGGTCCAATTAATAATAACGTTCAAATCTTCAGGACCTGTGACTATGTTATACAGCATGGCAAGGGTAATCCTTGTGGATGGCAGTGCTGGTCCTCAGCAAACTATGCAAGAAGTTGAACTACAAGGTTGGGCCTGATGTAATCACAGAGGTTATAGGTGGAGAGAGCCAAGAGCAGGATGAGTCAGAGGAGGAGACACAGCAAGAGGAGAAGCAGCTGGAACAAAGTGAGGCTAGCTTTGAAGGCAGAAGGGAGCCAGGAGTCCAGAGGTGCCAGTGGTCCCCAGAAGTGAGAAACCAGGAGGAAGCAGGTTTTCTCCTACAGACTCCAGAACCAATGCAGCCCCACAGACATCACAGTTTTACCCCATCCATACCCATTTCAGAACCCTAACCTGTAAGAATATAAAATAATAAATCTGTGTTGTTTTTTTAAAAGCCCTTCTTTTTTATTTTATTTATTTTCATGTGTATGAATGTGCTGTCTGCATGTAGGGTTGTGCAATGCCACGGAGGTCAGAAGACGGTGTCGGATTCCCCTGGAACTGGAGTTAAAGATGGTTCTCAGCCACCATGAGGGTGCTGGGGATTGAACCCGGGTCCTCTGCAAGAGCAGCTGGCGCTCTTAACTACTAGGCCATCTCTCCAGCTCCAAATCTGTGTTGTTTTAAGTCATAACATTTATGATAATTTGTCACAGAAGCCATAGGAAACTAACACAGCATCTTCCCAGGGCAACTGTATACATGTCTCTAACCCAATGGGCAACCCTTGAAATCCCAGAGAAGCAACACGACAGAAATAATTCGATTGGATTCTGCCAGGGGGATCCTCAGTACTGCTCTGTGCTAGGGTCTGATGCTAGTACTTCTAGAGTTCTGAGCCTCTGACTTCTTCAAGTTAAGCTTCTGGACACTTCTTTTCTGAGTATCTCCTACAGTTTCCACAAATGACTTTTCTTTTTTTCCCCTTAAGCAAATTTCCATTTTCTTTCATCTGTGGCCAAAGATGCTAAGCTTCTAGTTAATTTAGTCAGATACTTAACCTGGCAATAGCAAGGTCCTCAGGTGAACTATGCTATTAAAACACATTTTCTCAGGGCCATCTAATACAATCAGCTTGGGATCAAGAAGTCAAAAAGAAAAGCAGTTTTCACTGTGAAGTGCTTATGATGTAGTCCATAAGCAGACCCAGTTCATAGAAAGTTAAACTCGCGCCAGAATAAAATGCCCCCATAAAAAGCATGAAACATTATTTCATGTGTACCAGCTCAAGAGTGTAAATTTATTGACATTCATTGGTACTGTGTTTCAGTAAGTATTTTAAAACCTGTCTTCAACAAGTAAGCTGCTCTCTCCCTAGGACCCTGCCTCCCTATCTCCTTCCCTTTATTCTTCCCTCCCTCTATCCCTCCCTCCCTGTCATTTCAGTAATTGCTCTAGAAGTCTCTATCTGAGACACTGAGCATGGAAAGGCCAGGCAGTAAGCAGTGAAGCAAACTCAGAGGATCTTATTTCTGTGCTCTGGGGCAGGAAATGAGGAGTCCATAACTGCAGTAGGACAAGTGTGCTGATGATAGACTGGGATGGCAAGGTCAAGAGTGAGTGAGCCTCACAGACACTAAATGCTGAGCCAAGTCCTGAGCGATGCTGAGTCAAGTTGGTCAGTGGGAAGATGGGAAGGGTCATAGCCAGCACATTTCATTGTATGAAATTCTGGAATCAATTTTTATAGTTAAAATTGGTTTTTGAATGTGAATGTAAAGAACAAGTCCAGCCCCAGTGCCCTTAAGAGTGGCAACTGTGTTCCTTATCAATTGTGAAAAACCTACAGACAAAGGAAGAGTTTATACAGGGCATGATGAATTTAAGGAATAGTTTTTACACTGTAAAAATATTATTTTAAATGTTGTCTGAAAATTACTTTGAGAAAGGTTGTTAGGTTTGAAGCTAAGGCTCAAGGGTCATACAAAGAAGTGGGTTCAGACAAGGAGATAGAGAGAAAGGGGAAGATGAGAAGCCTCACACATCAGCATGCAGGGCTGGAGACATAGGTCCAAAGTTAACAGCAATAGCTGCTCTTCCAGAGGACCCAGGTTTGATTCCCAGCACCAACATGGCAGCTAGCAAGCAGCTGTAACTCTAGTTCCAGGGGATCTGACACTCTCCTCTGGCCTCTGTAGGTAGCACTTAAATACACTTAGGCACATAAAAACAAAAATAAATTTAAAAAAGAATATGCATCTGATGGACATGGGGGCCTCTGAGTGACTCAGAACTACCTGTGGTCACATCACCATTTAGGTCAATCATTAACAATCATTCATTAAATATTTAACTTAAAATAATTTTACAATGTTGGTGCTGGAGAGATAGTTCAGTAGTTAAGAGAACTGGGGTTAGGTTCCCAGAAGCCACATGACGGCTAACAAGCATCCGTAACTCCAGCTCCAGGGGATCTGACACCCACTTCTGACATCTGTGGGCATTGCAGGACATGGGTACCCTTGCATATATGCAGGGAATACACTCATACACATAAATAAAAATAAATTAAAATATTTTAATAATGTAAATATCTATTTATTATTGCATAACAGAACAACTACATTGTGGATTTTGCATTATTTCTTAATATTATCACTACAATAAATGCAGAAACAAAAGCTGATTTTGGTAACAGGAATAATGACCTGAGAAAATCTTAAGGTATGTATATCACTCCAGTAATGAGGATGTAGTTACAAGTGATTTGTTATAGATTTATTTCACTGTAACATTATGTATATGTGTGTCTTTCTGTGTATGGGTACGAGCACACAAGAGCCTGACATGGGTGCTAGGAACTGAACTCATTCCTCTGCAAGAGTATCAACCATTCTTAACTGCTGAGCCATCTCTTCAGCCCGTAAGCTTTTTTTCCCCATTAATTTATACTGAATACTATCTCCTATTGTGTATTCAACATCACTGTGGCTGATAATAAATACGGATCAATGAGGAAAATAGCTGAAAAGTGTTCAGTACCCATACTAATGCAAGATAAAACGGAATTCGTGTGAGTGACACAGAGCCATTGATTTTCACAGTGCGTGGCCTGAGCGAAACTAAACCAGCTCTCTGTTTGGACCAGGGTATTATTGGGGGCTCCACACAGACCATGGAGGGAGTCCTTTCTGTCCTGTGACCTGGTATGCTTTAGGTGCATGCTTCCAAGGTTTCATGTGTTGACAGTTAATCTTCACTGTGAGGTATTTAAAAGGGTACAAACATAATCTGACTGTGGCGTTTAGAGGTAGTACCTTTGTGAGGTGATTAGGATAAGATAAAGTCCTAAGAGTGAACATCCCACAAATGAATACTAATGGCTCCATAAGCAAGAGGGCAGAAGAGACACACTGTACTTTCTGTCCCATGCCATATGATGCTAGGTACAGCCCTGGGAGTCTGCCAATAAGACAGCCAACACATGTCCGCTGGATAGATAAATGTCTTTTCTTTGTGTTCCCCAAGTCTGGAGTATTCAGCTGTTGGCAACAGGAAATAAATTAATATATAAATTTAGGCTTGATAGGATACAAATTCCTTTTTTCTCCTTCTAAATTATACAGCATGGTAACGTAAGACCTCAAACATACCCTGTATTTCAATAGTACTATTTGTGAGCAAGACGTTTTCATGGGAGCAAGAACATTAGCAAGGAGGTTCGGGAAACTGGCCTGTTTCTGTTTCCTGCACACGGAGCTCTGGCCAGTCTTTTTTTTTTTTTTTTTTTTTGAGACAGGGTCTCCCTGTAGCTCCGGCTGTCCTGGAACTCACTCTGTAGACCAGGCTGGCCTCAAACTCACAGAGATCCACGTGCCTCTGCCTCCCAAGCACTAGGATTAAAGGTGTGTGCTACCACACCCCCCGGCATTTATTTATTTCTGTATGTGTATCAATGTACTGTCTGCATGCAAGTTTGTGCACCCGTGTCGTGCAATGCCGCAGAGGTCAGAAGAGGGTGTCGGATTCCCCTGGAACTGGAGTTCTCCTGGAATTGAAGTTTCAGACGGTTCTCGGCCGCCATGTGGGTGCTGGGGATCGAACCCGGGTCCTCTGTAAGAGCGGTCGGCGCTCTTAACCGCTAGGCCATCTCTTCAGTCTTATATGCCTTGCCACAAAACTCTGCAAAGGGTCATCCCCATTTTCACCTGGGTTCTTTCTACTCAATGTGGTCAGTCCACAGCACGAGGAGCTATTATCTGGGAGCTCAGGGAAGGTGGAGAATCAGTCCTCTCCCCACAGTTCCTGCATAGTCAGCACTGTAATGACATCTGAAGCACAAGTGAACACATGGACAGCTAGACTGTGGTGTGGACAGCCCCTGCAGCACTGCACGGTACCACCCTCGACACCGTCAATGCTTCAATACTGTTTTGATGCACGGTGGCAGGTGTGCGGTGGTAGGCAGGCATGAGCAAATGTTCGTATGATCATGGGCACACATTCAATGTCATCAATTTCATGTCCTGTTTGACCAGCACTATCTATAGGGGGAAAAGATGACAGAGTATCTACTTAGGGGATAATTTTAGAATAGGGAAAAAAACTAACCCTCTGAAAGGCATGTTTTTGATTTACTGCCTTTTGGTACCTCTTATATGTTTAACCCTTACCTTAAGCACATTGGATGGTAGTTCCAGGGGGTGCATATCAAAGCAGACTGCCACAGGGCGCATTTGTCCTTGTGCGCATGCTAGTTTTCAAGGAACTTCTGAAGGTGTGAAAAAGGCAAGGGAGGTCAACTTGCTATGTGGCAAAGTCTAATAAGCAGCACCGGGAGAGCCACTGCCCGAGCCTTCATCACTGCGCCCTGCAGCTAAGCTCTTTTTCATTCCTCAGATCATACTGGCCAAATTCAGTACAAAGAGAAACAAAAAGACAAAAATGAGTATGCATGATATTGCCAGTTTATTTGTCAACTGAGAGAATAATCCAATAATATTTCACCAAATTCCTAATAGCAATCTAAAAATTCTGACTTGAAATGACAAGCTCTTTTATTTCTATTAATAACCCAAAATGGGGTTGACACATCTTGTCAAACCAAATTTTTCCTCATTACAGTATTAAGCATGAAAAGACTTTTTGCATGAAGCTTTGCAGGATTAAATAAAGCGGGTTTTCAATGGTCTTTGTCAGCCGAATGTCTTTCTGACAAGCACTATGCACTAGTCTGTGGACATATCATACTGCAGCAGGGGGCAGTAACAGACATCCAAGGCCCAGAGAGACTACAACTCCATTCTGCAAATTAGGAAAACAAGGCACAGAGGGCCCAAAGGGACACGACCACAGATCCTGGAAGCCAGGCTAGAACCCACAGTCAGGCTCAGCATAAGACTACAATACAGTTCTTACAACTGCAATTCCCCTGATTAAAAGTTAACTACTAAGGAGGGCCAGCTTTGAATGTGAGGTGTTCCTGAGAGACACAAACAGTCCCTTTCTGGCTCTAACTCCTAGTTTTTTCAGGACTCAGTCGGCCCTCACCTTTACATACACCTGGAGAACTTGAAATACTTTCACATTGCTGCAGGAAAGAGTTCCCTTGGCTGACATAACAAAGCCAATTTTTCTTAAACAGGAGAGAGGTTGTTTTCTTACTCTTTTACTTCCTTATACTATATAATGGATGCTTCTCCCCTTGGACTCAAATCAGTGATTCTGATACTTCAGTGTGTGCCAGACTCTCCAGGGGACCTTGGCAAAAATGTAGAATTCTAGGCAGCATGCTCAGAGAATCTGATTTATATGCTCTTAAATACCTTTGGGGGCACAGTCCTGGTTCACATCCCCACTATTCCTCACTTGAAAGTCCGAACATAGAAAGGGAGGGGCTGAGTCTTCCAGGGCAGTTTTTTAGGTTTACTGTACTGGACTCCAGGGACCCCTCTAAAAGATAATGACACAAGTTCTCCAATATATTAAAAGAAACTGAGGTGTTCATAATTAACTCCAATAACCACTTATCAATAGATGACTAATCAATTCACCTTTTTCAATGTAACAACTACATCCTTAAGGGAACTTAGTTTAATATGGTCTTTGAACACTTACCAAAATGTACTTAAAGCGTAAATGACAAACACTTATTATTAAAATACTATGAATTATAGCATTCTTCTAGCACTTAAAATGTCAATTTATTTTATGAATCATTTTTATGTGGTATCCATTTGCCTGTGGCACTGAAACACTCAGTTCACCAGATTCTGAATTACAGTAATGAAAGCTTAAAGATTAAATGAAATGATAGCCAGATATCCTATATGCTTCACAATCTGAATATGCAAATACACACACATAAAATAAGTGCTGCGGGAGAAGGCATTCAATTGAAATCATTACATCATAAATGGTTAATAATTATATTTTCAAATCCTAGTAATAAGATGATTTGGCCATTCATAAATATGTATAATCTTTCTGTACCCACGCTGTCGACATAATTTGTTTTCCAACCCCACTGATTTTCTCTAGGCAGATGTATCATTTTCCAATTATGAAATTAAACATTCGATTTGAAAATATGTTGGCAGTCTAATTCTAGGTTTAATAACTTTCTGTGTATTTTCAGGAACATTTACTGCTGGAATTCATGAGGGCATTGGGAAATTTAAATGGTTAATGAATTTAAAAGAATGGAGTCTGCTTCTGGAACCTTTGCCAATATGGGTTAAATCATTAAGAACATAAGCTTTTAGGGCTGGGGAAGTCACTGGAGAGAAAAGACACAGAGAGCTGGGAAAACAAATCCTTGGGCCTTAGCAGATCTTACCAGCATCACAGATTGGAACAAGACAAAGAGACACTGAAACTACTGCACCTCAAGCCCCAGGGGCAGTAGTCAGGGAATTTTACAGAAACTGGTCATTGTAATCTCAAGGTGAACACTCAGTGCTGAGCTAACACAACTTAAACCAAATGTAATCAGGATATGCAAAGGTTTTGAAATTCTATGGAAGATGAAGATTCAGGTTTAGTTTGTCAGGTGCTACGCAAAAGAGAAGCTAGAATGTCTATTAAATATGGAGACAAATACACTTTTAAAGATTTAATTTAATTTTATATTTTTCTGTATGTGTATGAATGTATTGTCTGCATGCAAGTCTGTGCACCTGTGTTGTGCAATGCCGCGGAGGTCAGAAGAGGGTCTCGGATTCCCCTGGAACTGGAGTTCTCCTGGAATTGGAGTTTCAGACGGTTCTCGGCCGCCATGTGGGTGCTGGGGATCGAACCCGGGTCCTCTGTAAGAGCGGTCGGTGCTGTTAACCGCTAGGCCATCTCTCCAGCCCCTTAATTTTAATTTTTGTATATATGCTTGTGTCTGAGTGAGGTCACATGAACATATGAATTCAGGCATCTGCAGAGTTCAGAACAGGGTGTCAAATCCTTTGGAAAGAGTTGTATGTATTTTTGATGATATATAATATATATTTGTATGTCTGTCATAAGACAAATGGGAGGAAACAATTCTGAGTCCATAGAAGATCTTACCAAAGACTGAGTATATATTTTAAATTGTTTCTGAAAATCTATATATTTATCCATTAGTTCCAGTTCTTTATTTCAAAATTCTCTTAATTCCTATGTGAACCATAACCAGTGGAGAACTTGGCTTTAAATGGAAATAAACAGGAATTCTCTTTAAATAGGTGGCATGCTCCTTTTAACTTCAAAAGAGCAGAATGCTAAGATTCAATACTTTTGTTCAACGAAATGCACACTCCAAGCCCGACAGATAACCCGAGGTCTTCCTTTACAGCTCCGTGAGAGACCCAGTGCCCATGGCAGAAGGTAAAATCACTGTATCCAAATACAGTTCAAGATGGCAGCAATTCAAGACATTGGAATTCATCTTCTACCTCTGAATAAAAGTTCCCAGAATAACTCACTGCAGCTTAAAGCCACTGCAGTTATTGAATAAGAAATATATTAGATTTGGACTACTTAAGCGAAATTCATTATTTCCTCAAAGAGTAGAGAAAGGGTTGGATGGTCTAGTCCAGCATCGCCCATCAGACTGGAATGTCTACAAACATGGCAAGTTGTCACCCAACAGGACATTTTTTTTTTCCTGAATGGTGTTTATGCTTCTGAAGTCAACTTAAATGACAGTGGAGGGTACTGAAAACCAGTACCTTTGTAGCTATCTCTCAGTAACTTACAAAGTTTCATTCACCTAAATTAGTGACAGGGAATGAAACACATCCACAATCGATTTCAATGCATCTGCAAATCTATATGCAAGTAGTGATGGTCATCAAGTAGCAAATTCAATTTTGCTAGTCTTCATGTTTGGTACAAGATTATAAGATATGCAAATTACTAGCATCACTGCTGAAAACAGTTATTATTTCATAAACTCTAGAGTCATGAGTTTGAATCTACTGGGATGCAAAATTCCTTATATCAAAGCATTGCTCTAGATGCTCTTTGAGGTCAGAATACTGAAAAGTTTGTTTTGATTTACAAAGACATCACATATCAGGGAATAATAAGGACATATGCCAGCAATGTATAAATTTGCAACAAAGCAATTTTAAAAGAAAATCATGATGTATCATCTAGTACATTATTTTTTAATACTAAGAGAATGACTTTTAAGGCTGTCCCATGGAAACTATCTTATACAATTTGCACTCACTAGTGCTAGAGAGACTACTCAGGGGGCAAAGATGCTTGATGTGGAACCTGATGGCTGGATCCTTGGGATCCACATGGTGGAAGGAGAGAATTTACTCCAAAAAGTTGTGCTCTGACTTGCACATGCATTCCATGGTATGCGCCCACCCGAAAGAAAAAGTAAACGTGTTATTAAAAATAAAAATGAATTTTACATCATTTTCATCTTCTGTTCTGAATAATTTGTTAGAGAAGATAAAATTCTAAGCATGTGGCCAACAAGAAGGAAATTACATTAATGTATAGGATCGCATCATTTATCAGATGATAATCAGCAAAAGGAAATCCAAGTTATGTTGTTTAAGAAACAACAAAATAAACCTTATGTCGCGCACTGTTTTTTAAATGAACACACTGTTCATTGGGACATGTTCAAGCAGAAATGAGTGTATATTTCCTGACAGAATATAATAACACTTGGCTTTATTCTGAAACATCAGTTGGGTAGCATGATGGCTATTTGTCACATACATTTTCTTTAGTAAAATAAAAATAGTACATAACTCTGTTTTGATTTTAGTAATGCACCTTTTCGTTTCCTAAAGATGCAATGCTGTTCTAGTTTGACTTCTGCTGCTATGGTAAACACCGTGACTAAAAGCAACTTGGGGAGGAGGGTGTATTTGGCCTACAGTTCATAGTCCACCATCCAGGAACTCAAAGCCTGAGCTGAAGCTTGAAAACCAACAGAGTGTAGCTGCTTCCTAACTTGCTTTCTCTGGCTGGGCCTCAGCCAGTTCCCTTATGCAACCCAGGCCTTAGCTGCCCACAGTGGGCTGGGCCCTCCAATATCAATGAACAATCAAGATAATGCCCCTCCTAGGTGTGTCAAGTTGTCAACAAAACTAACCAGGAGAAACATTTATGTTCATCTTCTTTGTTAATCCTTCTAGAGGAATCTAAAACACTCATTATCTCTATTGTATGCAGGCACCTGGTCTATTCTATAAGCATATTTCAGCATCTGGCTTTTGGTCTGTATAGTAACAGATTAAGTTCATCATAGTAAAAAAAAATCGCTCTCATTTGTTTTGGAAGATTTTATTGAATTTATGTGTATTTCACAAAGAACATCTTAAACAACTCTATACCCACTTCCCACATTGGTACCCTCCCAAAGCCCTCTCCCTCTGGAATTCATATATTCTGTCATCTGTGTCAAGGCCCATCGTAATAAAAGTTCATCCACTGGGTCTAGTCAGCCCATCCAGAGTCCCTCCCCTTAAGAAGATCAGCTCTTACTTACCCAGCAGTAATCATCTAATATTTATTTTTTTATATTAATTTTATTTATTTCTGTATGTGTATGCAAGTTTGTGCACCCATGTCACGCAATGCCGCGGAGGTCAGAAGAGGGTATCGGATTCCCCTGGAACTGGAGTTCTCCTGGAATTGGAGTTTCAGATGGTTCTTGGCTGCCATGTGGGTGCTGGGGATCGAACCCGGGTCCTCTGTAAGAGTGGTCGGTGCTCTTAACCACTAGACCATCTCTGCAGCCCCCAATATTTCTTCAACTAAGATCAGGGCCTGCTGCTTATTTCTGCAGCTCTGTGCTGGACTTTTCTCTGCTTGAGTTTGCATGGGTTTTGTGCATCTTGGCACCATTGCTGTAGGTTCTATGAGGGAAGTCCCGGGAGCCTGTTTCTGTGGTTTCATGCACCTCCTCCCCGGATATTACAGTATTTCTGCCCCCTCTTCCACACGGTGCCATAGTTGTGCATGGGTGGAGTTTACTATAGGAGTCCTGTCCAAGGACCCACACTCTCCAGACCCTTATTCTCTGTGCTTTCCTCTTTTGACCTTTTGTGTTCCGGGCCCTCTATTACATGAGGAAGCTTCTTTGATGAGAATTGAGAGATGCATTAGTGCTCTCTTTACCCCTTGTTCTATGTTCACTGAGCCGCAGATGTAGAGGCTACATCACAGATGGGCCACTAAAGCCTGAGAAATTCACAGGCAATCTGTGTATGACCAGTTATGGAACTCTGTAATAGTCTCCATCTACTGACAAAGAAGCTTCTTTGATGAGTTGTGACTGAGATACTTGTCTGTAAATATAAAGATCCATATTTTGCACATTTGTCTAGGGGTGACAGCCTTGGGGTTTTCTGTAAGATCTCTGACCTCTGCTTCCATGTGTATGTGGCTATGTTTACAGTACCATATATGAGTTTCCTCCTATTGAATGGGTTTTAAGTCCAATTAGGTAGCTGTTTATTACCCCCAAATAAAAGTGCCACTACTGCACAAATGTCATTTTTGTGTGCCAGTCTTTGACGTGGCCATTAGGCCCTAGAGCTGGGCTGGGCCATCAGTCGCCGTTCTCCCTTAGCGGCAGACTGTGCAGTGCCCTCCACAGCTGTGAGCCAGCCTTCAGGGGAGGTGGCTTCAAGGTCAGTTCCAGCTCCACTGCAGAGCAAAAAACGCTGAACAGCATTTGTAGCATGGCATTCTTGTAGCATTTATCACAATGTTTTAGTTTGATTTTCTCTTGCTGTCATTAAAAACAAAAAACTGGAACAAAAGAAACCTGGCAAAGAAGGGGTTTACTTCATTTTCAACTGCCAAGCCACCTTCTATCACTGAGGGACGTCAGGGCAGGAGCTCAAGGCAGGAACCTGGAGGCAGCGACTGAAGTGGAGACCATAGAGGAACACTGCTTACTGGTTTACTTCCCATGAGAGACAGAGAGAGACCCAGGCCCACCTGCCCAAGGACAGCACTGACCACTGTGGACTATGGTCTTATGCATCAATTAGCAGTTATGAAAATGTGCAGCAGACACAGATACTTGCCGACCCAAATTCCTCTGGTGTGATTAACTCTCTGCAGGTTTGTCTAGATTTGTATCAAGTTGACAATACTAACAAGCACAGCCAGACTACTTGGGGTCTCTGTCTTTTCATTTGTAAATCAAAATTCCCAGTCCTCAGGTTCTGAATGTTCAGTATTTTCTCCAGTTGACTGAGGTCACAAACCCTAGCCAGGTGACCATCAATGTCCACAGGCACAAGTTGTTAATAACACAAACCCAAAAAATTATATGGTAAGGACACGTCACTAACTTTTCCAAAAATTCCTAACTCCAGACTGACTAATCATAAGCAAAGAAAGCAGACAAATCCCCAGGGAGAAATATCCTATAAAATACCTGACTAGCGCCCCCCTCAAACTGTCAAGTTCATCAAAAATAAGCAAAGGTAGAAACTGTCACCCTGAGAGGCAGCTGAAGGAGACATGATCATCAGTGTAATCTCACATCCTGGATGGGATCCTAGAAAAGTAAAACAATATGACAGGAAAGGGGAGAGCACTTCATAACCATGGGGTTTGGTGGGTGATCATGTATCAATGCCACAACATTCACAACTAGTGGCACAGCAGGTCCTTTCCAGACCTAATCCTTGGGGGCCTCATCACAGTGCACTGGGATATGTGAGGGGCAGCCTCTACAAGTCTGTGTTTAGCTTTCAGAATCAGAACTCTGTAACAGGTTGAATATGGAGCAATCCTAGATTTTTAAACCCCTTTGCCTGTCTCCTTTCACACCCTATCCCTACAGTGATACCTTTATTATCTTAAAGTTTTCCACACAACTTACACTGAAACAGCAGTTGTCTTTACACTTTGTCTTCATAGTCCAGTGCTTCCTGGCTATTTAGCTGACTGGCCTATTGATGATGACACAACAGACACAGAAATGTGTTTGTCTCCACAGTATCCCTCAGCTTTGCCAGTGTTACCCTGACCTTAAGAAGGAGTGGCATCCCAATTGGCTTGAAGCCTCTCCTCTGCCAAGAGGAGATCAGAAAAGATGGATAGATGGCTTCTGCTTTTGCAGGACTCCCCACCAGACCTGTGGTATCCTCTCTCTGTGAAGGTCATGGCAGCCACTCTGTAAAATACCATGCCTACCATTCATGAGTTAGACCTTGCAAAAGCAAACTTCTGAAATTACTTTTCATGGCTCAATGTCCTTTATTCTCCAATCCAGAAAAAAGAAGATGCCACTTAGCAACCACATCCGTTACAGACAATCCCACCAAGGCCCCACAGCCCAGGCAGGCACGTGCAAATGGTTAGTGGCTTTACTGTTGGGCAGAAAGCAGGTCATATCCATGAACCTGTGGGTTTCTGCAATAACTTATTTACCCAATAACAGACTTCATTTTCTTCCAATTTAAATGTTGTGACCTCATATAATCACTTTATTTCCTTTTTATAGGCACTGCTTTAACTAAGTGTCCTGATAGACTATTTTCAAGGGAGGTATGGAAGAGAACCATCAATAAAACATACCTGTTACTGACAGTCAATAGGCATCTGACAAATACTCAGTCAACCTTCCCACCAGATGGAGCACACTTGTGCTTTGCCTAGAAGGTAACTGAGCAGCGACAAACTGAAATAAGTCTTAGCTCCAGCTCAACTAAATTGGAAAAAAAAATCTTTCCAATTTCATGTTGCTATTTTTTAATTACGAGATGATATAGAAAAATCTTACAATGGTTACATTCTAAAAACTGAGTTAGTTTAAAAAGTCAGTTATGAAAATCCACAAATAATAATCATAATTATGAACAACTCACTCTTCCTCAATGGATTTTGTTTTAACACCGCACTTCAACCTTGAAGACTACATTAGGTATTTTTTTAAAAACAAAGAACACACAAAAGGACATCTATGCTTTTCTCTGAAATACATGCCACAGAACTTTACACAACGAATTATCCACACTCATCTAAAGCTATTTTTCAACAGTGAATATAGGTAAAATAAACAATAATCTGTTCTTTTTTATTTTAATTTTTTCTCAATTGAATTATACGCACAATGACTCAGAACAATTCCATTTGAGTTTTTCTCCATTTATTTGTTGTCTAACATCTTTATTATTTTTTGCCTTTTTGAGACAGGGTCTCCCTGTAGCCCCAGCTAGCCTGGAATTCACTATGTAGACAAGATAGGCCTTGAACTCACAGAGATCTGTCTGCCTCTGCCTCCAGAGTGCTGGGATAAAAGTCGTGAGCCACCACGCCTGACTGCGTCATCTCTAATCTTTAAATGCTACTTGCAGTGTACTATTTTGTGTTGTTGCTTAGGTGCTTTCAAACTTTTCTGGAATTAGGGGATTACCTGGGTTCTAAAACATAATGATACCTGGGTGCTAAAGCAGCTGGTCAAGGGTGTGAGGTCTAGTTAGGGAACTAATATTGAAAAGAAGCAATGTAGGCTACAGAAACGGCTTAGTGGTTAAGAGCAGTGGCTGCCTTTACAGAGAACCCACATGGCAGCTAACAACCACTCCTAACTTTAGTCTCAGGGGATCCAACTCTTTCATCTGGCATCTACTGGCATTGCATGACATGTGTGTACTTTCATATGTACAGGCAAAACACTCATACATGTAAAATAATGAAATTAAAATATAGCTTTTAAAAAAGCAGAAATGTCTGCTAATCACTGTGCTGCCGAATATTAAATAATCAAGTTGTATTTTATAAACTTAGGACACTTAGTAAAACTTCCTTTGTATGAATTGAGATCCAGTCAAGCATATGCACATCTAACCCCAGCACTTGGGAAACAGAGGCAGGAGTTCAACAGAGCTCAAGTTCCACTTCAGCCCCATAGTGTGTCTGAGACCAATCTGGGATGAACTTATGAATGGAGCAGTGCGTGGACAGGGAAGGTCTGAGAAGGACCATAGGAGATCCTCTGCTTCAACTCCACGGAACATTATCCTGAAGGCACACAGTAGTTCCAAGACTAGCCTGCATATGCATGTGTATTTTTCTTGTCATCCTCAAACCTTAAATATTTTAATAACAATTACATACCATTGTCACAAAATTATTTCAACTAATGTCCCCCAAATCATTCATTCTTGTCTAATCTAACCTTTTCTTTCTATTTTAGAATTGTTTGGTTTCATCAGAAATGCTGAGTAGCTTGTACAGACTCTGACCATATTCCATCGTATTGGGACTTTATTCTATTCTATGTGTCAGTCATTCTTTCAGATGAATATAATCAATTCCCCAACATCTATGATCTTCTATTTAAGGGAACTAGTCATAGTCACTACCTGAGTTTACACATGAGAAAGGGATTCTGGCAAAGAGACAAACAGTCATTATTTATGTGCTTGCCCAATGGACTTCTGAGGATGGGCCTGAGAGCTGTGGCCCAGAGAACATCTAAATATTGAAGTCCAGGCATGACCTGACATCAAACCATGGCACTTTTCGTAATCTTAAAGTGAGCTGAATAACAGATCCAAGGAGAGGAGACAGAGGTAGAACTGTATACCTCCTGCTCCCTTCCTCCAGTTCCAAATCACCCAAAAGGAAAAGGAACAGAGGACAAGAAACACTGGGAAGATTTCATAGGGATGTGCTTCCCGCATGAAAAGAGTAATCCTGGACAAAGATCCTCCCCTGAGCCTCACGCAGGCTCTCCACTGTGAGTTCTTCCCATGTGCAAACTGCAAGGATATCATTTACTTTATTTATAAAAAGAAGTAAAGGGAAAAATAACCCATCATTTTTTCTCTTCCCAACCAGTCAGAGAAATATTACTTTTCTTCCTAGAGGGGAGGGAAGGAATGGGGTGGAGCTGTTGTCCCGATTTCCAGAACAATACTTTGATGTTCTCTGTATGACTCTGGATGAGAAGACATGCATTAGAGACGCAGAAGAGTCAGGCAGTAGACACGCAACCCCCACTCCATAGCAGGCCATCACAGCCACATTCAGCAACTGACCATGCATCTGCTATGTTTTAATTTTATTTTTTTAATTAATTAATTTTATTTATTTATTTTACATGTATGTCACAAAGCAGACAGAGTGAAAACCAGAGTCCATCACAACACACACCAAGCCAACTTTCAGACTCACATGTCAAAAACTTCACTGTGACAAATGTGGCCTGGATACTGTAAAAATGTTATCAGTGACCTGAGAAACATGATGTAAGATGGCTCAACAGGTCAAGCCAATGGCCTGAGCTAGATTCCCAAACCCACACAAAACTGGATGTAGTGGTGGCTCCCATTTGTATGCCTAGAGGCAGCTGGGAGCACTGAGACAGTAGTCAGGGAGGACCCTTCCACTTAGACCCTTGATCCAGCTAGTTTGGCAAATACAAAATGTGGAAATGAGAGACTCTGCCTCACTGAGGTGGAAAATGAGAACTGATTCCTCAGAGTTGTCAGCTGTCCCCTGTCCTCCACAGATGGACTATGTCCCTCGGGAAACAAAGACGCCACGTAAATGCACACAGGGATCTAAATGGCAGTAGAAAAATACTAAGTCAAAAATGTGTGATAATGATTCTGAAAGTGTGACTTTGTTTAGGAGAGAAAAATAGTGCAAGATCTATCATATATTAGGGAAGCCAAAAAGGTCAATGGCTCTATTTTCAGAAGGTTTTTCTTCTAAGTATAAAATGACTTCCAAAGAGCAGACACTTTCCTTAGCCCTTCCATTTTAGGCAAAAGGAAGACCTGTGAACTTTAAGGGTATCTGTCCACTGATGAGGCTGTATTCTGTAACAAAGGCAAAGGGATTGTTCTACACGTAGAGTTAAGCCCCCTAAACACAAATACTGTTCATTGTGGTTATTATTTTTCACTGTCCACCCAAGTTAATGAAAACACACACACATGACTATTTTGCCCCATGTGCTAAAAATAATCTTCTTGATTATACATTTTATCCGCTTTCAAAATCTTACACAATCATGCATGATTTTGAACAGTGATATATGCATAGAGACATAAATCTGTAGTCAATTTTGTCATCATGCAAACATAAAATGTCTCTCTATCAATCAAACACACTGTAACATCACTAGCAATATGGTCTCATGGAACTATGGTCAAATAGGCACTCCTATCACTGATGCGAAAGCTTTATGTGGCATCTGCCTGCACGTTTATTTTTTTCTGAAAATACATATAAATGATTTGTTATATATTTGATATTGTAATTTATCACAGCATAAGTAATATGTCCCAACATCACACTAGTCACACATGTCTAGAAAATGGATTAGGAAGGATTCCTGGTAGGATGATTATTTTCTGCAACTCTTCTGGGACTTAACATAAGAAAAGTGAAATACACTCACATTTTGGGGGAAGTCATTTGTGTTTACTATTGATAACACATTTAAATGTTCTTGGAATTGAAAATCTATGAGAATGAGTAGAGACAGGATCCTACAAAAGAATGATAAGCATACTGCAAGCCATCTCTTTGGAAGTTGAGCAGAGATTTTAAATGGTAAGATCATAAATAATAATGGTTGAACTAAAGAAATGCTAATATGGCTTATTAAAATAGTCATTTAAATATCATTCAGCATTGTGAACATAAAATATAAAAAATTGCTTCAAAATTTAAAGTTCCAATTTAAAGTGAATAAAATATAAGTGGTTGCATAATATATGTTCTAACAACCCTACACTTTATAATAAGTAGAAAGAGATGGAAATTTGCCACTACCATATTGTTAGTGGGGGAAAGCAAAGTATAAAGAAAATGTAAAGCAAGGTCCCACATTTGTGGCTTAAATAGTGTGGAAATCTTAGCATCAAGTATTAGAATTGATATTGGTAAAGAAATTGGCTTGGTTAAGATTTGGGGCTGGTCACCGGCAGTTCCCCCACATTCTGAAGGAGTGATGTAACAGACAACAGGGCAGAGGGTAGACTGGAGACCCTTCATGGCACCCAATGTCAAATGGGTGGGAAGCCACCTTGTTGCATGGATAGCTCTTTCCTCAGTCAATCACAGACTGGACAGACTGCTGACCAGGGCAGGGAGCCAACAGCACCAACAGCACAGCACTGAGCACTTCCTGAGTTGTGTGCCTAGTGATGGGCAAATGACAGAGAGAGAGAGAGAGAGAGAGAGAGAGAGAGAGAGAGAGAGAGAGAGAGAGAGAGAGAAAATGTGTACATACATACAATGAACCAGCAGCCAGACTGAGCTGCAGATGCCTGGCTAGCCCACTCCCCCCACAGAAACAGAGTGCCACACAGCTCTAGGAGTGCAGGGGCTGGGTTTTCTCTCTTGGTAATCACGACTTACTTCTACAGCTGTTGCAATTCTATTTTAGAGATGCAAAGTAGAAATTCACTCTGTCAGAAGGGAATTCCTCAATCTGCATCGTTCCTGGAGAGTTCCTTCAGGTATCTATTAATTTATTAGCACTTTTTAAAGTGAGGCAACTTCCCAAGATGCTGTCAGATAAATCACTGAGGTTGTTATAAATAAAGTATTACACTCTAAGTCCCTTGGTACCTAACCCAGAAAGCTAAGTGCCACTGAGTTTCCAGCGATATGTTAGGAAAATTAATTGATGTTGATAATTCAGTTCTTTCCTTACATTAAAAAATTCGAGAGCAAGATTGTTATAGAAAGGGCTTTCCAATGCTAGACAAAAGGAAGCAACAACCTTACTCACTAGGACCAGCAAAACAAATTAGCAGCTTATTTTAGAAAATAGAAACTGAGTCAAAGTAAAAGAAAAAATTTAGGTTATTTTATAAATCACATTTTTATTGATCAATTGAGAATTTCATTCAATGTATTTTCTTCATATTCATCCCCCATCCTCAATTCCTCCCTGATAGCCTTTAAAATCTTCCACCTTCCAATTTGATAGTTTTTCCATAATAACTTTCATGGATAAAGATTTACATTTTAATATCTTAAATGCTCAAATTTGTCCTACCCAAGTGAACTCTTAGTCCTTAGGTTTTAGGATTTGCCTAGAGTTTATTATTACAAGAGAGTGGTTTTCTTTTTCCTAATAGTTGAACAGAGTTTCAGGTCAGGAATAAGATCATAAAAATGTCTGAGGATACAAGCATGATCCTCAGCTGTCAACTTGACAGGGTCATGAAATGAATAATAGGCAACAAGCCCTTGGGTCCACCCACAGGGACTACTTAGCCTCTGGACAGGCCTACAAGGGATTACTTAGCCTGGGCTAAGTGGAATGATCTATCCCCCTTCCTGGTTTGGGTACTGGAAGGCAAAAAAAAAAAGAAGGTGGCCAGATGAACTTCCTCACTTCCTACTTCCTCACTGTGGGTACCATGTGACCAGCTGCTTTAAGCTCCTAACTCTTTGTCTTTCCCTCCATGACAAATTGTACCCTTAATCTGTGAGCCAGAATAAATTCTTCCTCCCTTAAATTGCTTTTTGGCGGGTACTTTATGACTGGAAACTTAACTGACAATTAGCTTCCAGTAACTGCTTAAGTAATAAAGTGATACTGTGTACATGGCACATTAACAAGTATGTTACTTATTATATTCTCCGAGCTGGGCTTACCCAGCTCTGAGTGATATGGTGTCATTAAACCATGTTCTAGTCAAATAGAGCTAAGCATCCTTGTTATGCATACATTGAGATTGTACCATCTGTGCATAATCAAGACATTAAATATAGACATAATTAAGATATTAATAAGATATTAAATGTAGATATATAAGTATAAAATAACAACTCCAGACCTTCACAATCATAGATAGATAAATAGATAGATAGATAGACAGATGATAGACAGATTATAGATAGATGATAGATGATAGACAGACAGATATTTACAGACAGACCAACAGATACAAATATTCAAGACTTTGGCAAGGAAGTACTGGCAGCTGATCAGTGCTGGGTAAGGGAGAGTTGATCTTCTTTAAGGGAGTGATGCTAGAGAGGCTGAACGAGGTCCAGTGGATTAACTCACACCAAGGGACTTCTGGTATACAGACTTGACTCAGTAAGCCTTAACATGTATTATAAAATGCATGAAGCCATGTGGGGAGGCTATGAGGAGATGCTCATGGGGCGACTAAATGTGATCAAGAATTATCATAAGAAATCCATTAATATTTGGTAAAAATATAAAAAATATTCAAGTTTCCAGACTTTTTTGTCTGGTTTTAAAATTATCCGCACATATCTGGCTCAGCTCACTCTACTGACTTCTCACGTACATCAGTGCTGGGGAAGTTGAGACCTACAGTCAAATCTGTAAGAGAGATGCTGACCATCAACTTCAGTATAGACCAAATTAAAACAACTTTACTTAAAATGTTATAATTTTTAAACATTTGTGCCTTTAATCAACCTGGAAAATATGCTTATGATGTGAAAAGAAAAATTCAATTTTGCCTTGTTCTTCTAGATAGTCACAAAAAGATCCAGCACTGAGATAGACACACTGATTGCAAGTTTCCACTTTCCTTCCACATAGGAAACTCTCTCATACAAATGAGCCTATTGCTATTCTTTATTACATGTGATATGATACATTATACTGTATTATCATTTTGATAATTAATGAGGCAATTTGGCTAGGTGAAAGCCATTAGGGCCTATATATACTGTCTTATGAATAGTACTGTAATTTTGGAAATTGTTTCAGATTTCTTTGTTCATGTACATTTATGAATGATATTTAATTTTCTAGTCTATACCAGTTTTGAAACAGCATGCTGGGAATTTTGACTATCATATTTGTTTATTATGTTTAATTATTTCATATATGAGACCTCTATACTGAGCATTCCCCTACATGACCCAGTTATAATCTCCTTTTATTCTAGATTTTATGAACTCTAATAAAATATTATAATGTTCTCCTAGAGTGTTTTGCAGATTTCTGTTAGGATTTTAATCTGTTATCATTTTACAATTCTTGCAAATGTGACTTTATTTTATATTTTCTAGTTATTGATGACTATTATATACAAAAACTTTGGCTTTTTAGGTTGAGATTTAATCTGGATATTTTATTCCACTCATTTTGTTAGGCACACTAACCTGGCATTTGTTCCTTTAGGTTTCCTGGGTCTATGACTGTAAAGTCAGCAATCGCAGCAAGCTTCCCGCTTCTCAGTTCTTTACCTCTGCTGCTCAGGGATACTCAGTACCTTAAGCATGGTCTAGAGTGTTACCGTTGATGTAAAGCATAGAAGTCTAGGATCCAATGGAAATACTACTAATATTTCACAATTAAATACAATATTCAGATTGGCAACTACTTAACAAATTTTAAAATATCACTTTCCTAAGGCTGAAGAGATGGCTAAGCAGTTAAGAGCCCTGACTGCCTTTGCAGAGGACCCAGGTTTGATTTCCAGAACCCACATAGTTGCTAATAAACCTCCATAACTCTAGTTCCAGGGGAATTGGATGCCCTCTTCTGATATCCTCAAGTATTGTGTGACCCAGGGGCAATTTCATGAATGCAGGCAATATATTCATATACACAAATAAAAATAATAAAAGTAAAATATTAAAATCACTTTCTTTTGTTGATTTTTTATTAAGAGAATTATTTGTAGACTAGGAATTAAAGTTTCTCAAATGTATTTTTAGCATGCGTTGGGATGACCGTAGAGCTTTTCTTATGATGAATATTGACATGCCAGATTTTATATACCAGTTTTCTGATATTGGCTTGTATTGGCATGCCTAAAAGCAGATTCATATTCTATGAGTATTTTGAAAAATTATATATTCTTTTGAGGTTTTGTTCCAGTGATGAAAATTAGATTGATCTCTGATTCCATTTACTGTTCTCCATGTACTTGAATCTTGCATTTAAAAATAAATACAAACTCAATTCTCTACAGTAATATTTCCTAGTAACTCAACTTGAATTACACCATTTCACTGGTCTGTCTTTGCTTTAACTCCTGCCCCCCAAGCTTTTGTTTTGCTCATTTAGTGCTGTCTATATTCTTGCCATTTATCATTAGGAGAAAATCCTAGCATGAATTTCTGATACCTCCAGGTAAGTGATAATGTGTACTGGGAATGGAAAAAGCATGAGCTTTTGGTTCAACTCTGGTGTGGCCTTTTATATGAATTCAACTCTATCGTTTCTGCCTCTGTGAAATGCATATGTTTCATCGACTGCAGGCTGCTGCCTGAGTAAAGTAACACTCACAGACCATTTCTATAAATAATGATGGTGATGATTTTTCTTGATGATTTTGAACAGAAATATTTATTTTTCTGTATTTGTCAGCTTGGGTCCCTACATGTGGTATGACACATAGGGTTTACATGGGAGACACATAAATATTGTCAGCTGCTAGATGGTGCTTTCAGACACAATCACTAAGCGTTCAATAAAGAAACTAGGGCCCCTGTAGAAGTCTTTAAATCTAAATTTTACAAGATTTGTTTGTTTCATATAAGGACCGACATAGAAACTTATAAATTAACGTAAGTGTAAACTCTACCTTAAACCTTTCAAGTGATTTGGAGGTGAATTTTGATTATTATACTGCTGAATTATCTAAGGTTGTACATATCTCTCTGTACCCCAGCACTGGGAACCGAACACAGGGCTTTCTGCATGCAACAAATCATTCAAACAATGAACTATATCCCTAGCTCTTTTATCTGAGTCTTGCTAAGCTGATCAGGCTGGCTTTGAAACTTTCTCTGCATCTCAAGCAAGCCTTGAACGTACAATCCCAAGTAGATGGTGTTACAGGTTTGGACCACCAAGCCCACTTAGCTAATTCTTTTGAACAATTACTGTATAAAGAAGATTAGCATACTGAGTATTCTCAAGAAAGAGCCCACAGTACATGGGATGAGGATTCTGTCCTGTGTCACTAGGTGTGAATTACTAGTTCCTCTAATAAAAACCATTGCTTTGTTTGTCCTCCAGGGTACTCTGTCTGGGGAATTATCCCAGTGTTGTCCTGTTATACTTCTCTTCACTCATTTTTATCCTGGTTGTATTATGAGCTTTGGATTGTTCAGGAGCTAAGCCCACTGTAACATTCATAAAAGAAATGCTACTGGTAGTCTTATTAGAAAAAAAAAAAAAACTGGAGGCACATATTTTATGTAGATGTTGGAAGGGAGACACATATGGTAAAATTAGGACCCAAGCATTCAAATACTCAGATTGAATTGTATCCCTCAAGAGAAGAGGGCCTAACTCCTCAGTAATTGTAGACACAGTATCATTTGGAAATAGAATTTTCATATACAATTAGCTAAAATGAGGGATTACTGGAGTAGAAGGGGTCAATCCAATGTGATTGAAACTTTGATAAGAGTGAAATGAAGGAAAATACTGCAGAAGACAGAGGCAGAATGTTAACTGATGCATCAACAAGTCAAGGAACATGAGGCTTCTGGAAGCATCCTTCTCTACAGGATTATGGCTCTGTCAATACACAGATTTCAGACCTTCCACCTCCAGAAGTGTTAAATTATAAATGTCCATTCAGAAATACCCAGTGGTATTGCTTTTTCCAGGACCCACAGGAAAGGTGGAGTTTTGAATCAGAGCCAGGAGAGGATGTAGAGGTTCATGCTGTCAATGAAGTAAACAGAGAGGCAGATGGCACCCCACCAGCAGCAAGAAAATGTTGATACTAAGTCAAATACTATCCAAGTTGGGATAAAAACAGGAATATGTTCTGTTCACTGGGCAATGGGCCTGCTCCTAACTGCTAAACAGACTTGTTAATAAATGTGGGAAAGGATGCAGCAGAATAGAATTTCCTGGGCTACAGAAGTACAGGCATAATCACTAGTATCCATGAAAATTGCTCCTGAAAAGATATCTTGCTCTCTGGAAGTCATCATCACTTGTAGATCCTGTTTGTCCTATCAGTCCATCCCTGCTGAATTAAGGATCACAGCTATTCTTGGAAAGCACCAACCTTCCTCTTGGGGTTTTCCGTTTACTTGTCCCTTCCTATTTCCTGATTGATGAGTGGGGCAAAGTTGATCAATGTGTTCTGATCAGATGTACCAGGCAAGCAAAGGACATCCACACTTCACACACTCTGGTCAAACAGGATCAAAGACATGGAAGCCATGCCAAGGAATGGGTGACTGCACTCAGCATTCTACAAATAGAAGTAATTGACTTGCTGTCCAAGTCATATGATGGAGCTATTCTAAATCTGGGAATGAAACCAGAATTTCTCCCCATCAATTCTCTTTTTTCTTCTCTAGACCACGCAGTCTCAAACTTTTTTTTTAATTCTCAAATTATGATCAGTTTAAATGAGGGAACTCCTGCCAAACTCCCTGCTCTAATTACATAGTCAGGAAGGACTGGTAATAATTATGGCAATGTTCTACACTTAAAAACTGTTAGTAAAAGCTGATTTAGATACCAAGATCCATTTTCCTCAGAATATATTCATACACATATTTTAAAACAGTCTGATACATCACCATTAATAACCCAAATCTTGGTGATGAAAATTAGTTCTCAATGTTATGCTGTTTTATCTGTTTTCTCGAATAATTCAAAAGTCCTGGGGAAATCAGTGAACACATGAGGACCATGAACACATGGTCTCCTAAAATATGAGATAGGAAAGTCCCGAGCCACCCTTTTCCTGTCTCATTTTGTATAGGCATAAAAATCTGCAGACAGTCAAGTATAGTTTCAGCAGGGGTCTAAGAGGAAGTATATCAAAGCCGATGAATTGAGTGCTTGGGATATTATTCATGCTTGACATAGCTTTTTGTAAAATTCTCACTTCTTGTTGCCTTGAATTTTACTTATTCTTTCATTTAATTATCAAATTCCATGGTTACTTCTACCAATAAAACAGCAATGTCTGCCTGAAAGAAGAATATCCTAGTAGTGCACAATGCTTCTATTCTCCTTCCATTTCCTCATTCCCTAAGGGAAGCTTCCCTGCCAGATCCCATTAACAGCCAACAAATCCTTGCCAAGAAAGGCTTGAAATGATAAAGTAACTCAGGGATAAAATACACAAGCTACATGTATTAAGGAGTAAACTGCCCGCATTTGTAGAACATCAAATACATGTCACCATTTCCTAATGATGGATGTTAGGTCAACTTACAAATTATTTACAGAGAGAAATGCAGTTTTGTAACTTTTTCTACAAAGTACACAATGTTACTGAGAAAAGTTTCAAAAGACAAAAAAATAGATAAACATTTCATGGTTTATTCTTTTATGGGGTTGTTTATGTGCTTGGTTCTCAGCACAAACACTGTTCATGTGAGCCCATTGAGGTCAGTCTCCTGACAGGACATACCTATTTGATCTTTCCAGTTTCGTTTTTTCCAGTAAGTACAGACCTATTCTAGTGTCTCATTCGAAAAAGAAAAAAAGACTTGATGATCCTTAACTTAGTCCTTAGTTTCCCATACCATAGTGATGATGAATTAAATGAGCGTTGTCCCTATTTTCATGTTACCATCCTAATCCCCCAATTTATCTGGATGTAACCTTTGAAAAGGGCATTTTGAAGATGTAATTATTCAAGAAATAGTCACACTGAATAAATGTGACACACTAATCCTATGTAAGCATGCTTATGAAAAAGGGTGATATTGGACAGAGTCGATCACTGGAGCAGAAGGTCATGTGAGTTTTGGAACTGGATATATAAGCCTCAGAATCTTGTTGCTATCAGCTAAGAGACTGCAAGAACCTAAGGACCAGGCTCAAGTCAGATCCTGCCCTAGTGACTTCAGAAAATTCCAGTTTCGCTGACACCTCAACTGTAGACTTCTGGCCTCTAGGACTGCAAGAACTTAAGTTTCTGTTGTTCTAAGTCACTCAGGCCATTTCTTTGAGAGAACAGCTCTAATGCATTTGGATGGCATTCAAATAAACAGCCCATAACACGTACATCACATCATATATCCACAAGAACAAATGTCTTGCAAACATTCACTTCTGAAATTGGTGGTTCTTAGATTTATCATGAAGAAGTTTTCCCAAGAAATACTATTATTCTCAACTGAACTCTCCTATACATCGCATAGCGTTATTTCAAACTAACTGATAAGAAAGGCACCACACAGGTTTTGATACTCTCTGTACCCTTGCTAATCCACAGAAAGCATATTTGTCCACCATTTTATACCAGTGCACCTGTCAGTCACACGGCAGTCAGTCCTTCTCCCTGAATTACCCCCAGTACTAAAACTAGCATCCATTGTTAAGAGGTAGGTTTCTCTTTCCCAAATTTTCCTTCCACAAGAGAGAGGAGACAATGTGGGAACTGTCAGCCTTAAACTCTAATGGATGTTCACACTTTATTGATTTGCTGAAAATTTAGAAAATGAGATGATCTGAGAAAAAAATCAGATTGTGAATCACCCAAGAAGTTGTTACTGAGATAGACACTGTGTAATTTGTAATTAAGCAGAACTGTGGATATAGATATTATATGTTGTAAGAGATCAGAAGAGTATTAGATCCATGAGTGACAGCCAGACCACAGAAGTCTTGCCGTGTGCATTTGTGTTTTTCTTTTTGATTGCTTTGTCCTCATGTGTATAGTCTTCTCTGTTTGGGATATTAACTCCTTGGAACTAATATATGCTCTGAATGCATACTTGAACATCTTTATGCACAGGACTGATGATTCTTCAATAGGAGTGAAATATGAGAACTTAAAAACCAGTAGGAGATAAGAATTATCAACATTAGTCATTTACCAAATTCAATTTTATATCATCTTAAATCCAGTAAATAAGTGACTGAAAGGTTATGAAATAAAGTTTTAGGACCCAAACAGAGAGTTTCCTTCATTTGCTTAGCTCCACCCCTTTCTGGTTTGGGATTTTATCTTCTTAGATAACCTCAAGTATTCATAATGGTTTAAACACTTGTCATAATGATCAGAAGACTCAATAACTCATGTAAATATTCCCATAGAAAATAAATGCATTATTCCCTTCTAAACATTCTTGTATTTATACTTATTAGTCACATACTTCCTTCTATAAATTTATTTCTCCTTACCCAATCTTATCAAATTTGAGGGAAAAAATAAAAAGAAACTACAATACACTTAAGGGATTATAAATATTTATTAACTCACTTGATTTTGAAATAAAATTTGCCTGACCTTACTGTGCTCAGTACAATCCTAGGTGCTGTGAATTCAGTCATAAATGCTAATGCTCTCCAGAAAAAGGAAGGAAATACAATGAATGTCAAGTCAATCTCTATCTATACACTCTACTCATCCAGACAGGACACAATGCAAGAACCCAGTAGATGCCTGAAACTACAGATGGTTCCAAATCTTACATATACTGTTTTCATCTATACAAGCATGTCTATGATAAAGTTTAATTTATAAATTAAAGTTTAATTTATAAATTAAGCATAACAGAAGATTAAAAACAATAATAAAATGGGGCAATTATAGCAACATACATAAATGTTGCTTGAACATTATGCATTATTTATTTCTGGAACTTCTCACTAAGTATTTTTGCAACATGATAGCCCATGAGTAACTGAAACCCTGGGGAACAAAAGTGAAGATAAGAGAGGATGTCAGTGTGCAGGGACTCGGTGGGGCGGGGGACATGGAAAGGGAAGCAACTCTAGATTTCGATTGAGAAATGATGTATGACTTATGGAAAAAAGTTTAATAACAATAAAAAATTATAAAAAAGAGAGGATCTCTGTGTTTAGAAGGCCAGGAAAGGCGGCTAAAGGAAGTGACATTTCAACTATGCACCAAGGTAAAAAGAGGAGCAACACACTAGTAAGTGAGGAGACAAGTCACAGGGAAGGAATGAAAGGCTGGAAGCAAGATTTAACATGCTTTGAAATTAGTTTCCTCCCAGGGGTAATGAGAAAGCACTGAAGGCCATGACTCCATATTTAATGGGTGTCAAAAGGTTAAAGATGGAAAAGTATATGAGATACAAATTAGGAGGTAGCTAGAGGAATCTCTTTCACAGAGGCAAGAAAAAAAGCAAGTGAAAAAGACTAAACTAAAGACAGACTTACGCCATGGCCTGGTGCCGCACAGGCTGGCTGCAAGTCACTGCTGGGTTAGGAGGAGAAAAAGATGTCTTGAGAAAAAGAATAGGGTGTCTTAAATCCCAAAATGTTAGTCATTTTTTGAAGAAAAAGCATTCTACATGGAACATCTCACTCTTGTACCTTGGCCAACTTGTGTTCTATTCTTGGTGGGAAAATTAGCATAGAGAAGGTGACTTAAGACAAAAAAAAATCAATGTACAATAATTGTTCAGGTCAGAAATCCAACAGAGACTTGGCAGTCTTCATTGAGGTGTTCATTATCACTGAAGGTTTTTGCCAAGACTCTGGATCCTAGTCTTTTTCATCTTGCAGGTGTCTCCTGGAGTCTTTGGCCTCTGACCTTTATCTGCAGGTCAAATTCTTTAGCAGTCTTCCATCATCAGCTCTGTTTATGGCAGGAGTCAGGGATGGCCCTCAACTTTGGGGAACACATGCATATTTTTTAATGTCTCCAGGGAAACCTAAGTTCATATACTCTCTCTGCAAGCTCACTTGTAACCTTAATCCCATTTGCAACCCCCAAACCCATCATAGCGTGAAACTGCATGGACATCCTCAGAAGACATCCTCAGTTTTCTTCCAACCACACATCTGAACTCTTTCTGCCTGCCAATCTTAGTCTCTATCCATTCAAAATACTTCCTCAGAATTATGATTGCTACATTTGTTGTTACACAGGGCATATATTAAGCTATGTGCTTTCTCCAAGTTCTGTCTGCAAGGGATTCTTTCACAGAAATATGTCAACATAGTTCTTATCACAAATAATTTCCAACAGTAGCACATTCTTGCATCCATGACATTACCAAAGCATTAAATTTCTGAATTTACTTCTATAGTTTTCTTTCATAGCCACAGTACTTTTTAATAATTCTTGATAGTTTCATATATGCATATAATGAATTTCACAATTTTCACACCCAGTATCCTCTGGGAGCCCTCTCCACTCTCCTGGCAAAACTCTTCTTAAGAAGTCTTCCTTCAATCTTAATGTCTTTTGTGGATGTGTGAATAACTCCCTGAGTTTAATTAGGGTTGCATATTAGTTAACTTTTATAAAATAGAATGATGAAAAGCAACTGATGGAAGAGGTTATTTTGGCTCATAGCTCCAGGGAGCAAGTCCAGAACTGTGGGAAGGCACAGTAGCAGGTAGCTTAGAGCAGGAAGCTGGTTGGTCACATTTCATTCACACACAGGAAGCAGAGAGAGAAAACTGGAAGTGGACTGAGGTTTTAAACTCTTAAATCCCACCCCACAATGATGTACTTTCTGCAGCAAGCTTCCACTTCCCCAAAGGTCCAAAACCTCCCCAAACAGTGCCACCAACTGGGGAGAATTGCCCCCATAGTCCCAAGGGCTTATGAGGGCAATTCTCATTCAAAACCACAGGTGGCTTGCATCAGAGCAGGAGCCAGGGCTTATTTATCGAGCACAGCACAAGCAACTTGTTCGTTGGGTACCACCCTGAAAAAAATGTTTAAAAGTTAACATTTGATACTCTTCAAATCCCAACCTAAATTTAAAAAATAAATGAAAGCTATTTAAAATTGTGCATACTAGGGCCCTTTGTAGAACAACTTGTCTTAATTCTTTTAATGGTTAGTAAATGTCACAAGTCCACACACAAAAAAAAAACAAACACTGACACAATACATTGTCTTCTGTTTTGGGGGCAAATATTCATCAAGAATACATTGAGCTGCTAAGGATTAATAGCAATGGAGACTGTCAATAACCCCCCAAAAGACAAGAGTTGCTGCTTCTGTTGATAAATCTTAAAGAATAAATTATCAATGAACAGTACACTGGGTCATTTCTGTTTGTCTTTGACTTAGCCAAATAGGAGGGGCTTTAAAGAGAATATCCACAGACTCTGGTTTTCATACATATTTTTCTCATTACTAATAGCAACAACAAAGCAAATGTATCAGGAACATAATCATTAAATATGTTAAAATGGCAAATACACCTGAAAAATTATTTTTTAAATGTAGACAAATTTTTAAAATATGGTTTTCTAAAATGAAATTTTTAGTGGAACACCAGGAAAATGTCTGTTAAGATCCTGGTAACAGACAGTTAAAACCTATTGATGAAGACACTGCATACATGAGCCTTAGAACAAACAAGGAGAAATTGAGTTGCTGATGACTTCAAAGCCTCATTTCTACTGGCTAGCATTCAGAATGCTGGAAGGTGCTTTGCCTACCACCAGGTGAGAAACTTAAACCACCAGAATTACCCAGCTCTGAATCTTGTGACCTATAACTGGCCTGGGAAGATACACCTCCTGGAGCAAGAGTGTCTGGCAGGAATATCATAGGAATAACCAACCATTTTTCTGGATGGATTTAAGGACTGTTTCATTGGATGGAGCCCATATCTGACATTGATATTTGATAGGATTCTGAGGCTAGACAGGTCACCTACCATAGGGGAGAGCACAATACTAGATTCTACAGATTAATGCAATACTAAATTCTACAGATTAATGCACCTGTCGACACTCACCAGTGAAGCTATCTTTTACATTACATGGTGATTAATCCAGAGAACCATAACTGAGCAATGCGCAGAGGTTGCAAACTGTTCAAATTGGGGGAGGGGGGAGATTATAAGAACCAGAGGCAGTGGGAGACCAAGAGAAAATAAGAGTTTTCCAAGCATCTGGTTACTTACTCACATGAACTTGCAGCAGTGGTAACAGCCCACACAGGTCCCACATAACTGCCAGCCAGACAAACTTCCAGCATAGGTTTGGGGAAGTGGGGAAGAACCTCCAGCCCTCCCTGAGGAAGTACTAGCCACAGATGGCTGGGGGAAGGGAGAGACAGTGCCATTTAAGGGTGAGACTCCTGGTAGGTTTCCCAGACTTCAATGCTGCAGCCCCACTGAAGGGCATTTGGGAACAGAAATTTGACTCTATATAATGAAATTGGATGGGGGTAGTAATGAGGTATAAATGGGGGGATCTAAATATGATCAAAATATATTGCATGAAATTGGCCAAAATTCAATAAAAATGAGTGATTAAAAAGCCATCTCCATTCACGGTAATTGAAAGCTCATTGATCATTCCATGTGAGAGGTCTATTATCTGAGTTCCTATCATCATCATAGTTCTGAACTTGCCTGAATCTCACCAGGAGCTGACAACTGTCCTGGGCCCCACAGACCTTCCAAATTGAGGCAGGGATATAAAGAATTATTTTTTGCCCATTTTAGACATATATTTCAAGATTTAGGGTGCTTGGCACCATTAAAATGGAAAAGAAACAAAAATCAAGCGTAAAACTCTATGCATTTCACTGAATATGTCATAAACATATGAGCCCAAACTGAAATATTTACTATTAAATTAATTGTTGTCCACAGATACCTCATCTCTAACTTTCAATCTTCCTCACTACACAAATAATTTAAATTTAAATGCATTTAGTTATATGTCTGTATGTTGAAAATTTACAGAGGCACAGTTATGAAAACAATAAACTGTTTTCAATACACTCAGCAATAAATATTTGCTAGTGTTTAAGAAATTTAAGATTGTACAATGTGCAGTTTCAATTTTTATTATTTTCTTCCATTTATACATTGTTCTAGTTTGTCTTCCATTGCTGTGACAAAACACTCTGACTGACACCAACTTGGGGAGGAAAGGGTGTATTCAGCTTACATCACCTGGGTCACAGTTCTTCACTTAGGGAGCCCAAGGTAGGAACTCAGGACAGGAACCTGGAGGCAGGAAATGAAGCACAGGCCATGGAGGAATGCTGCTTACTGGCTGGCTCCCTTGGCCCATGCCCAGCCTGCCCTCCTATACTGTACACAACAACCTGCCCAGGGTGGCACCACCCATAGTGGGCTGGGCCCTCCCATATTGCTCAACAATCAAGACAATACTCCACAGACGTGGCCACAGGCCAATCCAATGGAGTCAATTCCCCAATTGAGGCTCCCTCAACCCAGGTGTGTCAAGTTGACACTAAAGCTATCCAGCACATACATTTTGTGGTATAAATTTATGATACAGCTGCCAGGTTTTACTTATAGAAAGATAGTATCATAAGTTTCACTCTTTCAGTAGCAATGAAATAATATAAAATTTATGCATGCTTACATGCCATTTCTTCTGAAACTCAATGTCATATGTACATTAAATGTACCATCAAGCAAATGTAGACACAGGAAATGTTTTAATAACTTGTGTTTCTTCAAACCAGGATATTAATTTATTATATTATGTTGTGTGCTATTCCCTTTTACTGGAAACTATTTTCTTGTATATTTGTCATTTTACTCTTATGATTACTACTGATTATACACATACAAGTTTGTAAAAGTGTTACATGATTAAAAACATCTGTTTTACAAAACTGGAGGGTTTACACCGTAATAAACATCTATTATTTCAAAGAATAGTATTCAATAGAAAATGCTCTGCTATGAAACTTTTTTGTACTGAACATACTGTAAATATTTCAGAGGTGATCAAACAATATAAATCATAGTTAGGAACTTATTGTCTTTTATGATTTAACTTGAAATGTTCATGAATTTAATCTTCATAATTTAGGGGAAGGAACTGACTGCTTCCTCCTTGGAACCAATGCTGTCTCTGATCTGAAACAATTGAAATTCTGGTTCTTCAGTATTTTCTTCTCTTTTCTGAGAGTAAGTTAGTTAACCTCTATTATCCTCAGTTTGCTTATTTGTAAAATCTTATCATCCTAGTATCTATTTGTAATCTGAATAACATAATAGCATTTAAAGGGGACATTAACAAGTCATATGAATTATGAAAAACATTATCCTTATGTATTCAATTAAAATAAGTTTATGCTTATAATTCAGTATTTTCATGAAACAATAAATATTAAATATGTATATCAATTAGATAATCACTAATAAAATGTAGGCAAATTGGCTTTGTATGCATATTTTAATGGAAGATTAGGAGAATAAAATAAAATGTATTTACCCGGAAGAATTTTATATCTTAACTTGCTACATTTTAAGATGAAGAAATTAATTTGTTTGTGTGTATGTGTGTTCCTGCATGAGTTTGTGCACATATGTGCAGATGCCAGTGGAATCCAGAAAGCACCTGATACCCTGAAACTGTTATACTATTTTATATGTGACTGTATGTACCATTGTCTAAACATATGACTATGGGTGGACTGAGCAACGGTAAGAAGAGAAAAATATTGTGATGATGTCATAGTTACTTTGTACTGCTATGAAAAACACAATAATGAAAACCAGCGTGGGGAGAAGAAGGGGATTTAGTTCTCACATCCCAATCACAATTCATCATTGAGGGAACAGAGCAGAAACTCAGGATAGGAACCTGGAGACAAGAGCTGAAGCAGGGACCATGGAGGGACAGTTTAGGGCTTGCTACTCTGACCTGTGCTCAGCCTGCTTACTCCTACAACCCAGGACCCCCTGGCCAGGGGTGACACTGCCCACTTCTATTAACATTAAGATAAGGCCTCCCAGACAGGACCACAGACCGATGTGATGGAGGAAATGCCCCAGCTGAGGTTCCCTCCTCCAGCAGTGTCAGGTTGACACTGGAGCTATCCAGCTCTAAGAACTTGTGTTTCATTAAAGCGATGCAATTGTTTATTATTTTAAGCATTTCACATATGATTTTGTTTTAGTAGAAACTATCTTGTTTATATTACTCTTCTGATTCTTGCAATAACTACAGACGAGGCATGTCTGTTTATGTGTGTATATGAAAAACAATGACAGGTATTTCTGAGAAATAAGCTAAGACATTTACCATTTAGATTATATTTTCAAAATGCATTGCTATGGAAAATAATCTTAACTTCTAAACAAGTATGTTTTTAAAAATATATTTCCACCACTGAAAACTTATTTTCCCCGAAAACATTAACAGGAATTTTCAACTGTAAGCATGACCTTTCTTTCATTTAGTTTATTGTTTCCCAGGGAACTCAGTACTGTATACACTGAAAGGACTGTCCATTTCAAGTTAGTCACATTAAAGAACCAATAAAGCAAATATGGGTCTCCTTGAGTCAAGCTAGACTCCTCCGCCAGCACCAGCTACACCTCACCTGCCTGGAAATACTGTGCAGCAGAGGCAGCCATATGTCTGTATATCCTAAATCTAATTGGCTATTAGCTCTTTCCTTGGAGGAATAACCCATGGCTGATGCCACAAGCTTACATCCTCTAATGGTTAGGAGATGTTATAAGCCACAGTAAGACCCTGTCATATTTAACAGAAAAAAATGTAATTCATGGATTAACATACCATCCAAACATCTGTGTCTATACCAAAATAACCTACCATAACAATTAGTACTGTTTAAATACCTATATATCTAATTGCTGTGCTTCATTAGTAGGATTGAAAGGTTAAGCCTGGACAAACTGTCAGACCATGAAAGGAAACAGCCAGAATTGACCAGAGTCCAAGACAACAGCTCCAGAGAAAGTAGACTGTTTTGCTTCTCATCAACCTGTGCCCCTTTTCTAAGCCTAGGGAACAATCTGCGGAAGAGGGGTCATGGTAGAATGTAAGGTCTGCGATTGGGGTGAACAGTGAAACTACAGCAATATAGTCTGGACACTCATTTGATCAACTTGATTGAACATACAAGACCCCCCCCGGAATGTGGGACCCATGGGCTGTGTGGGTTTGGGCACAACTGCTTGCAAACTGGTTTTACATGAAGGATGCTTGTACTCATAAATTATCATTTATTGTTAAAAAATGAAAAAAAAAACTGAGAGAAAGATGCAGGACAGTTATGGGCAGAATGCATGATCTGGGATGGGATGGGGTGCGGTGGGGGGAAGGGAAAGGGAAATATGCCTGAACTGAATTGGAAAATGATGTATGAAATATACAAAGCATCAATCAAAAAATGAAAATTAAAAAAAATAAAGATGCAATGTGTCCTTAACAAACAAGGCTCAATAACATAATTAATACATTTAAAATTCAAAAATGTATGAACTTCATTTTGTAGCACTTTCTTAAGCATAAGTGTTTGTGATTTTGATTGTTATTAAAATGAGAAAAATTCGCTAGCAAGAGCAGCAACTATTGTATCAACTGATGTGTGGAGACAAGTGCACAAGTTTCAAGGACCAAATGAAGTCAAGGTATATGCTGGAGTCAGAAATCAATCCACTTCGTCCTGTCTTTCAAGAAATCAGGACTGTTCACACTATTCTGTTTTGCCTTAAAAACACATGATTTATACACAACACATTTACATTTAAGGACAATGGGTATCAATCATTTCAGAAACTGCACTCAAAAAGATGCATAATTTCCAATAAAATTTCTTAATATAGACCCCATCTAAAATTCACTATAGAAGAGTTCACTACAACATTGTATTTCCATGCCTGCTATGAGAGAGTCGTCTTCATTTCCACCAAAAGTATCTCTACTGGATCGGCATATCACATTATAATAGACCGTGGAAAAGAACTATGTTGTATGCTTCTCTTATGCTATTAGTGTGTCCCTTTTGGAGACAAATTGAATTTTCAACTGGTGACAGTGAATCATTGATAAGCATTAAATCTTGACATATTGCCAAAATAACCTTGATTTTTTTTTTTTAGTATTTTGTTTGTTTACCTAGGTTTTATGTAATGAATGGTAAAATTTTAAAATTACCTGTGTCAGTAACATTCAGGATTTATTTATTTATCCAAGAGTAAATGTGCTTATGAGGTATTAGAGGTATTAGAGTGAAGCTTTAGCTTTCATCCCATTAATCTATTTTAATAAAACATGAGAATATATGTATACCATTTATCATATATGCTATTACATACATACCCCTTAGTGAATTATATAATACATACATTGAAACTTATGTGTATTTGTTATTCCTTCCACTATACAAGAGAAGTATGAAAATAGTTGATTTATCCATTAGATGTTTTGATTTATTTATTTATTATTTTTGTGTGTATGACTTTACTGTCTGCATATAGGTTGGTGCACCCTTGTCGTGCAATGCCACAGAGGTCAGAAGAGGGTATCAGATTCCCCTGGAACTGGAGTTAAAAACAGTTCTTAGCTGCCATGTGGGTGCTGGGATTCAAACCCGGGTCCTCTGCAAGAGCTGTCAGTGCTCTTAACCGCTGAGCCATCTCTCCAGCCCCTAGATGTTTTTATATTATATTTAGATGTTCCTCCAGCAGACCCTTGTCTTATTTTTACTCCACTGACTCAATTTCCCTTTCTGTGTCTCCAATTGCTACAGTCATTTTATGTATTTACGTATTAAATAATATTTAATCCTATATTATCACTAATTTAACATTGCTTTGTTTCTTTGTATCTACTTTAATGAAGGCTAAGGTTTTTACTGGTTTCTCTGTTTTATGGTAGGATGTATTATCCAAACTTTTATTATGCCATGCCCTCTTGAAAATATGAGTGTATTTTCAAAGCATCTAGTCATCTCCTATTGCATTCTGTTAAGCTTGTCTAACCTCATTTTGATTTAGTGCTTTTTCTTGAATGAGTTTATTTGAGACAAAACGTACACATTTATAAAGAATTTAACTCAACGTTTACATGGGAGGGATGTATTGAGACCACACATGCAAGTGTACAGATGGCCTCTGGAATGCCAGAGAGTGTTACCAAAGGCCACTAAACCAATAAAGCAAATATGGGTCTCCCTGAGTCAAGCAAGACTCCACCGTCAGCACCAGCTACACCTCACCTGCCTGGAAATACTGTGCAGCAGAGGCAGCCATGTGCCTGTATATCCCAAATCTAATTGGCTATTGGCTCTCCCCTTGGAGAAATAACCCATGGCTGATGCCACAAGCTTACATCCTCTACAGGTTAGATGTTATAAGCCACAGTAATACCCTGTCATATTTAACAGGGGGGGGGGAAATTGTAATTCATGGATTAACATATCCAAACATGTGTCTATGCTAAAGTAACCTACCATAACTATTGGTGCTGCTTAAATACCTATATATCTAATTGCTTGTTCTTCATTAGTAGGATCGAAAGGTTATTCCTGGAAAAACTGTCAGCCCATGAAAGGAAACAGCCAGAATTGACCAGAGTCCAAGTCAACAGCTCCAGAGAGAGTGGACTGTTTTACCTCTCATCCACCTGTGCCCCTTTTCTAAGCCTAGGGAACAACCTGCGGAAGAGGGGGCGTGGTAGAATGTAAGGGCTGCGATTGGGGTGAATGGTGAAACTACAGCAATGTAGTCTGGACACTCATTTGATCAACTTGATTGAACAAACAACCTGTCACCCCCCACTGGATGGTGGGGCTGTAGGTGTTTGGGCACAACAGCATGCAGATAGGTTTTGCATGAAGGATGCTTGTACTCATGGATTATCACTTATAGCTAAAAATGAAAAAAAAACTGGAGGAAGGGTGAGGGACAGTTATGGGGGAATGCATGATCTGGGATGGGGTGGGGGGGGGAAGGAAAGGGAAATAAGCCTGAACTGAATTGGAAAAAATGTATGAAATGCACAAAGCATCAATAAAAATTAATTAAAAAAAAAAGAATTTAACTCAAGGAAACAGTATACCTTGCTTCCATACTTATGTGAATTCCCTCCATTTTCTGTGTACCTCTCTACTTGGCTAAAGAGGGAGCATTTAATATTTAATAGGGGCTGGCAATGTTTCAATATATAACAAAACAGTGTCCTAAAAGGATACATAGTAATATGACTCCTTATGTGGCACTTAAGTTGTGTCAGGCAAGGTACCAACTGCAGAACAGGAGCTTGAAACGTCCTATGGTTTACTCTTTCATGCAATGCACAAATAGAGTGCTAGATTCCGATTCATGTCAGCACAACCCACTGATTTCCTTCTGTGTCATCTCTCATTAAATTCTAGGACTGTACGGGCTAGAATGGTACAGCTTGACATTTCAGGACCTTGGATTGCCAACCCAGCTATGTATGACTTTACATCAACTAAATTATTTCTTCTTCATTGTAGTTGTATTTTCTTCAATATGTAAGTGATAATATCAACTACACCCATCAGTGAGGTGATAAAATAAAGCGTGGCAAAATGCCACCACATCAATGAGCCTGAGGAATTATTTGTTGGTTGGAATTTAAATCCTCACATACATTCTTGCCTACCCTCACAAAGGTAATCTTTTTCTTTAAACATTTTAGGTTTATTTCCTTCCAAATGCCATGCCACTATTTTTCATGTGTTATAGCCTATTATTTTAAAATATTTTTGTTAATCCTTTGAAGATGTTACACAGTGCATTATGGCTATATTGATCCCACACCTCGTCCTAGCTCATTCAAGATATGCTCCCATTTCCCTACTCTCAACGTCATGCCTTCTTTTTTCAATAACCGATTAAGCCTAATTTGTACCACCCATATATTTCTGGATGCTGGGCACCCACTGAATCATGGTCAGTGTACCAGGAGTCACAGCGCTGAAGAAAACTGACTCTCCCTCAGTTTTCTGTTGACAACCATCAGCTGTCAACAGCTCCACAGTTAGGGGAATGCTGACTGGCTTAATCTGTGCAGATTGTCTGCAGGCAGCCGCAGCTGCTTTGAGTTTATGAGTGCAGGCAGTCATAGATGCTATTAGTCTCATGTGCAGAAGACAGTTTTAGGCTGGTCCTCCCTAAACTCTGCCTGTTACCTTTCTGCACTCTGTTCTGCTTTTGGAAAATGTTTTCCTTTGAATGTGTGGGATAGTGATTGATAAAATGAAGCCAATTAAGATAATCAGGCAAAGACATATCTTTCAGCAAAATAGTAACACTGTCTCATATACATTTGGAATCCTTAGCATTCCAATTTAAAATTGAGTATGGAATGAATAAATAAATAATGAATACATAAACAAAACATTGAAAAGGACATGAACTTGGGAGGAAGATGTGATGCAACATCTTGTGAGGAGTTTGTGTGGGGGGGAGTGAGAGGTGTGTATATATATATATATATATGTATATATATATAAAATCAAGATACACTGTATACATGTATCTTGTTTTCAAAGAATAAATTCATAAAATAAACATGAATAACATTGAGTAATATTGTATTTGAAGACCAAGGAAAAGTAATAGACAACAAGCTATATTTACAAGCCATGTAAATATTTTATAATTCCCTTCCCATACTTTCAATACTTTAAGAAAACAACCTATAATGTGAAATTTTCTAATGAAAATGTGCAGATGGTGTTTCTTGACTGTTTTCTGAGGATGCTGTTTGCATCTACCAGTGATAAAGAACAAATTTAACAATCTGATTTCCTACAGGAATAATATAAGGCTTAGACACATTTAGGGCTGCTCTTCCATAATTATCTTTTATTATTTTTATCTTCTAAAATGAACACATTTATTTGTTGTTGTTGTTGTTGTTGTTGTTGCTGCTTTGGTTAAATAGCATGCTGGCAAAATGTCTTAGTAGTCGACAGGTACCAGTTAAGCATGGTGCCTCTGTGCAAGTGTGCACAGTGGTATTATTTTCTGAGCCAACCCAGAACAAATGTAATAAGGAGCCTATTCTTCCTCACCTAAGGCGAGTAACAGTGATAGCTATATTTACCGAGGGCACGGAACCAGACAGGTGACACATTTGCTTTTCATCACTTTTACCTCTCACATCTCTGTATTTAAAAACAAAACCTGGGCTTTTACTCTGTAGCAAAGAGTCTAATTTAAGAAGGAGCAGAGATGTGTAAAGTGAATGTTGGCCTTTTCATACCTTCTGATAGCTGAACAATCACAGTAACCATATAGTGCTTCTGGAGGGCACTGTAGATAGCAGCACTGAAAACGGCCATGGCTGGCACCTCGAAGTACATGGCAGAGAACTCCAGAGGCAGCAAGAAAACTTTTTGTCTTTTAACACCTGCTTACAAGGACTTAGTGGTGCCATGTTGCGAAGAACTTGGACCTTTATTTACTACATGGGCACTGGTATCAAAATAGCACTTTTTGCATCAAAATAAAATTTAATCCTGAATAATAAACTAACTGGACAAGAATAAATAATTCTCAGTTGAGGGGCTGGAGAGATGGCCTAGTAGTTAAGAGCACCGACTGCTCTTGCAGAGGACCTGGGTTTGATCCCCAGCACCCACATGGCAGGTGAGAACCATCTTTAACTCCAGTTCCAGGGGAATCCGACACCTCTTCTGACCTCCATGGCACTGCATGACATGGGTGCACAAACCTGCATGCAGACAGTACATTCATACACATAAAAAATAAATAAAATAAAATTCTCAGTTGAACCCAGTGACCTAAATATTTTTATTATATATATTAATACACACATATGTATATAAAATAGTGATTCTGAAGTGCTATACCACGATTAATCACATACAATTTGGAAAATACTAAAACTTTACCCTTGTGCTACTCTGGGAGTTGGAATCTTTCTGTCCAAACTTCTATAGGTCCATGTATTTATTGCTTAATAATCTTACACTCCTATTATATAACTGTTTTTGGTTTACTGCAAGATCTTTTACTGTATGTACCTTACCAGTTCACAGGTAATTAAAACATGCTATCAACTGCTAAGCAGAAAGCCATTATACGGCTCTACATTGATTTATTCTGATTTACCAATTTTCTATTGTTACCTACTAAATATTTTTCACTTTATCATAAATAGCACTGCATGAAATATTTTTTAATCAAATAAATTCTAGGATTCATATATTATAATTCATACTACTTTTTACAGAATTCCACATTCTATTGCCAATGTCTACTTTCTTTCCATATGTGAATGGTTATATTTGTCTTTTTATTTTTCACTCATTTTTTTTCCTGCTCAAAATAGTCAGTAAAAATGAGAAAAAATATTATAAATGCTACCTACCAGTTTGGTCTTTGTTCTGAAAACCATGTTACTCCTTCACTTTTTCATAATCTTCATTCTTTCTCTACTAAGAGTCATAAGGAAAATTTCAGGCTCTTCAAAGGAGGTACTAGGTTCAACTAGAACTTGTAATTTATGTGCAGCAATATGTCCCAGACTAAAACTAAGATAGCTACTACTATCCAGCTATTAGAATTGTTTGTTTTTACAGAAATTTTGATAGTAGTCAACGCCTTGTGGAAAAAGATCTTTGGGGGAATGGAGATAATAGAACACAGGTGATGTGAAAGGGGTAGAGGAAGAGGATGGGAGGGGTGAAATAGGAGAGGGGAAGTGAGGGCAGAGGAATGGGTAGAGGGAGATACATCTGATGCTGTTTGAAAAAGCCATATAGAAATATACTATTTTATAAGTGTAACTAAACAAAAGTAGTTTGTAGTAGAGGTACACATGGAAGGATAATGCTTCTCCCAGAAGCCATGGGTTATTAGAAAAAATTCCCACTGCCAGGTGTACAATATTCTCCTTCATGTCAGAGACCCCTAAAACAATACAGACATCTAACATTGTTCTTGATTGCCCACAAGAATTTGATCATAAGACTCAATAGCTAAAGATACCACACACTTCACTCACAGAACATGGAGAAATTAAGTTGGTATGAGCTGGAAGTTTCCTCCCTGGTGGCCAACTTTCATAGTATCAGAGGTTGGTATACAGGTGGAGAAAAGTCATCAAGATGAAAACCTTGAGAGCTACAGCTGAAAACCTTGAGAGCTACAGTAATTACCAGTCTGGCAAAAACTGCCCATTGATGCAAAAGTGGCTTGAATGTTATGGGGTTAACCAACGTCTTTCAGGTTAGATCTAAGGCTTGCTCCACATGAGGGAACTCATGAGTGATATTATGAACCTGGCCAGGAACCCATGACTGAGGATGTCCTAGTTTCTAAGTGGAGAATCTACTATCAAACTGCCTTCAAATCATTACCTTTATCTTTATATACATATATTGGTGCAGCATTCAGCCCTCCTCAAGGAAGCTACTTTTTGCAGCAGGCAGCAGTTAATACAGAGACTCACAACTGGCCTAAGTCATAGATAGAATAAGTGCTTGAGGAATACCTGGGCTTAAATGGAATGTCGATATCACACCCCATGCCAAGGCTAAGTGAACACAGTTGAAGAGGAAGTAGCAATACTAAAGAGCCAGAGATGGAGATCTGCTATGAAGCAGTGTCTTCAGGACACTACACAGACAATATCTTCAAGAACTCACTGTAGCCATGGTTATCTGCACAGGAGCAGCACAACACAGGATCCTTTCAATAGAGAAGGGGGAAGGGCTCAAGAGGTGCCACTCTTCCCTGAAGGACTACTGATGACTTTTGGTAGCTGAAGAAAGGAGTGTCACTTTCTTCGGTGCTATAACCACTGAGAAGTTGCCCACATTACAATAAATAACCTTCCACACAAACTCATGCAGGCAAACCTACTTAAACTTACCAAGTCACACCCATACACAAGACATACAGGTAGGGAAGGAACTTGTTGGGAAGAAGGAATTTTAGCAGGAGGAGAGGAAAGGAGACATGATATTAGAGGGTGAGTGTCACAGAGAAACTTTCCTTCCAGGGTGGGGGGCGTCACAGCAGGCAGCTACACCAAACACACCCCAGAGCCCAGCCTGCCTTCTCTGCAGCTTTCAGGTTTCCCCCACTACTTAAGGCAATGCAGGTAGAGAGTTTTCCAATCTCAGTTAAAACTAGAGAATTTTAAGGGGCTTGCTTACAAAATAATGACAAAGAAACACACACTTAAGCCAAGCATGCAACCGCAGCTGGGTTCCACAGTCCAAACATGGCCACCAGGAGTTCCTGAGCTGCCTGTTGCCCTCTACTCCTCATGGTGGTTAAAATGCAGAGAGAGCAAGACTCATAGGGTGGACCCTTTTATATATTCCCTGCACCCCCAAGTCCCAGAGTTCCAAAATCTCACGCACCTTCCATGGGACCATCAGTTGTGAGAAAGTCGCAGGCTAGCTCAGCATTGCCCCAGGCTCCTCCCCTAAGTACACAGTCTGTCAGGTGTTTCAAAGAAGAAACAATCCATCCCACAGTGTGAAACACTAAGATTCATTACATACAATTATGAAATGTCAAAGAATAAAAAATATTAATGTAATGTTTTCATTGAGAATGTTATATACAAATGTAACATATTTTTAAATTTTATTTACTTTTTATGTGTATGAATGTACTGTCTGCATGTAGATTTGTGCACTTGTGTCATGCAATGCCACAGAGGTCAGAAGAGGGTGGTGGATTCCCCTGGAACTGGAGTTAAAGACAGTTCTCAGTTGCCATGTTGGTGCTGAGGATCAAACCTGGGTCCTCTGGAAGAGCAGTCAGCAGCACTCTTAACCGCTAGGCCCTCTCTCCAGGCTCACAAATGTGACATTTTAATCACATTTATTTCCACTTCTAAATTCTTCCAGATTCACCCCTACCTAATTTTATTTGTGTATTTATTTATTTTTAAAATATTTATTATTTTTATGTGTATGAAGGCATTGCCTGCATGTGGTTCAGCACACCTGTGTCATGCAATGCACTCAGAATCAGAAGAAGGTTCCCCTAGAACTGGAAGTACAAATGGTTGTTAGCCACCATGTGGTTGCTGGGATCGAACCTGGGTCCTCTGCAAAAGCAGCTGGTGCTGTTAAGCACCAAGTCATCTCTCCAGTCCCATGCTTATTTATTTTTATAATTTTATCACCCACCCAGTCTAATTTGTTCTATCTATACACTCACCGGATGGGAGCACCCACTGGAGCATGGTCAATCCTTCTTTTCCAATTAGTACTCCTTTAATTTCCTTCTCTTGTCTCATTGCTCTAGTAAGAATTTCAAACACTATAGTAAACAAACAAACAAAAAAAAAGAGTGGAGCGAATGGACAGGACAGGATTGTATGGTTCCTGATTTTAATGGGAAAGCAAGAAATTCAAATAAATTATAAGAATCACAAAATCCCCAAAGTGGGCCACAACTTATTCTTCCTCTCCTAAAAGATAATAACTGTCAATAATTTCTTAGGAGTGGGAATGCGAGACTGTTGACTGGGTTGATCTTATTCAGATCTAGTTTAAGGAACCACAGTTGCTGTAAGATGACAAGTTTGGCAGGGCTTTCGTGTCCAGAAGACACTGTTTAGCTCTGGTCCTGCCCACCATCTGGGTCTTAAAAATCTTTCCATCCCTCCCTTCTTCAATAATGGTCCCTGACCCTTGTAGGGGCAGGTGACATGTCCCGTTTGTGGCTGAGCACTTCACAGATATTTATTCTTTGTGCTTTGACTAGCTGTGAGTTTCTGCATTCACTGTTTCCATTCCACAGAAAAACTTCTCCAATGGGGTTTGCACTAGTAAATAAGCATTTAGAGGCCAGTTTGATACTATGTAACTTTAACAAGATAATAGTAGCAGGTTCACCTCTGGGACCTATGAATTCTCACCCAAAATTTCTAGGCTAGATTTACAGCACCAGGCATCTGTTTCTCCTTGTAGAGAAAGCCAATTGGAAGGCAGTTAGTTACATCTATAGCATTTATGCATATACATAATAGCACATCATCATATCTTGCCACACTGGTTGTTATCATAGCTCACAGGGTTTAAAGCTAGGTTAGACTGTTAAGGACACCCTGTTCCACCCGACCAGCACCCTATATAGCACCTTTGGTATTATGAAACCTAGCCACAGAGGAGAAGGTTCTTGGTCAATACTAAAACTGATTTCTTTCTTTTTTTTTTTTTTTTTTTGAGACAGGGTCTCCCTGTACCCCAGCTATCCTGAAACTCACTGTGTAAACCAGGCTGACCATGATCTCACAGATATCTGCCCACCTCTGTCTGCTGAGTGCTGCAATGGTAAGAAACCACAAACTTTGATCCTGGGGCATAGAGAAATATTGACAGAGAAATTAAAAAATTAATGTATGTTACAAAAGAACAATGAAATTCTCATTTTCTACTGGGGGGGAATACACAATGGTAGTGTCACTTTGGAGGACTCTGGTGGTTACTTATAAAGTGAAATATAGTGTTTACTATAAGCAACTATGCATTTACTTAATTCATTTGAGAACATGTGTACACAAACTGTACCTACCTACCTACACACACGCATGCACGTGTGCACACACAGGCGTGCGCGCACACACACACATACGCACACACATGTTTAATTTACTTTCACACAAACTGGAAGCCTCCACGGTTGTCTTTCACAAGGTGACTCTGGGATTGGAGAGATGGCTCAGTGGTTAAAAGCACTGGCTGCTCTTGCACAGGGCCTAGGTTCCATTCCCAGTACTCATATGACAGCTGATAACCATTTGTAACCACAGTTCCAGGGGTTATACAGCCTCTTCTAGCTTCTGAACCCTTTGCACAACACAGGTGTACTTACATGTATACAGACATTACAATCATACACAAAATTACTAAAAAAGGTGAATGTATACAAATATATATCCATATAATGGAATATTATTCAGTGCTGAAAATATGTGAAAAATGAAACCATGACAATAGGAAAATTTAGGATATGTAAACATGAAAAATGTCATTTTGAAAAGATGACATCATTCCAATTATATAGAGTTCTGTAAAGGATAAAACTACAAATGGTCAATAGTCCCAGAGGCTTGAAGGGAGGAGGAGAGGGATGGCTAGTGAAGCACAGAGAATTTGAGGAGGGTCGTCAAATTACTACATGTGAAACTGTAATAGCAGAACTTCCACCACGCGTTTGCAGCAGCTCAAGGAAGTTTGCAGCACAGAGAATGAAACTAAGTCACCCAGATTAAAAACAAAATTGGAATGTCAAGGGATCTGAAAATGGAATGCCAAATGTCACAATCATCTCATTTCAGGATACAATCTCAGTGAAGACATGAAGGAGAAACAGGTGTTAAACATCTAGAAAACTTTAGAATGCAGGAAGATTGAAAAGGTAAGGGAAAATGAGCTTTACGCACACACTGAAATCTGTTTGATTGTGGTATTCTCTGGAGAGGAAACCAGTGGTGATCCTGCTGCATGCAGCCTCTAACTGAACAGTTAAGTCAGCATGTGGCACATGGTTTGAGCCACATACCTCAATTCTGAATGGGGAAAGACACATTAAAGCCTGAAGAAGAGGCTGGTAGGATCGAGGGTCCATGGAAGACAGCTGGAGACAGCAATAGGAATGGGGTCATCACTGACTATTTCACCTGGTTTCACAGGGTTACGTATACAAAAATTGATACATATCTGCAGATATGTGTCAGGTTACTGTATGTACAAATATTTCTTTGCTGTGTTAACTGAGGGGGCCTAAGAAAAAGGGATCATAGTTGTTTTTTTTTCATTCTGTTTTTTTGTTTGTTTGTTTGTTTTTTACCACTATACTAACGAGGAGGGATCATAGTTTTAATGTCACATCTCCTGGCCTTGATCTGGGGGTACAGAGCTGATTATCTGGATGGTACATCTTGCAATAAAGAAAACTGAGGGTTGGAAGATAGCTTAGTTGGTGAGGTTCTTGCCACACAAACATGTGGATCTAAGCCCCACACCCAGAACCCATGCAAACAGCTGAGTGCTATGCTACAGACTTGCAATCCCCATGTTAAGGAACTGAATACAAACACATCCCTGAGGCTGGTTGACCAGAAGTCCACACTATCCCAGGAAGAGCCACCATCTAAAAACTAAACAACAAAAGGAAACCAAAAAGTAAGGTGCACAGGCTCTGAGGAATGGTACTGAGGTTGACCTCTGGCTTACATACATACATACACAAACGCACCACACACACACATACACACACATATACACATACACACAGGCACACCCCTCCATAAACACACGTATACCCTCACATGCTCCACATACCCCCAACACTAATGAAAAAAGAGGTATTAATTAATAAGCAAATACATGTGAAGTATGTCAAAAGAACAGGAACCATTTGCACAACAAAACAAGCACATTAGCAGTGCATTGTATCGCAAAGTATAAAGTACATACCTGTGTCCATACTATAGGATAGAATAATGTTTAAAATGAGAAAGGACAATGCTCTATGCAAAAGAACAATTCTAAAACTCCTCAGCTCTCAACAAGGGCACAGCCTCATTCCCTTCTACACAAGTGTGGACTGCATCTTCATCTAATGAGCCAGCTTGCTGGCCCTTAAAACATTTTTGACTAAATTTCACTATACAAATGTATTGTGGGGTGGGATGAATCCATTATGGCTGAATATAAGACAGCTGGCTTCTTTCCCCAATAACCTTCTAGTAGATTTCACCCCAGAAACCTAAAAGGCCAGCAGGAGATGAGAGCAGCTCCCCGGACATCAGGCATCTGCAACCCAGCCCCCAGGGAAATGTGTCTTGAAGAGTAGCATTCCCAAGTCTTATCACTCCTGAGGCATGTCCACCCTGTCCTCTAGAGGCAAATGGCCCAAGCCATAAGGTTATCTCAGGGGGTATGGTGGTTTTCCTGAGATAAAACATAGCCATTGAAGAACACGCATATCCTTCTCCTCTGCCCCACCCACCTCCTGGTCAAAGAGCCCAATAAAAAGTATCTAAGTATGTAAACCCCTGCAATAAGTGAGTTTCGCTCGCTGACTCAACTCCCAGTTCTCTTTATTCCGACCTGGTCGAGTTTTTACCACCATCTCTGCCATATTAGGGACTGCTCTACTCCCTCGTACTACCCCCCCGCCCCCCCGCACGACTGCCATACCTAGGGCCACAAGGCTGGTGACCTGGGAGGCTGGAACCTCACAACATGGAGGAAGCAAGCCAACAATGTGTGAAACTATCAAACAATTTTAAAAATATTTTTAAAAGACACATTTCACCTTTAATAATTCAAAACAAATAAAAGCTTTAGGAAGGGATAACCAGAACCATTACTAATACAGAACAGACATCCAAAGGAACTTCAATTCATTTAATGATATCTTCAAATTAATTTACATTTAATAATGTAGAACAAATTCTCTCAAAATCTAGTTGACAATTTTTGTCCTGTTGGCTGCTGTCCTATGCTCATTTCCCAAGAACACATTCTTCTGCCAATTCATCTTGGGTCTTCCCTGCAATCTCTGGACCTTGGCTTCCTCACCTACAACATAGTTGCTATAAACACATATATCTCTGTAGTTCTTAGGGAAATAAACTACTTATGGACATGCCTAACGTAATAAACACAACTGTTATCTACCACTATGATTCTGAATACTATCATCAAGATGTTTTCCTAAACAAAAAGATGGTTAGGAACCATTTTCCTCATTGCAGCTTTATTAAGTGAACAGGGCAGAGAAAGGGACAGCTAAGGAGTGATTTCCTTTGAGTGCCCAGGTCATATGTGATATTCTTTATGCTGTTCTGTTACGTTCAACTTCCAGATAGCTAGGACTGAACTTATAGGGAAAATAAACATTCAAAATTCTAAGTAATCAATGTTTATACTTGATCTCTTAAATTTTTTATCTTATAAAAGCAATGTACCCATAAATTTGAATGCTAGATCATACATACTGTTTTCTACTGAGAAGCAATCTTTTAATCCTGCCCTCTCTCTCTCTCTCTCTCTCTCTCTCTATATATATATATATAATATATATATATATATATATATATCAGTGCCAGTGACTTTAAAACCATTCTGTTTCTGAGTGGTCTAGTCCACTTCTACCTGTCTCTATAATAGACTTAGATCAAGGATAATTTCTATATCTAGCTAGACATTGCCTTTGGATAAATATTACTTGGATAAATAAAGACATTACTTGGATAAATAAAGTTTCAGCATTGCTAAACTCTCCTATCTTCCATTTGTCTCCCAAGCTTCACTATTAATAATCCTCTTACATTGGTCAGGTCTTTCACATTTTGAGCAATTCTCATAAGCCCCCATTTCTTCTGTCATCAATGTTCGTTACCCAGTATTACTTCAGAAAATGTGGTCGAGTCTGTAAAAAATGGGAATATAAAATACAAATTTTAAAGGTATGAGATACAGTAAAGGATCGGGGGTTTATTATCTGGTACAGCCCAAGAACCGCTAGTTGAAAGAACAATATAGATCTGAGTTTGCAAAGCCAACTCCAAAAATATCAAATTTCCATTCTGAACTTTGCCATGTGCATCTGTGAGCTCTGGGAGTGGAGTCATGGTTCTACTCTCCAGCAAAAAGATTTGAACAGCTATTGTTATTAACACTTCTAACCCCAGAGAACAGCTGCATTGTTTATTAATGTGTTTGAGTAAGACATGACTTGTTCAACAGCAGTGGTTGAGGAAGTCGTGTTCTCACTTTTTCTTTCCACATTGGTACCAAAGAAACAGAGGAAATACCCTTTCAGTCACAGTAGCTCTGTGTGTCAGAAAATCTCATCAGATGGAGAGAACCACAGCACAGGAAACCTTGCATGGGATGACAAACAGTGAAGTCAAATTTTTTTCTGCTTGTCTCTCAAGAGTACTGATGCTCCAACTTCTAGGAGCACAGGGTCCTTACTTCCTCCTTGCTACCCAACTATAGGACATTAAACTTTCAAAGACTGCAAAAGCAATGTGTAGGTGTAGAGTTGTGGAAGCCTAGCTAACCATACTTCATCCAGGTAGTTAATGAACACCTACCACCTGCCCTGCCAGATGATATCTGATGAGTACATACTCCTTGCACTCAGCAGCACAGTCTGCTACCCACAGCTCACAGGCTAGAGAGGGTGCAGAGACATAAACATACAACCCAGAGAAATCTGGACCAAGAACATCATTACTCAAAGAACCAGGATGATGAGGATTTTGAACCCTCAGATTCTGAGGGATTTTCTTTATCTGAGGAATTAATCTCCCCACCCTCAGCTGAGAATCCACACCCTGCAGATCCCTCCTCCCCACCCTTGCCTGAGGAAACTAATTTCCCCCTCCCAGTGGGAGCTAATATCCCTCAGGGCCCAACAATTGTTGCCTCTAGACCTATAACCGGATTGAAGGCTAAGCAAGCCCCTCAAGGTGAGATAGAAAGTGTGGTCCACAAGGAGGTGGGCTACACCACTAAAGAAATTAATGAGTTTGCCAATTCATTCTGGCAAAAGCCTAAGGAATATGTGTGGGAATGGATTTTAAGGGTGTGGGATAATGGTGGAAGGAATATAAAATTGGATCACACTGAGTTTATTGATATGAGCCCACTGAGTAGAGATTCTAGGTTTAATATGGAAGCTTGAGCGGTTAAAAAGGGTGTTAAAAGTTTATTTGAACAGTTGGTTGACGTATTTATTAAAATATGGCCTACTAACAGCGAGTTAGAGATGCCTGATATTCCTTGGCTTAGTACTGATGAAGGGATTGTGAGGGTCAGGCAGATGGGCATGCTCGAGTGGATTCGAAGTGTAAAACCACATTCTCCACAATATGAGGACCCAGAGGACGTGCCATTCACTGAGTTTATAAGATGGAAAGTACTGAGAGAGACACCAGAACACTTGAAGAGTTTTGTTTTTGCTCTATTTCTATGCCAGATCCTACAGTTAGAGAAGTTGTTGCTCACTTGCATAAATTAAATGTACACATAATAGGCTTAACAGGACCTCAGGGTAGGCGTCAGGTGGCAGCACTGAATCGCAGAAGGCCAGATGAGCATAGTTATCGTAGTTATCATAATGGGCAGCAAAGGCAAAGCAATGCCTATAATGGCATGACCCAAAATGATCTTTGGAACTGGGTAATTAATCATGGTGATCCCAGGAATCAAATATATAAGAAGCCTACTAAGTTTTTATTTGATCTGTATAAGCAGAAAGCTCTAGAACAAATGAAAGGAAGTCAACATTGGATTTCAGCAGTAGCGAATCCCATCCAGTTAACCAGTTTCCAGACTTGAGACAGTTCACAGACCAGCAACCCCTGAATGAAAGGGTGCCGGGTTCCAATCAGGAAGGACCTTGTCACAATACCAAAGAGTTATGCTGTTTGCCTTCCACCTGTCCTTCCCCAGAGGGACCTGAGGCCTTCTATAGGGTAATCTACACGGGGAAAGAAATAATCAGACTTTTCGAGGCCTATTGGATACTGGTTCTGAGTGACACTGATCCCAGGAGACCCTAAAAAGCTATGGAGGTCAGGTGATAAATGGAGTTTTGGCTGAAGTCCAACTCACAGTGGGCCCAGTGGGTCCCAGAACTCATCCTATGGTTATTTCCCCAGTCCCAGAATGTGTAATTGGGATACATATAATTAGAAATTGGCAGAATCCCCACATTGGATCCCTGACCTGTGGAGTGAGGGCTATATGTTGGAAAGGCCAAATGGAAGCCATTGGTGTGCCTCTACCAGGGAAAATAGTGAACAAAAACAGTATATATCCCTGGAGGGATTGCAGAAATTAGTGCACCATCAAGGATTTGAAAAATGTCAGGGGTGGTGATTTGTCCACATCTCCTTTAACTCTCTAATTTGGCCTTGCAAAAGACAGATGAATCAAGGAGAATGGACAGTTGACTATCAAAAACTCAACCAAGTAGTGACACCAATTGCAGCCCGTACCAGAATGTTGTGTCCTTAATTGAGCAGATTAATATGTCTCTTTGGTACCTGGTATGAGCTATTAGATCTGGCCAATGCTTTTTCTCAATACCGGTCCATAAGGACCACCGGAAGCAATTTGCTTTCAGCTGGCAAGGCCAACAATATACATTTATGTCTTACCTCAAGGGTATTTTAATTCTCCAGCCTTGTGCATAACTTAGTTAGAAGTGTATCTTGATTGCCTGACTCTTCCACAAAATATCACACTGGCAACTATATTGATGAAGTTATGACTGACTGGATCCAGTGAACAGGAGGTAGCAGCAGTTTAGGATTGTTGGTAAAGCATATGCTGATGAGAGGATAGGAAATAAACCCAATGAAAATTCAAGGGCCATCTACCTCGCGTGAAGTTTTCTAGGAGTTCAGTGGTGTGAGCATGCAGAGACATTCCTTTCTAAGGTAAAGAATAAGTTGTTGCACCTTAGGCCCTCCCTCCACCAAGAAAGAAGCACAACGTTTGTGGGCTTTTTGGAATTCTGAGGCAGCACATTCCTCATCTTGGTGTGTTACTTATGACCCATATATCAGGGTGACTCAGAAGGCAGCAAACTTATGGTTGGAAGCAAAAGGCTCTTACGTCCAGGTAGTCACTCTGCGATCCAGGCTGAGTGCAGGCTGCTCTGCCCCTAGGGTCCATGTGACCAGCAGACCCAATGTATGTTTGAGGTATCAGTGGCAGATAGAGATGCTGTCTGGAGTCTGTGGCAGGCTCCATATGGGAATCACAGAGGAGGCCCCTGGGATTTTGGAGCAAGCTCTACCTTCATCTGCAAACCATTCTCCTTTGAGAGACAGCTCTTAGCCTCTACTTGGGCCTTAGCATGGAAAGGAACATTTTACAATGGGCACCAAGTCACCATGCGAACCTGAGTCTGCCCATCATGAGCTGGGGGTTATCTGACCCACCAGACCATAAAGTAGACCTGCACAGCAACAGTCCATTATCAAATGGAAGTGGTACACATGTGACAGGGCCGGGCAGGCCCTGAGGCCCACAGCAAGCTACTAAGAAGCTGTCCCAAATGGGCCTATGGTTCCCACATCTGTAAAATTCCCTGTTTGCTTAAGCATGCACCTATGTTTCATGGGGTTTGTCCTATAGTTGAGTTGAGGAAGAGAAGACTATGGGCTGGTTTATATGATGGTTCTGCATGCATGGGCAGGCACTCACACAGAGGTGGGACAGCTGAAGCATTACAGCCTATTTCTGAAAACCCTAAAGGACACTGCGTGAAAGGAAGTCTTCACAGTGGGCAGAATTTCGGCAGTGCACATGGTTGTGAATATTTGCCTGTGAAGGAGAAATGGCCAGAGGTTGATTATATACTGATTCATGGCTGTAGCCAATGTGTTTGGCTGGAGGTTCAGGGACTTGGAAGGAGCATGACTGGAAAATTGATGACAAAGACATTTGGGGAAGAAGTATGTGGATAGCATCTCTCGCATGGTCAAAGGATGTGTAAGATATTGTGTCTCATGTAAATGCTTCATCAAAAGTGTGATTCAGCAGAGGATGAGTTGAATAATCAAGTAGATTGGAGACTCAGTTCTGTGATTAGTCAGCCTCTTTCTCCAGCTATCCTTATTGTTGCTCAATGCGCCCATCGAACAAAGTGGTCATGGTGCACAGAAGAGAAATGGGGGAGGTTTTCTATGCATGGGCTTGACAGCATGGACTCTCCACTCACAAGGTGATCTGGCACAGCTGCTGCCCAGTGGTGTCAGATTTGCCAACAGCAGGACCAACATTGAGCCCCTGATTGGTGCTATTCCCCGGGGTGAACAGCCAGCAACTGGTGGCAAGTTTTGACTACATTGGACCACCTTCCATACATGGAGGGACAGGACTTTTGTCCTTACTAGGAATACTTATATTCTGGTTATGGATTTGCCTTTCCTAGCACATAATGCTTCTGCCAAAACTACCATCGTGAGGACTTACAGAATGCCTTACCACCACCAGGTGTATGTCCTCACACATTCCTTCTAACCAAGGAACTCACTTACACAGCCAAAAAAGGTGACAGTGGGCCCATGGTCTGGTATCCACTGGCTTACCACAGGTGTTCCCCACCACCCAGAAGCAGCTGGCTTTATAGAATGATGGAATGGCCTCTTGAAGACACAGTTACAGGCCAGATTAGTAGCAATACCCTGGAGGGTGTGGCAAGGTTCTCCAGCATGGCATATATGCTTTGAATCACATCCACTCTATGGTACAGTTTCTCCTATAGCCAGAATTCAGGGTCCAGGAACCAAGGGTAGAAGTGGGAGTGATTCCACTCACTATCACCCCTAGTGACCCTGTAGGAAAATTTTTGCTTCCCGTACCCACGAACTTGCGTCTTCTGCTGGTCTAGAAGTTTTGGCTCCAAAGGGGGAGTGCTTTGCCAGAGACACAGCAACATTCCATTGAACTGGAAGCTATAAGAACTTCCCCTTTGCCCACGTTGGACTGTCTACTGCCCTTAAACCAACAGGCTAAGGAAGGAATAACAGTAGTAGGAGGAGTGATTGATCCAGACTACCATGGGGAAATTGGACTTTTTCTCCACAATGGGGGCAAGGAAGATTATGTCTGGAAGGCAGGAGATGCTGTAGGGCGCCTTCTGGTGCTACCATGTCCTTTGATTAAGGTCAATGGGAAACTCCAACAACCCAAACCAGACAGGACAATAAATGGCCCAGACCCTTCAGGGATGAAGGTATGGGTCACTCCTCCAGGGAAAGAGCCAAGACCTGCAGAGGTGCTTGCTGATGGTGGAGGAATACAGAATGGGTAGTAGAAGAAGGTAGTCATAAATATCAGCTGAGGCCACGGAACCAGTTGCAGAAACGTGGATTATAATAGATATTAACTTTTGTCCTATTTGGTTAAGAATGTGCTTGTTCATATATATATATATGTATATTAAGCGGATATTTGTGTTGTTCCCTTTTGAATGTGAAACTGAGATAAGTGTCGTGTTGTCATATTTAGGTTATTAGATACTGAAGGACTAAGTGTTCGTCAAGGACATTACCACCTACTCTAAGATATAATGCTTTGCTATTGCACATGAGACACTTATAACATGTTAGGTGGAATTATGACCTTGCCATTGTTCGCAATTGACATTTAAGCATAACATAAGGAGAGGTTATTTATTGGGTGTCAAGTTGACAAGGGGTGGACTTGTGATGGTTAATCCTGGTTGTCAACTTGACTGGACTAAGGAACAAATAAGAGAAAAAGGATCTTGGGATTGGACTACCTCAACCCAGATGGCCCACCCCAAATGTGGGCATTACCTTCTGCTGGCAGGCAGTATTAAAGGCCATGCCAGAGGGATCTGGTCCCTTTTTTCCTGCAGCTTGCCTCTCTCTCACTGGTGAGTTTGTCTTGCTGCTGTGATCACCCCTACGGATCCCAGCTTGTACTGAGACCAGCAGATCTCCTGGAATCCATTGGGCCTTCAGCACCAGATTGGGACTACTGAGACATCCAGCCTTGTGGACTGAACAGTTCCCTGGATTCTCAGCCTCTCCAGTGCGGCACAGCTACTGTTGGACTCCTCGAACTCTGTCACATGAGCAAATCAATAAATTGTATACAGCTATATATTCGTCCTGTTGCTTCTATTTCTTTAGAGAACCCTGACTAATACAAGTACATACTCCTTGCCCTCAGCAGCACAGTCTGCTACCCACAGCTCACAGGCTAGAGAGGGTGCAGAGACATAAACATACATCCCAGAGAAATCTGGACCAAGAACATCATTACTCAAAGTAGGCCTAGCTTCCACTGGGGACTTTTTCATTTAGAACCAGCCCCGCTTGGGGCTTTTCTGTAGCTCTGGATCTTCAACCAGTTTCATGGTTTCATGCCAACTGTTCTGTGATTTTTCATTGCTGCCAGAAGTTGAAGTCTGTTACAACTAGATGGTTTCTATTTTAATTTTTCTCCTTCCAGCTGGTCTGTCAACCACCTTGGATGCACCTGCCTCTGTTTTTCTCCATCTCTCTACCAGAGACAGACACTGAAAAAAAAATATAAATTACAGCCACTCGACACAGTTGACATATGAAGAAATCTTTCTGCATTTCCTTAATCATGTTAATATTTCTGTACCCTGGATTATAATAATTTCATTTTTCAGTAAAATAATAACTAATAACTATCATCATTTATGTGGTTATATGAATCCTTGGAATTACATGTTTCCATGTGCAATTACTTTTGGATGTACAGAAAAGAATCTGTCATAGTAAGGTCTCAGGTAACATTTGGGGAAAATTATGTTGATATTTGTGAGACCAAATATGAATATTTACAATGTATAAGATAAACAAAATAATTACAAATAACTGTGCATCAGGACAGGTCAGGGATTTTGCCCTGAAGACCTTCCATGTAAACATGGAAGAACCTATGGTATTCAGAGATGGTGATGTGAATTCAACAAGTATCCAATTTTGCCCAGACTCTTTGTACAGGTAACATGGTGTTTTAGGACTTAGTAAAAGTAAATATGTGTACATTAAACAACATTGGTTTAAAGTTTCTGATAAAAATGGTAATGCATCTGAGTTAATTGGAAATATAAATTGTTGTTGTCCACACTTGTTTTACTTAAAATCTGTATAACAATAACATTGGGACTGGCACATACAAATGTTCTCTATAATTTTTCTGTTGTACAGTATCATCTTGTAGCATTCTCTTTTACCTGTAGGATTATTTAACTTAAGGAATTAAGTTTGCTTCCCAAGTTAACAACATACAGTCACCCAAAACAGCTTGGGTGAATTTGATGAAATCTGCACCTTGATTCCTGCCTATAGGTATGTATACTACAACTGCCTTCTTGAGACTCATGGGTCAAAAAATAAAAACCTAAAATAAAAATGGGGGATACAGATATATATGAAACCTTTTTGTCAAAAACTTTGCAATATGAATCTTAAACCTTACCACGGGAAAAGATTTGTATGTTCCCACAGGTCAAAACATCACCAACTTAATGACTGAGAAAGAAACGATACAGCTTTGCATTGTGTAGGATGTACCAGGAAGTGCCAGCAGAAAGGTTGGCTTGTCTGAACATTGAAAGGAAGAAAAGCCTCAGACTGCTACAGGCATCAAATCCCTCTGTGGATCCTACTTGTAACAACTGTTTATAATGAGTCCTAATAAAACTTACCTTCTAGGTGCCACAAAGTTTTAACACGAGAGAATTTCTTACCTCCCCTTCATAGAACAAGGAGGAATATGATGATGATAAGTCGTTCTCTAACTGTAAATTGGAGCCAAGTGCTATAGAGGTAATCTCTTATAAAACTGGTAAAACTGCCTTCTTTAATTGACTAATAGACATAGGAACTGTGAAAAGAATTATTCTCTATTCAGAACCAAATATAATACTAAAGTCTCCTTAAGCTGTGCATTTAAGCAAAATATATCAATACAGGAGAGCTCTGATATCAGCAATGGATTATTCTACCAAGGAGATGTTGGCCAGGGGATCCAAGCCCTCCCCCCAAAAAAAGGTAAAGGCTTCTTGCCTGTAAACTGGGATACCTGCAAGAAGAGAGGTGATAAGGTCCTGCTGTCGAAGACCTGATGTAAGGATGGGAAAGATGTATTGCGACCGCACTTGCTAGTGTACAGTTGGTCCCTGGAATACCAGAGAGTGTTACCAAAGGCCACTAGACCAATAAAGCAAATATAGGTCTCCTTGAATCAAGCAAGACTCCTCTGTCAGCACCAGCTACACCTCACCTGTCTGGAAATACTGTGTAGCAGAGGCAGCCATATGCCTGTATATCCCAAATCTAATTGGCTATTAGCTCTCTCCTTGGAGGAATAACCCATGGCTGATGCCACAAGCTTACATCCCTTAGTGGTTAGGAGATGTTATAAGCCACAGTAAGACCCTGTCATATTTAACAGAAAAAAATGTAATTCATGGATTAACATACCATCCAAACATCTGTGTCTATACCAAAGTAACCTACCATAATAATTAGTACCGTTTAAATACCTATATATCTAACTGTTTGTGCTTCATTAGTAGGATTGAAAAGTTATTCCTGGACAGTCAGCCCATGAAAGGAAACAGCCAGAATTGACCAGAGTCCAAAACGACAGCTCCAGAGAAAGTAGACTGTTTTGTTTCTCATCCACCTGTGCCCTTTTTCTAAGCCTAGGGAACAATCTGCGGAAGAGGGCGTGGTAGAATGAAAGGGCTGCGATTGGGGTGAGTGGTGAAACTACAGCAATATAGACAGGACACTTATTTGATCAATTTGATTGTACACACAAGCCCCCTCACCAACTGGATGGTGGGACCCTGGGGCTGTGTGGGTTTGGCCACAACTGCTTGCAAACTGGTTTTACATGAAGGATGCTTGTACTCATAAATTATTACTTATTGTTAAAAAATGAAAAAAATAAAAAAATAGTATAAGATAACTTTCTAGTAAGAGCATGGACTAGATGCTGCTGCCATGTGACCTGCTGAAGGAGAGGACTCAAAGAAAAAGAAAGTAGACTAAGAGACTAAGAAGATCTTCAGATGTTCACAAAAGTAGCAAAAGAACAGCTGAAAACTGAGGCAATAAAGACAGTTGATTCAAAAAACAAAGGGAACACAGGCCCAGCTGCACAGCTCTCTGGTGAGGCAGGATAAACAGAAGGCTAATCCAGTAAACCAAGGAGACCTGTTGAAAGGAGAGTGCATCCCCACATCAGAAGAGGCCCCTATACCTCCCAAGACTCAAATTCAGTTTCAGGCTTTGGCGATTCCTCCAGCAGATAGATGGATATTGGAGAGAATTCCACTATATCGAGCCACCCTGGGACTGGCAAAGAGGGAATGAGCAGCAGTAAAGGAGCCTGAACTTGCTCTCTCATGGCCTAAGAGTTACAGTACTGGACATCGGTGGAGAAATGCAAAGGCAAAGAGAACGCCAGGCTCAGGGGCCAGATTTAGAAAGCGTGAAGACAGAACTTCCCCCTGTAAGAATCACAATGCTGTGGTGCTCCCCAGGACAGCCACTGTGCTCTGGGAAGTCAGGGGAGGGTGAGAGACTATTCCAACCCTCAGAGTACAAAGTAGAGTGTAGCCAACAGAGGGCCCTGGTATGCAAAGGAGGGAACCTAACAAAATGAAGACAGGGCTTATACACATCATAAACTTGTCTATTATAGTATGGAAACCAGAATAAAGCACAGGAGGGATAGGTGATGACCCAGCAATTAAAGTGCTTGCCACACAAACAAGACCAGAGTTCAGATCCCCATGACTCAAAACACTGCTGGGTAGGTATGTAGGCTCCTCTGTAACTCCTGTCTCAGAAGGCAGAGATAGGATCCTTAGAGCAGGCTGGTAAGCCTATTCATAATGGGGAATATGTTTGACTTATTTCTACTTTGGCTTCAAACTATTGCCTTAGGAGCCCCTCGACTTCCTTAGAATGTTTTTTTTAACATTCCTTCTCATTTCTAACTTTATTGAGTTGAATTTTTCCTTTTTGTTAGTGTGGCTACAAGCATATCAATCTTGTTTATTCTTTTAAAGTACCAACTCTTGGTGTGATTGATTTTATATAGTGTTCTTTGGCCTCCAATTTATTGATTTTTGTCCTGATATGGACCATTACTTGCCATCTATTAATTGATGTGGGGTTTGGCTTGTTCTTGTTTTCCTAATATTATAAGATGCATCATTAGGTCATTTATTTAGTATCTCTTTGATGTTTTTACTTAAGAATTACATACATTAATATTGTATTTGCATTATTACCACCCCTCCCTGTCTCCCTACAACTCCTTCCATGTCCCTCCCTCTCACTCACAATTTCTTGTCCTCTTCTTTGATTACTATTGTTACATAAAGGTAAAAAATATTCATTCCTTCTGGCATTATGGATAATGTGAGAAACCATATTCCACATCCTGTGATTATTTTGCCTCCATTGTTTTTGCACCTTGAAGCTTCTATTCTTATGATTCAAATACAAATTCTTTGGNCATTCTTCTGTTTTCTTTTTTCTTTTTTTTTTCTTGGAGAGAATTCCACTATATCGAGCCACCCTGGGACTGGCAAAGAGGGAATGAGCAGCAGTAAAGGAGCCTGAACTTGCTCTCTCATGGCCTAAGAGTTACAGTACTGGACATCGGTGGAGAAATGCAAAGGCAAAGAGAACGCCAGGCTCAGGGGCCAGATTTAGAAAGCGTGAAGACAGAACTTCCCCCTGTAAGAATCACAATGCTGTGGTGCTCCCCAGGACAGCCACTGTGCTCTGGGAAGTCAGGGGAGGGTGAGAGACTATTCCAACCCTCAGAGTACAAAGTAGAGTGTAGCCAACAGAGGGCCCTGGTATGCAAAGGAGGGAACCTAACAAAATGAAGACAGGGCTTATACACATCATAAACTTGTCTATTATAGTATGGAAACCAGAATAAAGCACAGGAGGGATAGGTGATGACCCAGCAATTAAAGTGCTTGCCACACCACACAAGACCGAGTTCAGATCCCCATCAGCTCAAACACTGCTGGGTAGGTATGTAGGCTCCTCTGTAACTCCTGTCTCAGAAGGCAGAGATAGGATCCTTAGAGCAGGCTGGTAAGCCTATTCATAATGGGGAATATGTTTGACTTATTTCTACTTTGGCTTCAAACTATTGCCTTAGGAGCCCCTCGACTTCCTTAGAATGTTTTTTTTCACCATTCCTTCTCTTTCTAACTTTATTGAGTTGAATTTTTCCTTTTTTTAGTGTGGCTACAGCATATCCAATCTTGTTTATTCTTTTTACTTAGTACCAACTCTTCGTTGTGATTGCTTTATCTAGAGTTCTTTGGCCTCCAATTTATGATTTTTGTCACCTGCTATGGACCATTACTTGATCTATTAATTGATGTGGGTTTGGCTTGTTCTTGTTTTCCTAAATATTATAAGATGATCATTAGGTCCTTTATTTAGTATCTCTTTGATGTTTTTACTTAAGAATTCATACATTATATTGTATTTGCATTATTACCACACCCTCCCTGTCTCCCATACAACTCCTTCCATGTCTCCTCCACTCTCCTCACAATTTTTTTGTCCTCTTCTTTGACTACTATTTTACATAAAGGTAAAACTAATTCATATGCCAAAATACTCATACTATATATATATAATACATATATATATATATGCATATGTTCATGTATATAACATACCTAGCCTATTTAATGATGCTTGTGTGTACATGTGTTTAGGGCTATCCCCTGGGATTGTATAACCAGTCAGCAAGCTCCGGGAGAAACCTGATTCTCCCTCCCTCAGTATCTACTGATTATCTGCTGCACTTCCATATTGGCACATCATCTGGTTTTGTCATTATGCAGATCTTATTAGATTACCATATTGTGGAGATTTCATGTGTGTAGCTTCCCTACACTGTCTACAATGAATTAACTGAGAGCATGTTTCTTGTCCCTGAGGCTCTTAGAATTTCTGCCCCCTGTTCTGGGTTGTTCCTTCAGCTTTAGGTGAGAAAGCTTTACTCTCTGTATTTGATGGGTTGAGAACAGTGTAATACTTTGCATATGTGCCAAAAAGAATCTTCTTTGATGAGTGGTGAGAGGCAAACTTATGTTGATATAAGGATATACACATGTATAGTATAGTAAGAAATTACTTTGGTCTATGAAAATGATAGTAGTATGTCCTTTTCAACTTTTTTAAAATTGTATTTAACTTTCTGTGTATGGATGTTTTGCCTGCTTCTGTGTGAGTGCATCTGTGTTGTACAATGCCCATAGAGGCCAGAAGAGGGTGTTGTATATCCTGGAACTGGAGTTACTGAAAGTTGTTAGTTACCATGTGGGTACTGGGAACCAAACCCAGGTTCTCTAAAAAAAGGAGCCAGTACAAGAGTACTGAGCTCTTTCCAGCTCTGGTAGGTGCTCTAGGTACCATGCCCTATCCAACCATGTGTTCTTGGCTGTTTATAGTACCATGCACAATTCCTGCCTACTGAGCAAGCTTTAAGTCCAGTTAGACAGCTATTGATTATCCCAAGATAAAGGGGTCACTACTGTACCACAGTGATAACTTGCTGGGTAGAACACTATTGTGGTTCATAGGAGTTACAGCTTGGTAGTACAACTGAATGGTTTTCTCCCATGGCAGCTTGCTCAGTAACCTCAGATACTGTAAGAGCTAGTTTTGGGGAAGGAGGCTTCAGGTCAGTTGTGGCTCAACTGCTTCAAGTTCTATGTTTGAAGTATGTTCTCTCTTTGGCAATATATTCTTATCTTCCAGTTCTTTGAGGCAATGAAGGGCTCTGGCACCAAGTTATGTTATTTTTCAGTTCTCTTAAACTGCTCTGACCAACAATTCAAAGGGCAGTTTTCCTTGCCCGGCATTGTGATTTTTTATATAGCCTTCAGCTACACACATGCACTCATATTAAGTATTCTGTGAGTATTTTCAGGCTTATGAAATAATTCATTTCATAATTATGTGAACATCTTTGGTTTTCAAAGTCATCTGAGTTTTATTTATCTTTCTCTACTCTCTTCCCTATACAGCCCTCCCTTCATCCTTCCCGCTTTGAGTACCCCATTTTCCCCATTCCCCCTTCATAATGCCTGTCTTCTGTCCGCCACATGTCTCCAGCTCCTTCTCATCCTTTATCCCCATGGTTCCTTTCCATCAAACTGGCATCTATGGTTACATTAGGATATATACTCACATCTAAGGTTTTGGAGCTAAAAATCTACAAATGAGAGAGAGCAGTGTTGCTTCTTTTCTGAGCCTGGGTTGCCTCTTTCAGGATAACAGTTTCTAGTTCCATTTATTTACCTGAAAATTTCATTTTTTTCTTTGCAGCCAAATATAACTATTGTGTAAATGTAGCACATTTTCATTATCCATTCATCAGTTGAAAGCCATATAGGGTTTTTTTTTTTCCCCATTTTCTAGTTATTGTGAACAGAGCATCAGTAAGCATGGTTGAGTAAACATCTCCATAGTAGGATGCTGAGTCCTTTGGGTACATGCCAAGGAGTAGAATAGCTGGGTCATATGATAAATCTATTTTTAGTTTTTCAAGAATTCTCTGCACCGTTTTCATAGTGGCTGTACCAGTTTTTACTCCCACACACTTGCCAGCATTTGTTGTCATTTTCAGAAATATAAAATTTATTCTAGAACTGTCTTAGCTATGTCTAAAAGATTTTTTTTTACTTTTTAAATTTTTTTTTATATGTATGCGTGTAGGCAGGTGCACCCATGTCATGCAATGCTGCAGAGGTCAGAGAGGGTGTCGGATTCCCCTGGAACTGAAGTTAAAGGAGGTTCTTAGCCGCCATTTGGGTGCTGGGAATCAAACCCCAGTCCTCTGCAAGAGCAGTCAGTGCTCTTAACCACTAAGCCATTTCTCCAGCCCCCTAAAAGATTCTTATAAATTATACTTTAATTTTCATTTAATTCTATGAAATTTACATTTCCTTATTTCTTTGGTGACCAATTTAATGTCTTTTCTCACCCTATTCTGAAGAGACACAGTAACAAAAACAGCATATTACTGACACAAAAGATTTGCAAATAAATGGAATAGAGGACTCAGGAATACAACCACATATTTACAGTCACCTATTTGCTAAATGATAGGAAAAAAGACATTTAAATATTAATATTTGGAAATTCACAAGTAAAAGAATGAAACTGAACTAATATTTCTCACCCTACACAAAAATCAGTTCAAAATGGATCAAAGACCTAAATATAAGTTCTGAAATTTTCAAATTACTAGAGGAAAACGTTGGCTAAAGACTTCAAGATATATGCACATGCAAGGACTTTATGAAAATAAATTCAATAGTACAGGAAATATCCCCATGAATTTACATTGGGATTGCATTAAATTAAAAATCTGACGTGCAAAGAAAGCAATAAACAGAGGGAAAAGACAGGTGACCAAATAGCAGAAATTCTCTGTTAATTACCTATCAACATGGGGTGGGAGGCAGGCAATGAGGGTGGACACAAGAGGAGATAGGGACATGGAGGGGGTTGCCAAGGAGGAACCTTCAAGCATTTCCTTAAGGAAAACATAACATCTTTTAAGGAAGAAAAAAACCCCTCCAATTCAAGTGATACGGTTGCATGTATGTTTGTATGTATGTATGTGTATCTTATGTATATATAAAATATGTATCATTATATATATATATATATACCAAATATATATCTATACTATATATATATCAATAGGGACTCTACATAGGACAACTTACACTATGGAAAGTCTCATAAAGAACTCAATAAAAATTATTTTTAAAACAGGAGATTAATACCTAGAATCAACAAAGAACACACAAAAAAATTAAACAATAAAAAATATTTCTGATCAAAAAAAGGTCTAAGGTATTGGCTCCAGTTCTCAATGGAAGAAATACAAATGTCAAATAAACATTTTTTTCAATGCGTTGATTTCTGTGTATTTCACACAGAACATCTTAACTTTATACCCTTCCCCATTGGCACCTGTTCTCAACCCCTCTGGATTTCTTGGAAATAAACATTTGTAAAATATTTTATTTATTTATTATTTTTATTTTATGTATATGAGTGCATTGTCTGCATAGATATAAGTGGACCTGTGTTGTGCAGTGTTCACGGAGGTCAGAAGAGGGCATCATAACCCCTGGAATTGGAGCTACAGACAATTGTTAGCCACCATGTGGGTGCTGGGAAGTCAACTCAAGTCCTCTGCAAGAAAAAACAATGTTCTTAACCACTGAGCCACCTCTCCAGCCCCAGAAACATTTTTAAATGTTCAAAAAAATATTCAACATTTCAGTCACCAGGGAACTGCACATTTACGTGATACTAAAAATTCTGTTGGTTTTTCATCAAGAAAACCAACTAGCAGAAATACTGGTGAGCATGTCAGGACAGGGATCCTTGTCACTCAGGGAGAACACAAGCTTTTTTGATAATTTTATTGAATTTTTGTGAATTTCACAAAGAACATCCAAATCATTTCCACAGCCCCTTCCCCTATTGGCACCTCCCACAGCACCCCCCCCCCGAGTTCATAGTCTGTAGATTTGTATCAAGGCCCATCATGTCAATCTAGAGTCCGAAGGCACCCCTCGGTAAACATTTATCCACTAGTCAGCCCACCAAAGTCCTATTAAGAAGATTGGCTCTTCCTCACCCAGAAGTAATCAGCTGCCAATAATTCTTTGACTAAGATTAGGGCCTGCTGCCCATTTACTCAGTTCTGTGCTAGGGTTTGGTCTGCTTGAGTCTGCATGGAGAACATGGGCATTTGTAGTCAGTATGGAAATAATTATGGGGCTTCATGAGAAAAATAAAGCAAACAAACAATCACCAAACCAAACCTGACATATGATCCAACTATTCCTAATACAATCCCAAAGGTGTCTAAGTCAGCATACTAAAGAGCACATGTATGTTTGTTACTGCAGTTAAATAATGGCTATTCACAAAGCCCACGGTGATACAAGCCTTAAATAGTTTTAAAACATTTATGAGCCGGGCGTGGTGGCACATGCCTTTAATCCTCCAATGGGAGGTAGAGGCAGGTGGATCTTTGTGAGTTCAAGACCAGCCTGGTCTACATGGTGAGTTCCAGGACATCCTGAGCTACAGGGAGACCCTGTCTCAAAAAGACCAAAAAATATTTATGAATTAATTTAAGGAACATCCCACAAGTTTTCATCACATAAGAGTCTTGTGAAAACAAACTCAGGGAGTGGTTGTTCTAGTTTGTTTTCAATTGCTGTGATAAAACACTGTGACCAAAACCACCTTGGGGAAAGCAGTGTGGAGAACTCTCAAGAAACTGAAAATGAGCCTACCATCTGACTCAGTCATACCACTCCTGGGTATATACCCACAAGACTCATCCTACACAGAGATACATGCACATCTGTGTTTATTGCAGCTCTCTTCACAATTGCAAAGAACTGGACGTAACCCAGGTATCCCTCAACTGACTAGTGGATAGAGAAAATGTGGTACATCTGCACAATGGAATTCTATGCAGCAGTAAAGAAAGATGACATCATGAACTTTGCAGGTAAATGGATGGAACTTGAAGTCATTATGCTAAGTGAAGTAACACAGCCCAGAAAAACAAATGATGAATAGTATCCATCAATTGTGGCTGCTAGCACCAAATCCCTAGTTGAAAGAAAAGCTGAGAAAAGTTAATATTATACTTCTTTTTATCTGAAGGCAACTATGGTGTTATAATGTGAATTCCTTAACGGGCTCTAGAATTAACTCACCACTCATTTTCAGACTTTGTCATTGTCGTATATGTATGGAGGTTATGTATTCATATATTAGAGTAGTATAAAATTAAAGGGAAAATGTGAACTCCTAAACATATTTTGGAATTAGCACAGAGTTTATTTTCAAAGGTCATAATTTTGGTATATATGTGACATATATAGGCATACTTTGGAGCAATACAAAAGGGAGGGAACAACAACGATAAAAAGACTGGATCAAAGAACTGACTGAAACAGTTAACTTCTGCCCAAACAATAGACCTCTGCAGAGAAAAACTTTAAAAAGACTGAGAAAAAGATGCAAGATATGTATGTCAGAATACATGAACTGGGGTTAAGTGGGGACATGGAAAAGGGGGTGTGTCTAAATTGGACTGCGAAATGACATATGAAACACACAAAACACTGATAATATATTTTATTTAAAAATAAAAATAAAATTCATTATGTTATTCATAATAGCTGAGGCCAAATATGTAGTCAATTTAGATGTCCATCAAGAGATAAATTCATAAGGAACACACACAAACACACACACTCTCAAAATGCACCAAATTGGGTTTTATTCTGCCATAAAAAGAACAATATTAGGTAATTTGTAGGAAAATGGATAGAATTCAAAACCATGGAAATCAATATAAGGTAGACTCAGAGACAAACATTGCATATTTTCTCTTATAAGAGATATATAGATATAAAATCTGCTTTTCATGTTATATATGATATGAAACCAAATGTGGTGTCAGGGGAAGAAGGAGGGATGATAGCAGGGGAAACAGAACAAGAGGGTAATGGAGCAGAGTTAAGAAAATTAATGCATGTGCGAAGATGTCATGATGACATTTTGTATACTCATTAAGGGAACAAAAAAATGAGAATATTAACAACCACAAGGAAAAGATCTGAGAAGACAGGAAGAAAATGAACTTGAACCACAAACAGGAATACTGCCCTTGGAAGGGAAGCCGCCATGATTCTCCCTGAGACTGCTCAGTCCAGAGGGAACACAAAATTCCTGGACTCTGATATACTGATAGAGGTAAATGGAGCATCTTACTGAATTCTAAATGTTTCTGTAAATTGTGAGTACACAAATTTTGCAAGGATGTGAATGAAGAAACTATATGCTTTCATAATCTAGTTTTGAATGATGGCCATCTTATTTTCAAGTCTACTGGGGGCAATGAAACATCACATTCTAAGTGGAAAATTCATTTTTTCCACCACATTATTTTCTAAGTGATGTTAAGCCATATATAACACAAGTGTATGAAAGATGGTTTTTGTAGAAGGAAATTCTCAAGCCCCAAATTCCAAAAGCCAATATGTATAGCAACAAAGTGGAAGAATGCTGACTGGGTAAAGTGTACTTAGTACATAGAGATTAAGAAGCTCTTTTAAAAACTTAAGACACGTGTTCCAATTTTCATAAAAGATCTTCAATTTTGTCACCAGTGGATGCTCAAAAAGTGCAAGTCTCACAGGTGATAAAAGAACAGGAGGTCAGAGTGGAAAGTTATGGATCATGCAAAAGGAATAACTGAGACAGGGACCATCACAGGTCTCCAGAAACCAGGTGTTACTTCCTCATGGACCACAAGTAGTGCTTAATCACCAGCCATACAGAGGATTAAAGTTCTATTCTCCACAAGGATATAGGATTGAGTCACAGCTCACAGAAGTCTCTCAATTTAGTAAAGAACCAAAACACACCTCTGAAAATTAATGGTATCCTACTCAATAAACAGCACAAAGAAGAATGGCTATGATGATAGAAAGCATGGGAGAGGCCAATGTGTCCTGCTTGTCCAAACAATACCACATCAGGAGGGAAGACTTGCATCAGTCTTCCTTCCAAGACTAGATCTTAAGAAACACTTCAAGTGCAATATTGGTGTTAATGATTCAAGAAATGTGCCAAAGAAAGTTTCAGTCCCTAAAGCAAGAGTTTGAAACCAACTTAACTGAAAGCTTAAAATCATAGAATAAATTGGTCAATGTTTCACTTTACCCAAGAAACCTGTGCTTTAAAGAACACCAATACCTTATTGTCTAAATATGGAAAACAAAGTCATTTCCCATTACAAACTTTCTGTCTTCAATATATAAGAACTGAAACATAAAATCACAGGCATCTGCCTTGTTCTTCATATTTCTTAATATAAATGGGTTTTGTTTTGTGATTGGGTCTCATGTAGCCTAGGCTGACCTCAAACCCACTTTGTAGCCAAGGATTGCCTTGAATTTCTGATCTTCTTGTCTCTGCTTCCTGGGATTACAGGTGTGCGCCACCATGTTCACATCATCTTTTTGTATAAAGTATTTTCCTATTATGCACTATTTCATACAAAACCCCACCTCCAGTACCTACTGAAGTGGTTTCAAATGGTGTTAAGTACATTTCTGGAGCATTTCCTAATGTTGCCATCTGAGCTATCATGGTAATTTAAGTTAAATTGCCATGATTATGACATTATCTTAAAGAGTAATTAAGAGTAACTATGCATTTGACTTTAAAAAAGAAGAAAACCTTCACTAAGTATGGGCATGAAGTTAAGGATGGTATTCATATTTTTATCAAGGATTTGCTACAGCAAATTAATTTTTTCAGCTTAATCCTGAAAAACAATCTTATAAATTGTAAGGAAAATGTCAAATCGATGCCAGAAGCAATGTTTTGAAAATTAAATGTACATTGCTTTAAATGTTTTAATGTGGATTACTACTTTTAACAAATGTTGATTTCTAAATTAAAAATGAACACATTTTCCATTCACTATAAAACATAATTTTCAATTACATCAAATGTGTCTTGTCAGAAAAATCATTAACTTGAAAAACAACTTTGTTTTTAATGCTTATTATGAGGCACAAGTTTAATTCAGAAACCAACCAAATGTTGGTGTGTATGTGGATGCATGTGCATTACATACAGATATTCTTCCAATTAAAATGAAAAGCAACACAACTCTTAAGTTAGCTAATTAAGTATTGCCACACCAACTTAACTGAAAGCTTAAAATCAAAGAGTAAATTTGTCAACATTTTATTTTTGCCCTGAGAAACCTATGTTTTTAAAGAATGACATATTTTATTACATAATATATAAATCAGAAAATGGTTACATTTCTTTTTTCTTCATCATCATCATCATCATCATTATTATTATTAAACTATTTCCATAGGTCATACATCATTTCTTGATCAAATCTAGAGTCGGTTCCCTTTCCATGTCCCCCACCTCACCCAAATCCCTGCACTCTGCCATACATGTCCTGCATCTTTTTCCGAGTCTTTCCAGAGTTTTTTTTTCAGTTCTTTTGTTGTTGTTCTCTCCAACTTGAATTGCTATATTATATATGTGTATATATACCATATATACCTAGTTATACATATACATAAATATATATATACATACATACGTACATACATACATACGTACATACATACATACGTATAAATATATATACATTTTTACATACAGCCAAAAAATATTGACTGGGTTTCTTACCGCTCCATTAATCTTGGGCTCTTTAAAAGACTGAAGAAAATGAGCCTGAAAGAATTCACAGCACACTCATATGAATCTCCTTATATAGTTTCCAGCTAAGGTCAAATTTACCATGGACTTGCAGCTCCAGCACCAAGATCTTTTCCTAGCAACACACCACTGCTTATGGAGAACTGGGTAGGCAACAGTTGATTCAGAGAAGACAGATAATTCTGCTTGGAGAACTTAGAGCACTGATTCCAGGTTACTGTATAGGGAACAGTGCACATGCTGATGGGATTTGGCCATTTCCTCCCTATCTTGATTACCTCAGTTGAGTGTCTATGGCTAATACAATTTATCCATCTTGTATTAACTACTTATAGCTAGGTTGTCAGGATGTAAGACAGTATAAGAATATACATAACAGTGATGTGTTTGCTGTCTAAAGTCTTCTATAGAAAGGAAGATGTTATTCACACATTTCTATTTTGTGGACTAAAATCTAGATCTACCAAGTTTTAATTTGTGTTATATGCAGTCCAACTGATTCACAAGCCCTGGTTGCTTGTGAAGTGCTAAAGAGGGAATAAAACTTCTGATCTATTTTAATTTTGGAATCTGAAAGTACACTGGAACAATTGGTCATGAATTTGTTGTTTCCATATTGTGAGGATCTGGTTAGTGAGATCCTAGCATATGCCCTTCCCCTGTTGGTCCTAATTTTGAGGTTGGTTGCCCAGACTTTTCCTGAACATTGAATCTACAGGTTAGCTACATTCGCTAAGCAGCAGGAAGCAGGCAATATTTTAGGTTAGAAATATTATCAAGTGGCATTTTGAGAAATATATGTATTTTCATATGCCATGATTTTGAAATTATTTTATTAAAGTACAATTAACATAAAATTCAAGTGCTATTAACATACAATGTAACAACACAAGGTCCTATATATATCAAGTGTTTACTAAGCTCCTCATTAAATGGACATGTTCTGTCAATGTGGAGAAGAGTAAAAATACTTGCCCCTGTGAAGTTTATCATCTAGAGGAGCAAAATAATTAAACAGAAATACATCAGTAATATACAATATGTTTCACTGAAAAGAAAATTTAAAAAGAAAGTGACTGGACAAAGTATCGATCTTTAAATGCTGTGGACTGAGTTGTCTTCCCTGGGAATCTCATTATGATATAGATGCAATGGCATGTGGGAGACAAGGATACATTTTCTTTTCATTTTCCTTTTGCATCTTTATGCCTCATTTGCAATCCCTGTTTAATATTCAAGTAAATTAGAAAATTCATCATCTTTGGTTAAGAAGTTTCTTAACCAGTTTTGAAATGGATCCTTTTATGCTAGTGCTAGCTTGAAACCTATCCTTGGCCTGATATGACATGGAACATCATCATCTCGACATCTCCTGCTGCACTTCCTCCTCCAAAGCAGACTGAGCTTCTCCAGCACTGACTCCTTCACTTTCTAACTCACTGTTAACAGCCATGGCTTTTAAATTGAATTGACTTGATTTCAACAATGGGCTTTTCATGGGTAGGTATTCCAAGTCTGAATAAATTCAGACAAGTCATGCAATCGACCTTGTGAACAGCAGCTACAGGCTAAAGCTAAGAAAGGACAGGTGCAGCACACAGGCATGGGAAAGTTCTTCCCTTACTTGAACATTTGAATCTGTGAGATCAAGAACCATAGTGATCTCTGCTTTATGCTTAGAGGAAACAATCCAGGATCAAACAGCCCCTTAGAAAAGGACAGCATGGAAAAGTTACTGGAGCCCTGATTATACCATGCCTGAAGCTTATAGTCACCGCAACCTTTCCAGAGATGCCAAACAATGAATTTCTTTTTTTTTTTTAATTTAATTTTTATTGATGGTTTGTGCATTTTGTACATCATTTTCCAATTCAGATCAGGCATATTTCCCTTTCCCAAACAATGAATTTCTACAATTAACTAGGGCTGCCTATTTTCATGCATTTTGGGACAAAAAAGGAACCAGAGTTACCCTGCCCCATATCTTTCTCCCACACCTCTCTCTAATATACTCTATCATTTAGCAACTTTGTCACCACCTTTTTGTAGATATTCTTTCACAACAGAGTAAAATAATGTTTGGCCTCAGCCACGGACCCTGGGACATTTTCACTATCTGATGTAGTCCATGTTAATTTTTCATTTTATAAGATGTTGTAACCTTCTTCCCCAACCATTTGTTACAGAAATGTATTCAACAATTTCTGCCCTTAATTGGGCCTTGTATAAACTGAAATGTATATCCACTTATCTCCTTGGCAACTGGTATGGAGATATGTAATCTATATTATATATCTATAACTTCCCCCCCTACTATATACTATTATGCTCTCTAATGCAGGCATCTTTTTTCTAAAATAGTCTACATCTGTTTTAGAACAAAAATTTTAATAAGCATTTTGACTGAAAAATTAACAAGGCTTTAAAATGAAGCTACAATTGTCACACTTTATTGCAAATCAACGAAGGGCAAATTTATTCACTGATCCAGGTAAATCTCAAGAGAATTTGCATAATTATTTGAATGTATAATCTACTATGGCTACCAGATAATTGCCTATAGAATAGCATTTCCATTTTTAGATGCTTTCCTTTATGCTTGTTATGAGCCTGGCATATATTTTCATCTTCTACATTTTCTTTCCATATGTACTATGGCTAGCATATGACATCTCAACCTTGGTGAAAATCAAATACTCAAAGTTCATTTAATTTATTCCTAAAACATTGTTACTCATCACAAAGTAGAATTTTTTTTGTCTTTTTGAGACAGGGTCTCCCTTTGGTCCCATCTGGCCTGGAGCTCACTATGTAGTCTAGGCTGGCCTTGAACACAGAAAGATCCTCTGGCCTCTGCCTCCCAAGTGTTGGGATTAAAGGTGTGTGCCACCATGCCAGGCATGACAAAGTAGATTTTTTAACAAGCATTGAATGCATCTGTTTTCAAATTGCATGGAGTTGTAATGCACCTACATATAGTAATCAGGAATCTCACATAAGACATGCATTTAACAAAAGATGTAGCAAATCATGTCCACGTGGCTGTGCTATAATCTGTTGGCCATTAATTTAAATACTCCTATAATAGTACAGCAAGTGTGTCCAAATTATATCCCAAGGTTTGTAAGCAATAATAATATGGGGGAAAGCTGTACAGCAAGCAGTATAAAGTAATGGTAGTGTTGACCTGGCCAGCAGAAGAGGAAGCTCTTCCAGCTAGTGAGGAGCCCTTGTTTATCAGAGCTAAGCTGTTGGTAATGACATACAACCTGAAGGTTTTAATGGACAAATGCCAAAGTTCTTGCCAGCCAACCACCAGCCACATCTGAACCAGACCATGCAGTCACCAAATGCAAAGCAGGTCCAGTTTGCAAAGTAAAATACAACATCAAAGGGATGTGCCACAAATAGTTCCACATATCTGGTTGTGAGATCAAAAAGAGAGTATGCATAAGTATTCTAAATGAGGTGAATGAGTTGGCATTTCCATTAGCAAGATCAATGAGAGCTCAGTTATACTGAACACAGAAGGTGTGTATTACAGAATTAAATGCTATTTGAAGAATTTGTTTTAAAGCTCTTCTCTCACTTTGTAGGGTTTCCATTACTGAGCATTTTTTGACTGCCAGAACTTTACCTACTAACAGGACTGCATCTAAAAACTTATATCTAAAATCCCAAATGCCTACAATATGAGGATTCATGAAGATGGGGAAGAAATGATTAAGAAGTGGCATGTGGGTGAGGGAGGCAGCCAAGCCTGCCTACGGGAGGGTCCAAGTGACAGATGGGGAGAACAGACTCCTGCAAGTTTACTCACACCTCCAATACACAAGGATTGCACCCACTGCACAACGCACACACACACACACACACACACACACACGTGCGTGCACACACACACACACACACATACACGCACACCAAAATATAATTAAAAAAATTTGAAAAAAGTGATGCACCTAGATGTAGAAAATGCATGAAAACAGCCATGAATTAACTCACAGTGCAAAATATATTTAAGTTAACTCAAATCCACAGAGAAATGCCATTTCTGCACCAATGACTTAACACTAACATTATATGTTAATTAAAATTAACATTAATGTTGAATTTTAATGGATACTATATAACTTACTCTACATTTTTAACTGGGAAGAATATTGCCATCAATAGAGTTACTTTCATGATTATAATAGCAAAAGCAAATGCTTATAGGGAGATATCATTTCACAAATACCATTTTAACTAATTGACCACTATTAAGGATTTTATCTTAGGAAATCCTTCTGAGACTCAAACAGTTTTAATCATAGCTACACAGCCAACATTAAATAGATTATACTTACATTTTTTCTGCTTCTGTTAAACCATGCATAATAAACTGGAAAACAGTAGCATTCGGTGATTGATTTGGTCAAATCAAGTATTCTTTTCTAGTACAAAGGCCTGGGCCAGTAATTTGTTATGTTAAAAGGATAAGAAGTGGGGCTCTTTCAGCAAATGCACAAAGAGAACTGTTCACTCTCAGGCGCACATCTGAAATGAGCAGATATGGAGCTGAGGCAAAGCTACTTGCTATTGGAGATCAGGTTCTTCTCGAGTCAGAAGAGAGCAAGGTCCTGTCACAAACCCTCTGCCACCAGTGAGGTTTACAAGAGCCACTGAGGTACATGGTGGTGTCTATTAGAGAGGAAGGCATGGTCCTTTTGTACCCTGCTGCCAGCTCTGCCACAGAGCCCATGGATCAGGTCCTGTGAAGAACTCCAGAAAATGCACACAGGTGCTTCATAGCATTTGGGATGCCAGCTGCAGGGCAGAACCGGCTGGTGGAGGACTGAGTACAGTTGTTTTTCCTCTGTTCCCTGTTCCCCTTGTCCCAGCAAGAAAAAGAAGAACCAGAAGGTTAAGGAGGTAATAGACCAAAGCAGCTCTACTGCCCACGGGTCCGACACAGGCTGGGGAAGGGAAGGAAGACAGGGAGGGGTACTCCTTACTTGCATCTATTCTAGAAGTTCAAAATCAAACTTAATACATAATGCTATGTGTGGTTTGGGGGCTAGAGTGACGGCCCAGTGGATGAGGTCACTGACATTCTTGCAGAGGACTCAGGCTCAGTTCCCAGCACCCACATGGCAGCTAACAACTGTCTGTAACTCCAGTTCCAGGGGACACTATTCTGGCCTCCTTCAGGAACTGCATGACTCTGGTACATTTACATACATGTAGGTAATACACTGATCCACATAAACTAAACTAATTATATATTTTCTTTAAAAGCTATGCATGGTTATTAAAGTCAGCTGATTATATCTGAAAGGGAATCTCCATGCTCTGTATCTGCAGGCAAGCATCAGAGTTTAAGGATTCCCCGACCTTGCTGAAATAGAAGGCTGGGGACATACAGAACTGTGGGAACCAGTGGACATAAGTCCACCAGCTCAGCTGGATGCAAACTTGTATGTCCTTCGTGACTCCAAACTCATGACAAACTACAGTGGAAGCACATTCTTTGCCCTGACAGGAAGCATGATTATAAAATAAGAAAATCAATACTTGGGAAGAAGTATATAATCCAAACCATAAATGGAGGATATGAACTAAATTACACTTCAGTAAGAAAAAAAATCTCTGTGGAGTTTTGATTTTTGATTAAGAGAATATATGTGTTTCGAGGTAGTAGGATTTTTCTCTCCATCAAGTCTCTACCTTATGTTTCCTTTCAGAGTACAAAAGTGCCAAAACTTGGTAAAGAGCTCTGAATGTTCAATACATCACTCTGGGCAATAACATGAACATCAAATTTTTGTTATTGTTGACGTTGCTGCTGACATTTTATTGAAATTTGGGAATTTTCCTACAATATAGTTTGATGGTATTTAGATCCCTTCCTATCTCCAACCCCCACTCCCCACCCCACTCCACCCCCTGCTCAATTCGATGAACTCTTACATATATAACATGGCATATGGAGTATGATCCAAGTCTCTCAATATCCTTCAGTGTGGGTTAATCTATTGGGCCCACAAAGTGTTCCAACCCTACAGGACATTGTCTTTTCCCCTCCCAATAGCCATCAACTGTTGAAAATTCCCTAGGGTGGGTTGGGGTTTATTACCCACTTCCAGGTATGTCTATGCTGGGAATTGGTCTGATTTAAGCCTGCATAGGACTGTGCATGCTGTCACCACCGCTGTGAGTTCATACGAGTAAATGGCCAGATGTCTGGAAAACTCTGTTTCAGCAAATTATCCTCAGCAAAAAAAATTTCCATTTTTTTTAAGTATAAAGCAAGGAAGAACAAAAGAAAAGAAGGAAGTGTACTATGGTCCAAATACCATTGGAAGGGTTTTCACATTAACACAGGAATGCTGTGAATTAATTACGTCATTAACTAAATGCAATGGTGAATCACTGAGTATTTAGATCACACAGCAGGGAAGTAAATGGAGGAATTTATTGAAACAATTTGCATTCTAACCTCCAAGTTCTGTTGTATTGAAGTGGCAAAGAAATACTGAAATATGTATGTATAAGAGAATGAAATAATGCACCGCAATCTGACAGCACAGAATACACCCAAACACAGAACATCCATCTTCCAGCTAAAATTAACATTTAAGTCTGAGTACGGCACAGGATGAAATTAAAATGAAAGAAAATACCAGATGTTTGGTCCTAGCAGGTGTCCCCTCCACAGTAGAGAGCTGTGGCCATCTTGGTGGCCGGTGGAGGGAGGGGGTGTCCGCCTCACAGACCGTTTGCCCTCCCTTCCCGATACTGCTGAGAAGCTTCCAAAGGGTCTTTAATGCTTTTCTTTCGTCTTAGACTATTTGTTTCTTCTGGGCAGGTGTCGTGAGTTATTTTATCAAATCTCTATGCAAAAATATCAGTACAATGGCAATCTAATCAATATTTTATTAACAGGATTAAATCTGGCCTTGGAAATAAGAGAGGAAAATAATATGAACTTTTTAGATCAGTATTTCATGACAAATTGATTTATAGTTTATATATTTTTAATTTTTTAATCTAAACTGAATCTTTGTGATTTTCATACAATATATTTTGATCATATTTAGATCCTCTCCCCTATCCACACCTCCTCTTACTGCCTCCACACAATTTAATGTACTTAATATAATATATATATATATATATATATATAGAGAGAGAGAGAGAGAGAGAGAGAGAGAGAGAGAGAGTCTAATTTGTATCTCCCTACATCCTTCAGTGTGGGCCATCCACTGGAACCTAACTCACCTTCCAAAAGTCACATCCTTGAAAGAGACTGACTTTCCCCTTCCCAGCAGCCATCAGTTGTCAATATTTCCTCAGGCAAGGTTGGATATTTTACCTACTTCCCCAAGAACATGCAGAGATTTTGTCTGCTTTGAGGCCACATGATGAGACTTGAGCATGCTGTTACTACTGCTGTCAGTTCATATGAGTAACTGACAGCTGCCTAGAAAACTATAAGACACTATTGTTACATACATGAGCTGTAGAACAAACAAGGGGAAATCAAGCTGGTGCTAACCTCAAAAGCTCGTCTTTTCCTGCTAGCTTTCATAGTGCTCAAAGGTGCTATGCATGGTACCTGAAGAAAAAAATATAATCATTTGCCTTACCCAGCTGTGAATCCTGTGAGCCACGACAGGACTAGTGCAATAATGCCAAAAATATTATGGGAGGAACCAACCACGTTCTAGTTGGATTTAAGTTCTGCTTCATAGGATGGAGCCCAGCCTTGAAATGAATATCAGCCCTAGGAACCTGATGCTAGACAGGAGACAGTGCATAGGGAGAGCCCAATACTAGCTTTCTACTACACAGTCAACTGAGTCCTAATTACTTTTTGTCATACTCATAGATTAATGCTTCTCTCAATTCTCACCCAAGAAGTTTCCTGATGCAACAGATGGTCATTAACACAGAAACTCACAACTCAGCAAAATGCAGAGAACAAGAGACTACAGGGTGCTCATTCCTGAATAGGACACTTAATATCAAACTTCTGCCTCCCAGGGCTCAGGATCACTGTGGAAATGATTATTGCAAGAGCCAGATGTGGTGGATGACCACAAGGAAAGGAGTTTTCTAGGAAATGGAATGTAAAGAAACAAAAATCTTTTTAAACCTCTTTTACTTTAAAGATTTATCTTATGTTTAATTACATTTACCTGTGTATATACATGTGTGTCTGTGTGTCTGCATGTGCACATGTGCATATAAGTGATGTGCTTACAGAGGGCAGGAGAGAGCCTCATATGCCCTGGAGCTGAAGCTACAGCCCATCATCATTAGGCATCCACTGGGGTGCTAGGAACCAAAGCAAGGTCTTCTGCAAGAACACTATGTGCTTTTGACCACTGAGCCACCTTTCCAAATACTTACTTTTTAACTTCTGATGAAAATAACTGTGAAACTTTAAGGATATTTTTCCATGAAACTTAAGACAAGCAGAGATTTTAGGCTGGTAGATTCACCTGTTACATTTGGCAGCTCAGAAGCTGGAGCGACCAAGATCCTAGTGTTTGCCTCTCTAATCTTTAATGGCAAAGAATGGGGGAGAGGTAAAGTAAGGAATTCAGAAGGATTTTCTTGGTTTCTTATAAACTGTATGTGCATGAGAATTCAGTTATTTCTGAGACAAATCCTCCATCCAGTGAAGGACAGGAGGTCAACATTATTGCAAAGAAGTTAACACTAGCTAAGATAAATGACAATCATCTGCCTAGTGCAGTCTTTGTGGCATTCGTAATCGATGCTGAGCAATTCAGAGTTTTGACCTTCCCTTTTCCAGGCCAAATTGGCACCAAATGTTTAGTGATCAGAAAGCGAGGAGGAGAGGCTCTGAAGTACAGTTTTCTGGTTCTGGGCTGTTCACCAGCTGGAACACTAAAGGGCTGTCCATGAGTTCCCTACACTGTTCTGTCAGGACAGGCCGCAGAAGCTGAAGGTTGCTGAGTCATCAGTCTTTGTGTGGTGACCCTGGACTGGGTCATTTCCCTGCAGGGCGACTGAAGAAATAGGCATTGCCATTGGCATACAGTCTGGATAAACCCAGGGCTAAGAAAGTTTTTTCTGAATCCCCAACTCTCTCTCCCCTTCACCAGGGCTGTGGCAAAGCTCCTGACACTCTTGGAGCCATCTCAGCAGATTCCTAGCTTTGTCAGCTTAAGCCATTGTTTTCTCAGGGCTGTACACTGCAAAGGGAAAACACAGGTCTACACACATCAAAAGGAAGTCTTAGTATTTTTCTTTTGGAGTCTGTTCTAACAGAGTGACATGCAAACTAAGAACTTCACTCTGGCTCAGTAAGGAGCCCTCAGTGTCCCCTGTCGACTTTAACTTAAACTCACAGCCCCTTCTCTCAGGATGGAAGAAGTCAGTCAGGGGCATACACCTGACATCTGCTGCATACACTGCCTCCTCTCTTTGCAGCAGTCACAGAAAGAAAATAGGAGTTCCTTGCTCCTTATTATGTCCCTGTACTCAAATGTGAATATTGGCATAATCTAATACACCGGTATTTGTTACTGATTTGGTACAAGATTTATCTGGAATAAGGAAACTATGAAATACTTTTCTAAAACACAATATATGTTACATTACTATCACCATTTCACCTTGTGCAAGCAAATCATATCTAAGTCTATGGTAGGTTAGTCTAATGATACTAGTCTGAATTCCCAAAGTCTATGTGGTTCATAGAATAACACTCAAATGAAATTCTTTGGCCAGTAAACTAGGCATCCACTGGGGGTGCTAGGAACCAAAGTGAGGTCCGCTGCAAGAACAATATGTACTTTTGACCACTGAGCCACCTTTCCAAATACTTACTTTTTAACTTCTGATGAAAATAACTGTGAAACTTTAAGGATATTTTTTCCATGAAACTTAAGACAAGCAGAGACTTTAGGTCGGTAGATTCACCTCTGTTAAAAGAATTACTATAAATGATATCCTTTTCCTCTTTGGTCTACAATTCATGTATGGCTTTGAAACAAATTCTTTTATTACAAGATGCAGGCTATGAGAGGTATTCCATGTTTGTACTTGAAGCAAAGCCATGCTGGGTCCCAGAGCCTAATCCACAGTACCCTCATAGACTCAGAATTATCACAGGGATAGAATGGGAAAAGACTTTTAAAGGTACATATAAGTCACATACTACATACCATTGGTCATCTACTAATGTTCATGGCAGTTTCTGGAATACCTTCCTATATTATTAAAAAATTCAAAATATAATTCTTATGTTTACACACTGACCTTTATCCTTTATCCATAAGGCATCTTATGAAGACTTAGGTCTAAACTCCTCTTGTCAGAATGCAAGTTTGTCTCTTCCTGTGAGGTGCTGGTTAGTCTTTAGAACTGCACTGTTTTGCTGCCTTTCTACACATCATTTACCACATCTTCATTATATGTCACTTTAAGGAATCATCTCTATGCTAAGTGTCTTGTCAATCTCTAATATCTGCATGTGAGATACTTAAATTCACACTGTTGTGTCAATTAGAAAAAACATTTCTATTTAATTGAGAAAACTAAAGAAATTCTAATTTCATTTAGCAGTATACCATCTTAAAAGTTTAAATTGTTAATGTATACTTTGGAACTCCTACTTAACAATCCACTGAATAAGGAAAAGATAAACAAAGAATATACTCAGTGTAGCAAAAATGAATTAATATTATCTTCAATAGAACAGGATTCCTTGTACACTAAGGAATAGAATGCATAATAATAAATCCTATTACACACCAGCTACAATGTTGGAGTAAGATAATGACTATGTTATTGTCTTTTGTAAACTGCAAAAACTATCGAATAGGATGATATTTTTATCTCCATCTAAAAAAAGAACTGTAATCTCAATATTATAAAAAATGTAAGGGGAGGGCTGAAGAGATGGCCCAATAGTTAAGAGCACTGACTGCTCTTGCAGAGGACCCAGGTTCTACCTCCAGCACCTACATGGCAGCTAACAACTGTCTATAACTCCAGTTCTAGGGGAATCTGACACCTTCTTCTGACTCCGTGGGCACTGCACAACACAGGTACACTTACACACATGCAGACAATACATTCATACACAAAAATAAATGTTTAAAATTTTAAAAAATGTTAAGGGCAAGAATTTTAATGAAATGAAACATTGTTTCTATATTGTATCTCTTTTTAACCTCACGGTAAGTTTCCCTTCACACACACACACACACACACACACACACACACACACACGCCTGGCCTGACCTTGAACTTGTGATCCTTCTGTCTCAGCTTCCCAGGTGATGTCATTAGGCCCCCTTTGGTCTGTTTTGTACACTGTGTTCTAGAGGATACCATCTCTTGCTTCCTCTCTTTGTTTCCTTCTCCTCTCCATCCCCTTCTTCCTCCTTTTATTCTCTTGTCCAGGCTGGAGGCTGGCCCTCAACTTGCTATGTATTTGGAGATGAACTTCTGATTCTCCTGCCAGCACCTCCCAAATGCTGAGATTATAAGTGTGTGCCACCATTCCAGCTTATGTGTTGCTGGGGATCAAACTCAGTGCTCACTGCACTCATACACATAAAGTAAAAAGAGAAAAAGTAGAAAAGAAGAGCTCTGTCTCTCACAAAAGAAATAACCAGACCCAGTTTCTATCAACAGTGAATATTACCAAATACTTAAATAGTATTTATTGCATATAATACTTCCTAAGATTGAGACAAGATATTACTACTTCCTAAACCATTTAATGGGACTTTAATTCTGACACAAAAAGCCAAGATATAGTTATTTTGGGAAAACTATAATAGTATAATTTATGATGGACAAATAAACTTTAATGTATTATTGAATACTGAAATTTATACTATATCCTGATAAAGTATTCTGATCAACATGGATTTTCCCCAAAGTTAATACTCATTCAGTGTTCAAATACTAATAGACCAGAAGTGGTGGCACACTCCCTTAATCCCAGCCCTCTGGAAAATAAAGTCAGCCACAACTCTGTGAGACCAAGAACAGCTTGTTCTACATAGTGATTTCCAGGTCAGCTGGGGCTACAGGGAGATCCTGTCTCAAAAACAACAATAAAAAATCAATAAATATAAATATAATTCATATCACTGCTCAAAATCCACAAACTAAATTATATTAGTTGATGAAGAAAAACCACATTGAACACAACAATTAGAAAGGAAAACATGAATAAAAAGGAATGCTACAAATAAAAGTAGATTTAGAAGAGCATAAAATTCAAACCATACTAATGATGAAAGCTTGAATTTAGCAATGGACAACCAGGAATAACATGCAATATCAGCATTTACTTTAATACTGAGTCAAGCAAGACTCCACCGTCAGCACCAGCTACACCTCACCTGCTTGGAAATACTGTGCAGCAGAGGCAGCCATGTGCCTGTATATCCCAAATCTAATTGGCTATTGGCTATTGGCTCTCTCCTTGGAGGAATAACCCATGGCTGATGCCACAAGCTTACATCCTCTACAGGTTAGGAGATGTTATAAGCCACAGTAAGACCCTGTCATATTTAACAGGGGGGAAAAATGTAATTCATGGATTAACATATCATCCAAACATATGTGTCTATGCCAAAGTAACCTACCATAACTATTAGTGCTGCTTAAATACCTATATATCTAATTGCTTGTGCTTCATTAGTAGGATCGAAAGGTTACTCCTGAACAAACTGTTAGCCCATGAAAGGAAACAGCCAGAATTGACCAGAGTCCAAGTCAACAGCTCCAGAGAAAGTGGACTGTTTTACTTCTCATCCACCTGTGCCCCTTTTCTAAGCCTAGGGAACAAACTGCGGAAGAGGGGGCATGGTAGAATGTAAAGGCTGTGATTGGGGTGAATGGTGAAACTACAGCGATGTAGTCTGGACACTCATTTGATCAACTTGATTGAACAAACAACCTGTCACCCCCCATTGGATGGTGGGACTGTGGGGGTTTGGGCACAACAATCTGCAGATTGGTTTTGCACGAAGGATGCTTGTACTCATGGATTATCACTTATAGCTAAAAAATGAAAAAAAAAAAAAACCTGAAAGATGCAGGACAGTTATGGCAGAATACATGATCTGGGATGGGGTGGGGGTGGGGGGGAAGGGAAAGGGAAATATGCCTGATCTGAATTGGAAAATGATGTACGAAATGCACAAAGCCTCAATAAAAATTAAATTAAAAAAAATACACTACAAATACACACTAGTAAAATAAATGAAAAAAGTAAAACGTATATTGTTTGAAAGAAACAAAAGAGTAATTATCCACAAAGTATATGTTTATATAGGTTCACAGATAACCTATATAAAATTTTACTACAAGAAATATGTCGACCTACAACACGGCAGGATAAAGCTCAAAAGAGAATAATCTGTTTGAAGTGTATACTTATAATTAACAATTAGAAATCGAAATGAAAATAGAATACTCATAAATTAAACTATGTGAAGAAATGGGGAGATAGTTTAGAGTTTGTGAATACTGGCTGTCCTTGCAGAAGACCCAGTTCAAATAACCACACCCACATGGCATGCAACATATCCATAACTCCAGGGGTTCCAACTCCCTCTTCTAACCTACACATGCATTGTACAACATGGGTGCCCATATACACAGGCAGGCAATACACTCATACACATAAAATAAAAATTAATTAATCAAAGTACATGAAATATGCAAGGATAAATAATTATTTGTACAACTTACAAAGGGAAGATTCTAAAACAGCAGTCTAAAGAACTAAAAGATTATATGTAGATATGTATGGGTACTTGACCTCCATTTAAAGACAACATTATCTATATGGAATTTCTTTCCAAATGGACTCTCTTTGCATTCAATACATTTCTAATTAAATTTCTAGTAGGCATTTCCATATACATCATGCCGCTGGTACTAAATTTCACACATATGAAGGGAATGCCGTATCACAAATAAAAAAAAATGAAAAAAAAAAGAAACACAGCAAAACTGGTGACCTTACAATGTTGCTCAAGACTTATTGGATTTAAGACTATACCTTCCTGTGTCTTCCTGATGTAAGATATGTAAAATAAGGGTCTAAGGAAAGCTCTGAAGAATGCAAGTTACACAGAAGGGTTAGTTGCTTTTCAGCCAATGACTCCATACACATTGTTTTGCAGGACAGTGTTCCCAACAACTCGTAGAGATTCATCATGTATCTGGGCAAATTCTGAGGAAGATAGATAAAAGAATTTCCAGAAACTTAATAAACAACTGACAAAAGTTGTTTTTAAAATCCTACACATTAAGCAGAGTTTTCAATTATAGAACTAGAAAAAAAAAACAAAAACAAAAAAAAACACCAGTCAAAAAACTAAGAGATAGAACATTAAAACGAAATTTCTATTCTTTGAAATGTGCTGTCAAGAAAATGAAAAAAAAGTAAGATACAGACTAACAGAAGCTATATCAAAAAATAAGTATCAAAAATACTTAGTATCAAAAAATACTGAGCAGATAAAAGAATGTATCCAGAAGGTAGAGAAGAGTCTCTCTTAAGTTTGAAAAGGACTGACTCAATTAAAACATTGGCAAAGGATCCTGACAGACTTCAGGGAAGAATGAATTCATATCACAGACAGTACATAAAAAGGTGTTCAATACCAGTGGCCATTAGAAATGGACAGTAAACCACAGTAAAATGCCACAACCCATCAACTACAGTGAATGAAATAAAAATATAATGAAACTACACAGGGCTTTCAAAGATTTGGAGAAATGAGAAACCTTTGACATTGCGGGTAAAAAAAAAAAAAAAGGTAGACTACAGAGACATTGGAAGACTGTGACGGTTATTAAAAGATTAATAATACACTTAAGAATGTTTACCCCAGCCAGGAAAGATGAAACAGGCCTGTAATATCAGCTTCTTGGAAGAGGGGCAGAAGGATCCCAAGTTTCAGGGCTGCCCAAGGCAGAAGCTACAGTCAAGGACATCCTAGGCAGTTTCTTGATACCTTGATGTTCCCCCCAAATTTAAAAGAGATGTAGGATATGGCTCAGTGGCAGAGCAACTGCCTATGTACAGCATTCTGGGTTCAATTCATACTATAACACATACAGAGAAGAGTTATACTGCATTTCTAGAATGTACCTGAGAAAAGACAGGTGATATTTCTAAGCAAATTTTCATTACAAATTTATTTCTAATAACTATAAACCCAAAATAATACAAAAGATCATTAACTAGTAAGTGGATAAATAAGTGTGCTACCTTCACTCAATAAATGTTATCCTGTAATTGCAATGCTTTATTGATGCATGAATAAACTCTTCATTTAAACTTCAATACATTGTTCTGAGTGAAAGGAATCCACAAGAGAAAAGGTAAACCATGAAACTTGACTTATGTGACTCTCTGGAAAAAAATCAAACCATAGGTACAAAACCAGATGGGGTAGCCATGTTTGTAGAAGTTAAATGTGACTACCATAGAAGGGAGTTTAGTGGAGTGATGGCATCTCATATCTCCGATCTGGTTTTATGACCACAGACCTGTAATGAGGCTGAATCAGGAGGACTGCAACTTGAAGGTGAACCTGCATTACACAGGAAGCTCGAAAACATCTGATTATTTATCAAAATCCATGTTTCTCGCCTAGTGAAGCTTTATTACCAGGGTTATAATCACAATACTCAAGGGAAGACTATGAATTCCAGGCTACCCTGGGCTACATGGAGAGGCTCTGCTTTAAAAACTAAACTGTGCTTTATTGTAGATAAGTTTTATAAAATGAATCTCTAGTTCATCAAGAACAAAATTCAAGTATTGTTCAGGATTTTTTGGGGGGGGTTTGTCTTTTCTTTTTTTTTGAAACAGGGTCTCCCTGTAGTCCCTGGTAGCTTGGAACTCTCTATGTAGACCAGGCTGCCCTTGAACTCACAGAGATCCACCTGCCTCAGCCTTCTGAGTGCTAGGATTAAAGGTGTAATCCACTAAACCCAGCAGTTTAGGATTCCTTTTAATTTTAATCATGCATATGCGCATCTGTATATGGCTATGTACACAAGAGTTTAGGAGCCAATGGAGGTAAAAGGCATTGGACATCCTGGTGCTGGAGTTACAGACAGATGTGGGCGATCTGATGTGGGTGCTGGGAATTTAAGTGGGCATTCTGGAACAGAGGTACTATTACTATTAACTATTAAGTACTGAGGCATCTCCCCAGCTCCAAGCTCAAGTTTTAAACAATATAAATGCTGGGATAGAGGAAGCTCAGTCAGTAAAGCATATGACTTGGAAGCATGAGGACCTGAGTCTGACCCTCAGAGATCACGTTAAAAAGCAAACAAAAAACACAAAACAAAAAACCAAAACAGGTATTACTGGTAATACACAGTTCTAATCCCAGATCTGGGGAAGCAGAAATGTGTGGATCCCTGGAGCTCATTGGACAATCAGACAAACTGGTTAACTCCATACAAATGAGAGTCCATGTCTCCAAACCATGGTGGACAATGCCTGAGTCAAAAATACCTAAGGATGTCCTCTGGCCACTACATGCATGACCACACGTCGCTACACCTGTACTTACTCATGAACATGAATACACACATATACAAACATAGATTCCAATCACTTAGCAGAGGTAAAAGGACCAATCACATGATACTAATTTGTGATAGACAGAAGAGCACCCGAAGAAAAGGTGAGGTATGTATACTGCTGGCTCTGGAGACACAAAGTTGCAAGTCACAAAGCTTAAAGAGAAACAGAACCTCGGAGGAATAAAATCAGAGTACACAATCATTGACATAAAGGGCAACATTATCAATACTGTACAACAAAAATACTTGTGTGCATACTAATACAGCCCCCTGAGTATATCTATGGACACTTCAAAAATTAACACCATGGTCTCCCTCTCTGATCTCTCTTTCTCTCTCTTTCTCTCTCTCTCTCTCTCTCTCTCTCTCTCTCTCTCTCTCTCTCTCTCTCTTCATCAACTGTAACAGCCTTAGCTAGCTGGTAGATACATATTTTTCTTATGTATTCTGATTTGTCTTCCCAAACATGTAATTGTACACTGTTGGTTTCTGCATATGCATAAAAAAATCTCTCCACACAAAATGGTATGTGGAGGGACAGATATGTGAATAAGCTTGATTGGATCATTCCATGACACACACCCATATCAAGAGATCATACTGTAGAGTATTCATAAATATGTATGATTTTTGTCAATTAAAATAAATAAAGGACTCTGAACAGACTTAGATAAACTGAATACACACATCCCTGTGTCTTCAGAGTCCTACATTGGATATGATTTTGGCTGTAATGTTTTATTATATCACATGCCCTAAACTACCCTCAGATTCCTTTATTGGAGAACTAAAAATACAGAGGCACACCTTTCAAATGCCCTACCTTCAAGGCTTTCACCTAGCCAACTTACAATGTAAGAACGCACAGAATGCAGAATAGGAGAGGCCATGTCTAAATAGGTGGGCAAAGGAAGGACAAAAATGACTCAGTGTTTCTTCTGTGCTCTGCCCATTGTCCATCTACCCTGTGTGTCCATCTCAGGTCCCCATGACCTCCTCATTCCTCTGCTGTCAAATGAAGCAACACAAGTAACCAAATACTCAAAATATGTTCTAAAAATGATAAATAACAATTTAATAATGGTAACTGATGCTAAAATATAATATCACCACTACAAGATAACTACTTTTACTATAAAAAGTTCATTTGCAACTAATTATTTTAACAGAATACTTAACAGAGGTTCAGTTGAATTAAATTAGTTAATGAAACACTTAAGGTAAGTTATAAATAAATGCATTTGTTGTGCATTGAAATACAAATTAAATTCAAAACCCATTGCCATTATCTCTGCGCTACTATTTCTAATTCCTTTCATCAATAGTGCAGGTTCTTCCTGTAGCTATGTAGACCAGGCTGGCCTTGTTCTCACAGAGATCCACCTGTCCCTGCTTTCCAAGTGTTGGGAGTAAAGGTATGTGCCATAATGTCCAGCTTAATAGTGGAGAATATTATGATTATCATTTAAGTTTGTACATTTCATCCTGTAGACAGGTTTCTTAGAAAGCAGCTTATGGGGCTGGAGAGATGGCTCAGCGGTTAAGAGCACCGACTGCTCTTGCAGAGGACCCGGGTTTGATTCCCAGCACCCACTTGGCGGCTGAGAACCGTCTTTAACTCCAGTTCTAGGGGAATCAGACGCCCTCTTCTGACCTCTGCTGCACTGCACAGCACGGGTTCACCAACCTACATGCAGACAGTACACTCGTACATATAAAAAAAAATAAATAAAAAAGAAAGCTAACTGCTAAAAAAAAAGAGAAAGCAGCTTATAAGCCCAATTTATTGATAGAGCATGCGATGTCAGAAGTATTCATGTGAGACATTTCTTTAGAAGATGCTGATAACACAATCATTAATTTTCTAAGTTACATGTTCTATTGTTCAATTGTCATTTGGCCATTTATATATACATATATATGTACAATATGTATGTGCATATACCACACATATGTTTGATGTGCTAATCCTGGCAGCCTAGAAACATTTAGGAATTTTCTGTGTTGACCCACCATCTTCCTCAAGCTTCTCTAATGTTGTCCTGATGATTTCATACTGTGCTTTATGTTAGAGCTTCCTAATTACGTTTTAAAAAACTGATATACAAAAAATTAACCTATAGTTCCTGGATTAGTAAATGCTTTAAGACCCCACAGAAGCCAGCATCTCCCTTGCACTATGTCTCTCTGTAAACTTTAATCTGAACTCTATAATAAATATATGGCTGGATACCCTAAGTGGAATCACACCTGTAATCTGTTGATAGTGGTTTCTTTCAGGATATTCCTCTGAGTTTGAAATAACTGCTTATCTCATTCATCACTCATAATTTTTTATCACTGATAAATATCCCATTGCTTGGATGAACCAAATTTGTATGTCCTTTCATTAAAGAAGATTACATGGCTTCAAGTTGAGGGAAATTCTGAATAGAGCTGCTATAAACATTCATTTCTGAGTGTATATGTAAATGAAATTATAATCCTATGAGGTAAAATTAGTGAAGAGGTGGGTTGCTGGGTCATATGGTAATTATATGCTTAAAGATTTTTAAATGTCAAACTAATTTCTAAATGACTAAACATTTTAGATTCATACCAGAAAAATAGAAGGTTTCTAACTGTTCTGAGTCTTCTCCAGTCATGTTAACAATTACTGGTGTTATTTATTTGCATTATTCTCTTACACATATAAAGTTATAATGCATTGTAGTTTTAATTTTCATTTCCATAACAGTCAAGTTTTTGTAAACACCTTCTCATGTTTGTGAACCATGATAGTTCATTTGTTGTCTGTTACATGACTCTTCCTGGGGTGACATGAACAAACATCTATCCATCCTGGTTACTGTACCAATACCACACCAAAGAAACTACCCCATGGAAGTCCAGCTCAGTGAACCAGTGACTATATTGGTGTTACTTCCCAGAGCCTGGGTGGCCGAAAGGCAGCTTCATCACTGGGAAGCCCAAAGGCACAGGTAACTCACAAAAGCTGCATCCCAGGAGCTTCCTGCCCAGCGTCTAAGCATCACTACTGGAGAATTTCTCTTCCCAGTAACTGTTCATTGCTTTTTATAATCTTTATGGACAGACTTTGTGACTTTAATAAACTAGCTGAACTTCCTGAGGCTTTAAATTTTCCTACCTTTGTAGTCTTATCAACTTTCTTCCTAACAAGCAACATTTGCAGGAAAGAGCTAAAACTACTATTGCTGATCTTCAGTGAACTCTCCAACTTTTCCACATTATTACTGCTGCTGCTGCTGTTGTTTAGTTTTGGGACAGGCTCTTACTAGCTATCTAGCTCAGTGAACTGATTATTTTCATTGTCAACTCAACACAACTTACAGTTGCGAAGAGAGATGAATCGCCTCAATCAAATTGGCAAGTGTCCATTTCTTTGAGGAATTGTCTTAGTTGATGATTGATATAGGAAGGCCCAGGTAGGAGGGTCTGGGATATATCAGAAAGCTTGCTAAATATGAGCAGGAGGGAGAGGAAGCCAGTCAGCAGCCTCCCCTCCCCCACACAATTTCTGCCTGAGTGGCTGATTATACTCCAGTCTTGACTTCCCTAGGTGGTGGAGTGTGACCTGGAAGTCTAAAACGAAATACAGCCTTTCCTCCTCTAGTTATTTTTTCATCAGAAAGTTTTATTAGAGCAACAGAGATCAAAGTGGAACAGCCACGCTGGCCTCAAATTTGCAATCTGCCCTCCTCGGCCTACCAAGTTTGGGGATTAGTAGCACATACCACCAGGTCCTTCATAGAGGAAACAAGCCCCTTGTTGAGTAAGGGACAGGAAAATATGGCCACATTATCTGTAAATTATTTTTTACTCTGACATAACATCCACAGGAAAAAATTAAACTAAACAGAACCCATCTTCTGCCTCTCTGACGGATCTTGCTTTGGTGACATATCTAGTAACTCATGAGTATTTCAACCTATATTTTCTACAAAGTTCATACTTTCATGGTTAGATCCTTGATACATTTTTATTTAAATTCATACAACCTGTCAAATCAAAAGTGAGTGTATTTTCTATTTTGTTTGCCTTTAAACATAGGGTGGTGCATTTGATCAAAACTGTTTATTGTTATAATTGTATATAATTATTTTGTTGACATGCCTTCTTGGAAGTTATTTAAAATTTTCTATCTAGACAAACCTATTTTCTGCAAGAGCTTGGTTTCTTTATTTAAAATTTATTTAGACTTTTTTTTCCTTATTCACTGGCCACAGTATCAGTCCAAGCCTGAAGAACAGCTGTGAGACAGAATACACTTACCATAGTTCAGTCTGAGGTGGAGACATGCCAGAGCATTTCTGGGTTTTGCTAAGCAACATATCTGTAAGTCTTCTCTCTATGCACTATATTCAAATTACATATTCTCCTATTCAGAATTTTTATTATGAACAGGCACTAGTTTTCTGCAAATGCATTTTCTTGTATCACTTGATAAGATTATGTGACTGACCCTCACAAGACAGATAATATAGTACATTATACTAATTGATTTTAAATCCTGACCCAACTTTGAAATCCTGCAATAAAGCCTAGTTGGTCATGGTAAATTGTTCTTTACATAGTGATTGGATAAATGTTTAGGCTTTCTTCCATGTATTCTAACGAGTTATACTGGGCCATAGTTATTCCTGTATGGCATTTGTCTGAGTTAGTGGTAAGATAATGTGGCTTCTTTCAGAAAATTAGTTGGCAATTACTTTTTCTTCTCTACTTTCCACATAAAAGCAGATAGAGAAAACATCTGCTATTTCCTCTTTAAATATGTTTCAGAAATCTTCATCGAACCAATCTCATCCAGAAAATTTAAATTATGAATTCAATGCCATTAACAACTATAGGAGATGTCAGGCTGCCTATTCAATTAGAAGACAGTGTTGGTTGTTTGCATATCTTGCAATTTGTCCTGTTTCATCCAGTTTGACAGATTTGTATGTGCAGAGCTGTCCGTGGTCTTCCCCTATCATGTCAGTATCTACAGAATTTAAAATGGCCTTTCATATTTACTGTCACATACTGATCGTTTCTGTCTGCTCCATCTTTTGTAGGTCATGTTTGAAGTCTCTGTTTCATTGGTCATTCCTGTTCAGTATAGATTTTAAAGTCCCCCACAAGCCCATGTACTAAAGGATGGTCTCCAGGTTGCAGCACAATTGGCCAGTTGGGGAACATTCAGAAGGTAGGACTTAGAGGAAAGCAGTTAAGCCTTTGAGTGTGTGACCCTGAAAGGATATGCCAACCTTAGTCCCATCTTTTTCTTTCTGTGGCCACCATGAGGTGAGCACTTCTGTTCCATCAGGTGTTCTTCACCTCCATTCTGCCTGCCACAGGCCTAGGAGAAATGGGAATGACGATGGACCGAAACCTATGAGCCTGTGAGACAAATCCAACCTTTTCATCCTTTGATTTTTGTCAGGTGCACACTGAAGAAATCTAACTCAATCCCAAGGATTCAGCTCTTTGCTTTACCAATTTTTACATCTGTCTCTATAAAATGCCGTTAATTTTTTAAAAAATTATCTTTGTTATCTCCTTACTTTAGAGTTTATCTCCTTTATTCAATCAAAAGTGGACAGCCTTGATCTCTTTTTATTTTCACACCCTTTAATCTCTACAATAAAATAGCCTTTTATCTGTAACAAGCTGGCATTTCCTTCAGCTTATAGCAAAGGCACCTCTACAAGACTGGTTTCCACTGACTGAAACAGTGAACTTCTGCTCAAAACAGTCAACTTCCTCATGGAGAATATTGAGAAAGACTGAGAAAGAGATGAAAAGCATGTTTGGCAGAATGTATGAGCTCTGGCGGGGTGGAGGAATGGGCGGGAACACGGGTCTAGATTTATGAAAAAAAATAAAAATAAATTTATGTAAAAAAAAAAAAAAAAAAAAAAAAAAAGACTGGTTTCCCTGAGTCTAGATTCCCAGGATGCTGGGACAATCAGAATTGCACACAGCTGTTCTTTCATAACACCAAACATTCTTTGCATTTTTTCATGTTCCCTTCTAGGAATTTTTGCCCCTTTCAAATACTGCAAAATAATATTATTGATTATTGTGTTTCTTTACACTCTAAGGGAACCCCATGCTTCTCCCACCTTCATCAAACAACAATTCATACGGCTGACTTCAATGTTTTATGGAACTTATTTTTGTTCCTAAATCTATGTGTTTGGATTCCTCTATATATCATACAAAGATTTTAAATACAACATTCATTCTGACAGATCTTAAGTGTATAACAGAATAGTGGTTCTAACACCTTGGTGGATACCAGATCACCTAGCAAGTTCGTAAAATTACAACTCTGTTCTTTCCATGATTCAGGAGTACCCAAAGAAGAAGTTGTGATATGTATGAATACTTAGTAAGTACTGCTGGGTTTGAAGATTAATATGATTCAGCTGCCACCCACATAAAGCAAGTCTGAGTATTTACATTCTGTATTTAAGGATCAAATTCACTCAATGCATGACTTCCCTCTGAAGTTCATCTTGATTTTTTAAAAAATACTTTGTTATGTATGAAAGTATAAATATTGATTATTCTACTGGATCAACCTAAGAAGTTATTTGTTCTCATGTTAATATCTTTGATATTGGGACATGTATTAAATTACATCTTCAAATTGTCAGTATCTCTTTATTCATATCACTGTCCAACATAATGGTGTATCTAACATTCAAATTTTCTTGGAATCAAGTGAGTACAATAGTAAAGTAATTCTACATGAATTCAAGTGTAAAACAGAAGTATTAATAAAATCATCCAATTAGTATTATGGAAATAATATACCATATTAAATATTAATAGAACTCAGTGTAAGACATATATATGTGTATATGTATATATATATATATATATATATATATATATATATATATATGAACATATTAAAGAACTTGCATCATAGAGATGTAGCCTCTTTTAAAATATATCACCATTTGGTGTTAGCATCCACAAATTAGGGAAACCATTTTCCCCTTGTTTTTCTGGGATTGTGTTATTTCACCTAGCATAATGGCTTCAAGTTCCATCCATTTACCTGCAAAGTTCATGATGTCATCTTTCTTTACTAGTGAGTAGTACTCCATTGTGTAGATGTACCATATTTTTGTCATCCATTTTCAGTTAAGGGGCATTTGGGTTGGTTCAAGCTCTTCGCTATTGTGAAGAGAGTTGCAATAAACATGGATGTGCGTGTATATTGGTGGTAGGATGAGTCTTGTGGGTACATACCCAGGAGTGGTATGGCTGGGCCAGGTGGTAGGCTCATTTTGAGTCTTTTAAGGGTTCTCCATACTGCTTTCCATAAGGTTGTACAAGTTTACATTCCCACCAGCAGTAGATGAGTGTTCCCCTTTCCCCACAACCTCTCCAGCATTTGGTGTCTTTTGTATTCACGATCTTAGCCAGTTGTATCAGAGACAGATGATATCTGAGAGTGGTTTTAATTTGCATTTCCTTAATTATTAATGATGGTGAATACTTTTTAAGATGTTTCTCAGCCATCTTTAATTCCTCAGTGGTGAAGTCTCCGTTAAGCTCTTTATCTTTTAAGTAGGTCACTTGTTTTCTTCTTTGTTTTTTGAGTAGTCTATATATTCTTGACATTAAGGCTCTGTCAGATGAATCACTAGTGATTCATTCCCACTCTGTGGGTTTTCTCTTCACTTCCTTGATTGTTTCTTTCACTGTACAGAAGCTTTTGAGTTTGATGAGTTCCCATTTGTCAACTGTTGACCTTATTTCCTGTGGACCTGCTGTGTGATTTAGAAAGTCTTTTCCTACACCTATGTCTTGTAGGTTGTTACCAACTTTTTCTTCTATCACCTTCAGGGTTTTGGGTTTTATGTTGAGTTCTTTGATCCACTTGGAGTTGATTCCTAGAATCGATCCACCACTTACTCTCAGACTCTGTACTTACTGTATATGAGTGGAAAATAAATATGCATATTTTAGAGTAATATAAAATTTAAGGAGGAAAATGTGAATTCCTAAACATAAAAAAAGACTGAGAGAAAGATGCAGGATAGTTATGGAAGAGTGCATGATCTGGGGTGGGGTTGGGGGAAGGGAAAGGGGAATATGTCTAAACTCACCTGAGAAATGATATCTGAAATACACAAAAGATCAATAAAAAGCAAAATATATATCACCATTATACATATGAATTTCATACATGTATATAAAATATTCTAATCATATCCAACCCTCATTCTCCCTTTCTAATTTCCCCCAGACACTAATTAAGGATATGTGTCCAGTGTAGCATCATCCACCGGAGCACATTCAACTTATCAAGGCCACGCCCCTGAAGAAAACAGACTCCCAATTTCCCAGCAGCCATCTACTGCCAATAGCTTCTCAGCTAGGGGGGATCTTGTGAGCCCCTTCCTCATCCATGCTAGAATTGACTTGCTTTACCTCCTACAGCTCTTATCAGGCAACTATAGTCACTTTGAGTTCATGTGTTTAACTGCTCAGTCATATATTTAAAATAGAGTTACACAACAGACCTGTCCAAACTCTGGCTCTTACAATCAATCATTCAGCACCCTCTTTCATGATGTTCCATCAGCCTTGGGAGAGATGGGCGTAATGCAGATGTCTCATCTCTGGTTGAGCACTCCACAGAAACTTATTCTCTCACTTTGATATCAAGACTTATCATTAAGGGAACTGAAATCTGCTTCCTCCAATAGCCTATTTAGTCTGTTAGAGCTGTGGGGCCTGGATCACATCACAGCTCTGAACTGTTTCCTGATCTGTGGTGACAAAGCCCAGGTTGATCATAAGACTGTTCCATAGTAACAAACTACCCAGAGTTAAGAGCATAGAACACGTTTTTCACTAGTATTGCTATATGCTACGGTTCCACTGCTACTCTGGCTCAGGTAAATGGAGTTCATTTGGGGATCTGCACGTGGTGGCAGTCAGGGCATGGTATCTGAGGCTAGAGTTGGCTCTTAAGTCTGATATCTGGATGTGAAGCATCAGACAGCTGTGGACTAAGACACTGGTTCTCTGTTCCACTCTCCGGTCTCAATGTGCGCTTCAGTTTTCTCCAGAAGCATCTGTGCAAGGAAACCATGCTTCCTGTATGCAGACTGAAAATTCCAGTTGAGGGAGAAAAGGAAAAAGGGAAAGAAAAAGATAGGGACGGAGAAAAAGAGGAGGGAACAGACAGACATATTTTCTGGGAAATGTGCAGCTTTATATGAAACCCAACCCCCAGTTATCCAGGCAGTTGGGAATCTGATGTTCCACATTGGGTAGAAGCAAGTCACTAAAACCTGTCTAAACATACTACAGATGATAAACTAAATTACTGATGTAATTTTAAATTACAATGAAGAGGCATTTCAAATATAAACAATCATTCCTTGACTACTAAATCCAAGCCTTCCCTTTAAAATAACATCTATTAGGAAAGTCTGTCACTATAAAAATTGGTATTTACTCTTAAATAGGTTATAAAAGTTAAATGTAATATTTATGGTTACTAGAGAAAAATCATCTGTAAGTACAGAACTGATGCCAATAAGAAGTGAAAAATACCAACTCTACACACACACACACACACACACCCATTAATATGCAAACATATGTATTCATGTACACAAACATGACTACACACATATGCACATACAGACAGTATTCATGCCTTTCCTAACCACAAGCTGGATCAATATAGAATCTCTCAACAGTTTCTTAAGTTACCTAAACAATCTTTCTTCATAAAATATTAACAGTTTCCTATTGAATATTAAAAATTATTTCATAATATACTATATAAAGATTGATTTCCCTCAGAAATCATCATCTCAGGTTACATAATGGGTACTTTTTACTATACACTATATCCAGAGAAATATGAAGTCTAGTAATTTCAATAATAAAGATAGAAAATGTGCTTTATGCCTATATTGTTTCAGAAAGAAAGAAATGTTTACTGAGCAAATGGTCATTTTTTTGTGATTTTACTCAATTTAAGGCTTAAGATTCAAATGCTGCAAACTGCACTCACAAAACATTTCCAATTGAAGTAATTTACAATCCTTAAGAACTGTGAGTATGCAGACATAGGAATCCATGTTATGTGGGATAAAAGGTCATAGAATTAACTGCCCGTGGTTAGCGTCAATGAGGTGTAAGTATATAGAGAAACTGGAGCCTAGAAGGGGGTAATGTTGTAAACAAAACATTTAATTGAAAAATAGGAATGGTCTGAAATCTATGTGTGTGTGTGTGTGTGTGTGTGCGTGTGTGTGTCCATGTATCTCTGAATTGCATGAGAAACCACTTTGCATTGTACATACTTCTCTTACCAAGAATCCATTGGCAAACCTTAAAAAATATTTTCATGTTATTGGTACTGTACTTGTATGCTCATGTTCTTGGTACTATATTTGTATTTGTTTCATTGCTGTGACAAAAATACCTGACACAAGCAACTTAAAGAAAGTCGAGTTCAGTTAGGGTCACAGTTCCAGGATCATGTCCATCAGGTGCAGGCAGATACAGCAGGAGCCTGGGCACGGTGCATCTGCTCACAGTGAATCCACAGAAGGAGCAGAGGGAACTGAAGCCTTCTCCATTTCACACAGTCCATGATCCCAACACACATTTAAGGTAGGTCTTTCCCCTTCAGCTAACTTCATCCACACAATCTCTCACAGACACTCCCAGAGATTTGTCTCCAAAGGGATTCTAGGATCTGTCAAGTTGCCAATATTAGACATCATAATTATGGATATATCAAACTATATTGCAAACAATTTACTTGCGATAGGAATGCATGATTTCAGCAACATTGTCAGCAAATAAATCCTGTTATATTCTCTCTGGTTTGGATCTGAGTATCCACTGTCCAGATCAACCAGTTTCCAGAGATTCAGCAAGGATCATTTGGATTCCTCACAACAAAGAGAAAAGCAAAATGGCTTCCCTGTGTTCAACTGTCCCCCTCCCTTCCCTATCCTACTTTAGTCACCTTTTTCTCTCATTATAGTCCCTAATCAAATATGAGGACTACAGCCAGGCTTATCACTGTTCTCAAGATCAGTATTTAATTAATTTCAGATAAAAAAAAATCTCAAAAGCTAATATAACATGCTCCCTTATTCCCATTAGTCATTATATGCAAAGAATTATCTAAATTTGTAATATGGACTCCTATATTTAGGCCACACATTCTTCAAATCAGTAAAAAATATTTTCTTTTTAAAAATATTTTATTTTTTTTTAGGTTTTTGTTTTGACCTATAGATGCCTAAGTTGTATTACACATACAAATAAGCAGGAGCCAAGGCATAAGCTTTCATTACATTTACCCAAACTGGTTCTCATTGACTGTATGCTACTTATTTGGGAAGGAAGAGGGAGGGGGGAGGTGGGGTACTATCCTTTCTGGGATACAAATGGAAAACTCTGTTTCAATCCTATTGATAAATTTTCAATTTTTCTGATCTTGAAACTAACAATGGGAGGAGAATTTTATGTTCCCACAGGTAAAAGTCACCAATCTAAATGCCTGAAAACATACAACTTATGGCTGTGCAGGATGAACTGGGGAATGTCAGCAGAGAGGTTGACCCATCTGAACACTAAGGAATGAGGAACATCAGACTGCCTGAGACACGGTCACTGAGCATCTCTCTGAATAATATTGGGGTTGACTGTTAATAATGGACCCTAATGCTGAGAAACCTTCCTACCTCTCCCCCCCCCTTTTTTTTTTTTTTTTTTTTGAAAAAAGAAAAACAGGATGGTAATGAAACCACTCCCAAACTGTAAACTAGAGCCAATTGTTACGGTGGTAATTTCCTATAAAACAGGCACAACGTATTAACTGATTGATAGGCATAGGAACTGTGAAAGGATATTTCTCTATCTAGAGCCAAATTCAATAGTAAAGTGTTTATAAGTTGTGTAATTAAGCAAAATATATTACTACAGGAAAGCTCTGACATCAGCAATGAATTATTCTGCCTAGGAGATGTTGGCTAGGGGATTCAAACCCGCCCCCCCAAATTATAAAGGCCTTTTGCCTATAAATGGGATATATGCAAGGAGAAAGGCAGTAAGTCCCTGTTGTCGAAGACCTGGTGTGAGCATGAAAAATGTTATGAGACGTCACCTGCTAGCGTACAACTGGCCTCTGAAATGCTAGAGAGCGTTACCAAAGGCCACTACAGCAATACAGCAAAATATTGGTCTCCCTGAGACAAACAAGACTCCTCCGAAAATATCAGCTACACCTCAACAGCCTGGAGATACAGTGCAACAGTGGCAGCCAAGTGTCTATATTATATCCCAAAACTATTTGGCTATTAGCTCTCTCCTTGGAGGAATAACTCACAGCGGATGCCACAAGCTTATGTCCTCTAGTGGTTAGGCGATGTTATAAGCCACAATAAGAACTTGTCACCCTTTATAGAGAAACCACAGTTTGCGGATTAGCATACCATCCAAGCATCTGTGTCTATGCTCACAGCTTAGCTTGACACAATAAGTGGTACTGCTTAAATGCCTGTACATCCAATAGCTTGAGCTTTGTTAGTATGACTGAAAAGGGTATCACTGTGAAAGCTGTCAATCCGTGAAGGGAAACAAACTGAACAGACCGGAGTCCAAAATGACAACTCCAAAGAAATTAGACTGTTTTCTTCTCACCCACTTGTGCCCCTTTCCCAAAGCCTAGGGAACAAACTGCGGAAGAGGAGGCGTGGTAGATTGTAAGGGCTGTGGAGAGATAGGGGTGAATCATGAGACTATAGGAATATAGTCTGGACACCTGATTGATCAACATGCCTGTGCATACAAGCTTCTCCAACTGGACTATGGGAACCTTGGGTTGTTCAAAATTTGGACATAGATACTTGCAAAATGCACCAATTACTTAATTGTATGACATACTGAGTAACATCATTGTTATCTGCAAACAACTGTGTCATTGTATTGTAGAATCCCTTAAAAATAAAAATAAAAAAATTAAAAAATATATTTTATTTATTATTTTTTATTTTCTATGTATGAAACTTTGGCCTGCATGTGTGTAAGCACAGCCTTGTGCAGCTGGCAGAGGTCAGAAGCAGTCAGCATATCTCCTGGAACTGAAGTTAAAGATGGTTGTTAGCCACCATGTGGGTGCTGGAAATCAAACCTGGGTCCTCTACAAGAGCAGCCAGTACCCTTAAATGATGAGCCATCTCTCCAATCCAAGCAAAAATATATTCTCACCACACACACTTTGCCAGGGGCCTGGATGGCCACACATGCAGGAGTATATGGGCAACACAGTTGGATTGATGTTTTTTCTTTTTTAAATATTTTAATTTTTTTAACATTTTATTTATTTATTTATGTGTATGAATGTACTGTCTGCATGCAGGTCTGTGTACCCGTGTCGTGCAATGCCACAGAGGTCAGAAGAGGGTGTCAGATTCCCCTGGAGCTGGAGTTCTCCTGGAATTGGAGTTACAGACGGTTCTCAGCCGCCATGTGGGTGCTGGGGATCAAACCCAGGTCCTCTGTAAGAGCAGTCGGCGCTCTTAACCACTAGGCCATCTCTCCAGCCCGGATTTTCCTTTTAAGAGGTCACAAAGGCTTACAAGGATTTGGGGGTAAGTGACTATGATCCAAATACATTGTATTAAAATCTCAAAGAACTAATAAAAGTGAGGAAGAAGAAAGAGTTCAAAGAACAAAATTACACAACCTACAGACCGCGGCCAAGGAATAACACAAGTGAAGACAAACCAGGATAAAAGTGCAAAGCAAATGAGGCAGAGGCAGCAGCAGACAGAGGATATGGCAGGGAAGGGCGCCCTGGACATGACAGTCCAGCCATGGTCCTGCAGCTTGGTCAGCAACCGGAGAGCTGCACCAGACCACTCTTGTACCTGTCTAAGTTTCCTGATTTATAAAACTCGAGGCTAGACTAGAGTAGCTTGAGATGGAACTGCAGGCCATGGAATCCTGTGACTGGAGAGTTTGGAGATACAAGAAAACTTCACAATTCTGCATGGAATGCTCACTTCTGGTACCCAGGGTATCCAACTGTGTCCCCAGTCCCCCTGTGTACACATTACCATCCCATAGCAGTGAATGGCTGTTCTCTCTGCTTTAATCCCATAAGACTGTCTAGCAAATATTTAAACATGAGAGACACCACAGTTCTGAATATCACCAAACAGTCATTCAGAACTCCACCCTGGATGTCCTGCAGCTCTTTTGATAATGACAGTGATATAAATTCTAAATTGCTGTCCAAATTATCACCGTTGGAAAATACTTGGGTATCATTTTTTTATTCCAAAAATATTGACCAAGTTTTTACAATAAATATTGTATGGAGTGCATGGTGTAGGCAGGCATATAGGATCACTTAAAGAGAGTAATCTAAGCACATCAAATAATGAAAGAAGATGTGCAGCGACCTCTCAAACCTAGCTGGATGGACTGAGTGTTGCCAGATACACCAGTAACAAATGCACAGTTCTAAACGAGTTTGGAAAGCAAAACATACAAAAGCTTGGTATTAATACATATGAAGACAATCTCCTTAGGGCTTTCACCATTAAGAATAAAAGCCAAAATAACCAATCACAGGTTGCCCTAAACAGTCAGGCAAGGAGCCGACTACCTAAAATGTGTCCCTGGTGACTTAGGATGCAGAATCTGGTCTACGACTTCTGTCATTAGACTCCACAGGTTACAAAGTGTCCTAGGAGATGTGGTCTGCACATCCAGATTTCAGAACACTTATCCTAGGCTGTTACTATGATTTGATCAGGTGCAATTCCAATCTAGAGACCCCAACTTCTGTCAAGGGCCAGGCTACTTTCATTAGATACTGATCAGTTGGACAAACATATGAACAAGTTTGAACCTCTAAAACTATCAAGAATATTCCAAATCAAAAATATGTGGCTTATGAGATATAATATCAATATGTGTCTATTTAGAGTTTAAAATGGAGCTAATCTTAATAAGGTGGGATTAGCATCAGATCACAAAGACTGTGGACCACTGGTAAAATAAACTGTAAAGTACCTCTTAATAATTTTTATGCTGAATGTCATGTTGGATATATTATGAAATATTAATATATTGTTAAAATAAATTTCATCTATTTCTAATTTTCATCATCAATGAGGTTATCAGAAAGATAAAACTGCCTCTGCAGCACACAGTTGATTCTTACTGGACAGTGCTGCTGAGTCAAGCAGGAGCTGTGGGATAATTCTCTTTTTATAAATGGAGCAGTGTTGTATGGAAGAAACATCAGCCTGGCCAGGGACCACGATTAAAACAAGGCTGGAATACTGAATGCTCTGGGAGAAAGAGCAGGAAAGGAAGAGTTCTTCACCAAAACACCATGTAAAGAACATAATCACCTCACAGATTCATCTCTGAATCTCACACTCATGAGAGAAAATGTGAAAAATAACAATGAAAATGAAGACGGAAAACCTAACTACTCACCAAAAAAGCACCATCTTGTGAGCAGTCCCTAATCCAGTCTTCCTTTGACGCAAACCTCATTCTGTCAACAGAGTGAAGGCTGGACTCATAGGCAGCCACCGACTCCTAAACATGACACTTACTCTTGCCATATGTCCTCATCTATGAGAAAAAGTTTTTGATGTGTGAAGACTACCCAGCTTCCTGCCAGCATATAGCAGAATTAGAGGAGAGAAAATAAATAAAATCTTCCCGTGTCCACAAACTGACCTTAACAACATATCATCCTTACTGACTACAATGTTTAACAGGAAATATTCACATCATTATGATGCCAGAGGTGATGAGGGTTAAGGTAAAGGTGTGATGGTTAACTCTGGTTTTCACCTTGAGACAATCTAGAATCACCTAGAAGACCATCACCTGAGCATGCCTGTGAGCCAATATCTAGTTTGGCAAGATTACTCTAAATGAGGGCAGGGACATTCAATGGGCTAGAGTATACTTGGCTGTATGAAAAGGAGGCAGGGGAGCTAAGTACCAGCACTCACCTCTCCTGCTCCTGTGGATGCCATGTGACCAGCTGCCTCAAATTCTTGCTACCAAGAATTCTCCATAATGAGAGACTGTACCTGGAATTGTGAACCCAAATATACTCTTCTTTCATTAAGTTGCTTTATTCAGTAATATACTAAGATCCAAAAAATATCTAGCTTATTTTTATTACAGTTAAAGGCGCAGCATTTTGACTTATTTTACTCATTCTAAGTAATTTATCTTCTAGGTGCACATTAGAAATGCTATGTTCCTAGGAGACTGGGTCAATGACATGTTTAAAAGTAATTTTGGAAGCTGGGCATGGTGGTGCATGCCTTTAATCCCAGCATTTGGGAGGCAGAGGCAGGCGGATCTCTGTGAGTTAAGGCCAGCCTTGTCTACATAGTGAGCTCCAGGCCAGCTGGGGCTACAGAGGGACCCTGTCTCAAAAAGACCAAAAAAAAAAAAAATAAGTAATTTTAGCTGGGCATGGTGGCACACCCGCCTTAATCCTAGCACTCAGGAGGCAGAGGCAGGCAGATCTTTGTGAGTTCAAGGCCAGCCCTGGTCTACAGAGTGAGTTCCAGGACAGCTGGGGCTAGAGACCCTGTCTTGAAAAGACAAAAAAAAAATGTAATTTTTGGAGGTTTTTTTATTTTTAATAATAGTAGCATTTAAAGGGAAAAAAACAATATATTAATTTTCTTCACAGAATATCTTAAGGATACTTCTTTTTGTTGATGTTGGCTTTTGTTTTAGTTTGTGACTACACCATTTATTTACTTAAAATATTCAATGGTAATGGGATTTACTGTGATACTCCTGTACACGCATGCAGCATGTGCTGATCATATCTAGTTAGTCTTTTTCCATTCTCTGCTTTCTCCAAACCCTTCCTAGTCTCTTAATACTCCTGATTGGACTTTCAGGCCAAGTTTTTGTTTTGTTTCATTGTTTCCATATGTGGGCGAGAACATATGATAGCTGTAGTTTGATCAGCTTCCAAATTATGAACTATCAGTAGCACAAAGTGGTTGAAACACTGCTGTCTTTAAGGTAATGATTGAGATCCAAGGGAATTCAGTTTAAATCCCCATTCTCATCATGTTCCAGCTGTTTCTGAGATTTCTGTTCGCTAATCGCTTAGTGGAGCATTGGCTGTGGTTAGATGATACTTCTCAACTCTAACTTTTTATATCCTATACTTTCCTGTAAATCAAAGGGGAACAAAGTATATTTACTTAACAACAACAACAATTAAAAAAACCCACCATATCAACCAAATAAAATCAGGTTGATTCTTATGAACAAGCAGCCTTACAGAGGGTTTAATACCTATTTCTAGGAAGCTTACATAATAGCTCCCAAAAGACTTTTTAAAATTTATAAAGCCATTTATCTTGAATGAATTATGAATGCCCCTAAGTAAGGAACAGTCAGACTGAACTACACACACACACACCCATAATATTACCTGCCAGATTTTGAAGTCCAATAATGCAACTCCTGAAACCAAATTAGGATTTTAACTTACAGATTACCATTAAAATAAAAGCAATAACCAGCTGTAATTATCTCATTCATTTGGAAAAATCTGTCCAGTATAAGCAACACAGCCCAGACCTGTGTAACACATCATTACGCAGACCATTTGTGATCCATGGAGCAATTTTGTTTACTTTAACATGGGACTTTTACAGGGGACCCAGCATATTCATTGCCAGACATTAAATGAAGCTATGGGTGAAAAACTAGAAAGAAACACTCTAAATTACTGGCTTTTTCTCATGAAGCACTACATTTTCCCAGGAAACTACTTCTGACTAGTCAGCTTTTTCTGTGGTAAACTGCGTTAGCATCTTTAGTCAGCCTTCTTAGGAGCTGCCCACACACATCAGGTGAAGATCAAAGTTCACCTGACAGTGCACAGAGAGCTGTCATCTTCATGAGAAGACACTCCAATTGGGGTCACACAATACATGTCAAGGAACATGAATTTTCAGGTGCTGCACAGATGAGGAAATCAGAGTAGTAGTATGAGAGTGGACCAAAATGGACCAGACTTTGCCATCAGCTTCTTGACTTAGCTAGGATGTGCAGTCCCACTATTACTGTGAAGGTAACATGCTGTGCAGGAGCAAGAGCCTTAAGCTGACTTTTTTTCTATAATGCTGCATGGCACATCCTAGCATAGTAATTGGTAGGTAAGTAGCAAATAGATCCAATGGTGGTTGTAATAAACTGAATTAAATCTTGTGCACCCTCAAATTTATACATGAACTTCCTGCCCCCTCCCCAAGACTTACAAAATTTAATATCTGGGTCTCTAATAACTGTGTTAGTTTGCATTTAGAGAAGAATCAAGAGATGAACTAAATTAAGTGAAAAAAAAATGAACCCACTGAGAAAGAAAGAAACAAAACCCTAGCAGGTACACTGTACACTGGCCCATTCTTTAATACAGTAAAATACAAGCTGTCATGTTGTGGCATCAAATCAATGCTATTTCTAGAGAAGTATAATTAGAAATATGGGTGCAAGATGGTGAACATACTTCATGAAATAGTAAGAATTGGAACTGCAAACCAAAACTAGTCACAAGATTGCTTCTGTACGATTTCTTCTTGAAGACCTTTGTAACTTTTCTCACTTGCATGTCAGCCACTGAAAAAAGAACTCTCAATGGAAAAATTAGAAATACTCCATATGTTGTCAGCTTGAGGAAAATATAAATACAATGACATTTTTCAACATGTCAAAGAATATTGATCAAATTCTTATCTCAAGTTGTCCAGCTGGCATAGTTACTGTTTTTTTAATTAAAAAGATACAATGTGGAAATCGGTGGTGCACCCTCTAAGTAAGAAGAATAATTTTCTCAACATGTACAGAGCTACCTTTCTGAATGAATTACATGTGGATGACATTGTTAAGTGGTATAAAGAAATCTTGTAATAATAATTATGTTAAAAATAGTCATTGTTTAGAACTCTATTTTATTTACTTAGTGTTTATATTAATACAATTTGACATTCATGGAAATCAGGATTCTTTTCTTAATATTTAATTGCTTAATTTTATTTTCTGTGTATGAATGTGTTGCATGCATGAATATGAGTTAACCAGTGTTGTGCAATGCTGTGGAGGTTAGATGAGGGTGTAAGGTCCCCTAGAACTGGAGTTAAGGACACTTATTAGCTACCATGTGGGTCCTGGAAATTGAACCCAGGTTCTACTCTTTGCAAGAGCAATCAGTACTCTTAAGCCATCTCTCTACCCCAGAATTCAAGATTCTTACAGTACTAAGAACTCCTCCATAGTTTGACTAATAATTTTCATTGATTGAATTTCATACTAAGTAAATGCTTATGTTCTATTTCTTCCCTAATTTCTGTAGGCAGAAATGAATTTTAAATTAAGAAATTACTTCTTTATAGTTAAACATTGCCACATTCTTTGGGGAAAAAAAGTATAACATTCTCCACAAAAGCAGGTCATTCAAGAAAATAAAACATCTTTGTTTGAATTATGTTTACTATAATTAACCTAATCAGACAACTAAAATCACAGTACTCAGCTAAAAGTACTTATGTTTATAAGTCCATATTTAAAGGTTTTAAGCATCATACAATAAACAAATGAACTCCCAGAGGTGCCCTCCCCCATCCTTCCTCTATCTTTTAGGAAACACGACCACACTGGTACTTAAAAACACAGATATCTGACCCTGCTCAGCACAGGCCTGTTAGCCCCGCCCACACTGCTTCAACTAGGTATTCTGCTGGCTCAGATGTATCCCATATGCCCTTGCTGAAATAGTCTATCTTGGATTCAGGGATGCGTCCACTCCGCTGGTTTCCTTTTACTGTTTTCTCTGGTCCTATTTTGTCTCTCTTCTTGAGCCTCTGTTGTCCAACTGATCTCTGAGTGCTGAAGTGTCTCATTCCTTATGCTTTTTGTCCAAGACATCTCTCCCATGTTCAAAGCAACAGAGTGTTGCACACAGAAGACCACAACTGGCTAAGTTTTAGAGAACAAGAGGTTGCAGAGTGCATGTCCCTGGATAGGACTACTATACTAAACTTCGCCCACCCACAACTCAGGGACCATTGTGGAAGAGGGTACAGAAAGATTATAAGAGCCAGGGTTGGTGTATGAAAGAAAGAGGCTTTTAGGTGTTAAATGAACTTGCAGAAATGGTGATAGCATGCACAATACACATGTTGACTTAATCAGACAAAATCCCAGCATAGAACTGGGGAGAAGGGGCAGCAAACCCCAATCTTAGCCAGGGAACTATGGGCAAATGAATACTGTGGGGTGAGGGAGAGTTGATCTTCTTTACAGGAGTGACTTTGCTAAGCTGAGTAGAATCCAGTGGATGAACTTACTAAGGGACATCTGGATACAAATGCTCAACTAGATAGGACTTAACATATTTAGCAGAATACCTGAAATCTGGTGGGAGGGGTCATGAGGGACAGGGAGGGGTTCTAAATTAGATTTAGCTGTATTATATGGAATGCACAAAAACTCAGTAAAAAATTATCAGTCAATACACACACACACGCCAGAAACAACACATTCCCACCTGCAAAGTCTCTCCATGCAGGAGAGGATATTGCGCATGCAGGGGGATGTACCTTAGTGGAATAGGGACCTATGCCTAAAGTCTGACTAGTTCAACTTTTTGACCAGCTGATTCCCATGAGATCTAAACTAGCTAATCAAAACCAATTCTTAAAGAGCATCTGGAACCTTAGGAAAAAACATACTGTTTGTTCCTAAAGCTGCTCAACAGTATGGAAGCTCCCTTTCAGACATTGATACTACTAAGGAGTATGCTGAAGAAATTGCCCAGATATAAAATCCCCAGATAATACATGGGTAATACAAAAGCTAGCAGCAATCAGTTCCTCATTTATATAGACTCATTCACTTTATTTATGCCAAATAAACAGCTTATGTCCTCTATGAATACTAGTATTATTCCCACTCTGTGTCTATAATAATTACATCAGCAGAACTCAGTGCATTGCTGACTGAGATGAAGGCAGACATCATTGTTGTGAAATGTGTATTTTTAGAAATAATAGGAATACTTCTCTTCATTTTCTTTTTTTCTTTTCTTTTTTTTTTTTTTTTTTTTTTTGAGACAGGGTCTCCCTGTAGCCCCAGCTGTCTTGGAATTCACTCTGTAGACCAGGCTGGCCTTGAACTCACAAAGATCTGCCTGCCTCTGCCTCCTGAGTGATAGGATTAAAGGCATGTGCCACCACGCCCGGCTTCATTTATTTTCAAATCTATTATGATACTGAGCAATAACAGAGATGCTATCACCCAGAGTGTCGAGCCAACATCACAGCCTACTGCTCAAACATCTTCATCTCATTCATGAAAGGGAAAAGTCCATTACAGTAAGTGCATTGTACACTGACTTAGGTAAAGTTCCTTAGAGTTCAAACTTAGAACCTATAAAGAAAGTACAATACTGAAACTTCTTCATTTGTGGTGATATAGATAATTCTATGTATCAGCTTGGCTATGTGATTAAGTACCAGCATTTGGTCACATACAAGTCTTGAGATCAAGCTGTGCCTAAGCCCTAAGTCACTCCAGGTTGTGTAAAACAGTGGTTCTTGTACGTCTATTACTCATCAATAAATGTCGGTGTTGTGGAAAGGCTCAATCCTCTTCATCCTATGTTTCTGACAGAGTGGGCTTTTGACAGGTGCCTGTGGGGTTAGTTATTATTCACAATCTGCTAACTTTAAGTGAAGCAGGTTGCCCTCCATCATTGCTATATGCATCTAATCAGGGAAAAGACATAAGATAAAAGACAGAGATATCCCACAGCAGAAGGACTTCTGCCTCGAGATTATATGCTAAATACCCTGCTGAGCTCCCAGCCTTCAGGCAGATTTTCAGATTTCAGATGCAACTTGACCTCACACTTGAATTTTCAGTCTTTCTTCCTGCCCTATTAATTTTATTCTTGCCAATTCCCATGGTTAATCAGCTGATTTCTTAAATAATGTTCACTCTCCAAATACACAGAATTAAGTATATGTGTAATATGTGTAATATGTTACAGTTTACCCTTATGTATATACATGTGTTCCTTGTCTTTGGAGTTGATTCTTCTTACCAGAGATCTTTAAGTGCCACCCCAATCATCTTAGCTTAATTCTACCATTGTGGTTTCAGTGTGAAAATTCTTCATGGGATTATGAGCTTGAAGACTTGGCCCCCAGATGGTGATGCTGTCCGGGAAGGATGTGGAGCCTCTCTGGAGGAAGTGGGTCACTGGTGTGGACCTCAAGATTGTAAAGCCATGCCCTATTCCCTGTTCTTCACCGACCTGTGGATAAAATGTGACCAGCTAGCCCCTTGCTCCCAACTCAATGCTTCCCAATCCAGAAGAAACTGGAACTATGGTTCAGAATAAACCTTTCCTCTCTGAAATTATTTCATGTCAATTATTTGGTCCCAGTAACAAGAAAGTAACTAATATATCTACCTTCCAAGAGAAGTCAGTATTCTCCATGACTGAAAGCAATGGCCCCAAATGATCATAGGTCTGTGTCTTCAGCCCACAGTGAGGCTTCCTGATAACTAACTTCATCCATTTCCCTGGTGACCAGGAGTGGTAGGCTTTCTGAGGCTATGTTCATCAGTGAAGTGCCTGCTTGGTAATCCTACTGTTTGTCTACCCAGGGCCTGCTCACAGTAGCCCTGTCTTCGTATTCTGGTGCCCAAGCAGCCTGCTGGAGTGTTTGTGTTTGGGGATTGTACTTAGTCTGTTATTGCTGCCAAGTCTCCACTTTGGCAATGTGCAATTCCATTTGTGATTTTTGGTAAATACAATATGTTCATAAGGTGCTGATGGTAAGAGGAATCCCAAAAATTGTCTTGATATTCAAAAACCTGGCAAGAACAGGCTATTTATTTTCCAATCAGTCATACAGACCATTTAGTTAGGACAAAGGGCAGCTGAATTCATTACATGCTTACCAGAAAGACCAAGTAAAATATTCTCAGTATATTTCCTGTCAGTCAGCCATGCCGTATTTCTTCTGCTACACCAGATTATCCATGTCCATCCCCTTCTGCTTTCTCTATACATTCAGAATTAGCTCCATCTACTAAACTCTTCTGCCTCCTTGGTCATACACAATGCATTCATCAACTATTCTCCCTGGCCTGACTTTCATTGTCCTTCCTTATTTGAGATAGGTTCTCGTGTAGTCCAGGCTGTGCTTGAAGTTGCTATGTACCCAAGAATGACACTGAGCTTCTTACTCTCCTGCCTCTACCTCCCAAGTGCTGGGGTTACATCTATGTGCCATCTATCACCTGCTTTTATAGAACACTGAAGATCAAACCCAGGGCTTTCTGCATCCTGAGCAAGCATTTTACCTACTGACCTACATCCCCAGCCCACTATGTATTTCCATTATATTATATATCACTACCTAGAATTTCCAAATACCACAAAAAATGTCATGAAGAAAATGAACAAAAAGTACTCCATATAAGACAATTCATTACAAACAAAGCTGATTATGAAAAACACAAAAGTCCCTAAAGATCTTGGGTAGAGACACATGTTTGTAATCCTACCACTTGAGAGAGAGGTTGAAGCAGGAAAATCAGAGGTACAAGGTCACTGTGATGCTTAATCCTGGGTGTCAACTTGACTGGATCTGGTATTAACAAAAATGAGAAAGAGATCCTCAGATTGGGTCATTTAGAGCTGGAAGACCCACCCTGAATGCGAGCGTCACCTTCTGATGGGAGCCAATATCAGAGGGTGTGGCAGAAGAGAGCTCCTCCCCTTTTGTGGCTTGCCTTCTCTCACTGGCGAGTTCATCTTGCTGCTGTGACGAACTCATTGGATTCCAGCATAGACTTAAGACTAACAGATCTTCCAGAATCCATGAGGCCTTTGGTGTCAGATTGGGACTACTGAGACATCCAGCTTGTGGACTGAGCAATACATAAATATTCATTCTACCTATCCTGTTTTTTGAGAACCTTGACGAATACAGTCACCTTCAGCAACACAAAGTACAATAATGAGCTTATTAAAGCTACTCTGGGCTATGTGAGACACTAATCAGAACAAAACAAACCCCCAAACACTGAGAAGACAACAGAGATCCTTTAAAAGACTATCCCAGGCTGTGTCATGGAGGCCATTGCAGGAAGATCAAGACAGGATGCATATTTGTTGGACCTCATTTGAGTGACCATGGTGGGGAGGGACCCCAGTGTGGAGCACAGGGCAGGATTGATGGTTGTTTGAGCGTTCCAAGGAGGAACCTTCAAGCACTTCCTTGGGGAAAACATGACATCTTTTAACAAAAAAAAAAAAAAAAAAAAAAAAAAAGAGAGAGAGAGAAAAGAAAAGAAAAGAAAGAAAGAAAATCCTCCAACTCAGGTGATAGGTATATGTATGTATGTATATATGTATGTATGTATTTATATATGTATATATTGAAGCAATACAAGTTGGAGAAAAAATGGGATTTCCATGTTAAAGTATCACTGTATTTTGATGCTTTTTTGGTATCACAAGTTTCACATATGTTATTTTGATGCTATGTGTATTATAAAGTTCAACTTAAAAAAAATAAAAAAGACTATTCTTAAAATAATCTTGACCAGTACACACAATCTTCCTATCTTGACTCTAAGTGAAAGTCCAAAGACTGTAACAAATATGTGACAAGAATTTATTTTAAAAAATCTGAGGAAGACACTGTGAGATGACTCACTTGAACACACACTTTTTCCATTTAATTTTATAGCTCCAAAATATACCTCTATATACTCCACACATATACCAGAGTTACAAAGTCTGAAAATAAACTATAGGTTAATTCCAAAACACATTTAGGGATTTACAGTTAAACAAGAAGCTTGCATGCAGATGAAAAGGCATATAACTTTACATTGCTAAATTATATAGCATGTTTGTATTTGTTTTGATGTAATTTTAAAAAAGAGTTTTATTCTTTCTCCTAAATCTTAGGACTGAGGAAAACAGAGATGCACACTTCGAGCCACATCAATAGAAATATCAGTGAATGTAGTATTATTTTTATAATAAATTACCCACCTTGACTTACATATAGCGATTTGGTGCTAAAATCCACAAATGAGGGAAACCATATGTCATTTTTTTTCTGAGACTGTGTTACTTCACTTAGCACAATAACTTCTAGTTCCATCCATTTACCTGCAAATTTCATGATGTTGTCTTTCTTTACCACTGCATAGAACTCCATTGTGTAAATATACCGCATTTTCATCATCTACTCATGAGTTGAGGGACACCTGGGTTGCTCAAACAATATTTTGGTCTTTTCGAGACAAGGTCTCCCTGTAGCCCCAGCTGTCCTGGAACTCACTCACTCTGTAGACCAGGCTGGCCTTGAACTCACAAAGACCTGCCTGCCTCTGCCTACCAAGTGCTAGGATTAAAGGCGTGTACCACCACGCCCGGCTCAAACCCTTCTATGTGCACAATGAATGTGAATTCTTTGAGGATTTGTACTGAAAATTATCCCTGGTCATCAAACATGAGCCCCCAAGGTGATCTAAGCAGTATCACTCCACACATATGCATCAAGATACATACATGTTAATTACATAAACTTAAATGTGTAGTGGAAAACGATGTCTTAGACATTAGAGCTATTTAGAATTATAGTTACATTTCAAACCATTACTAAGGAAGGAAGAAATGTAGTCGAGAGGCAAAATGTATGTATTTGAATTTTTGCTCACAAAGGACTCAGTTAATCGTTTATATGAACAGGAGAAGCATCTGAAAATGAACAATGGGAAGCTATCCTGACGATGTGTTTGCCCTTATCCTGTACACTTGAGGAGACAAGAATCCCTAACCACATCTCTGAGAATCACTCCTCTGTTGCTCTCCTTGACTATCTTTCTTACCTATCTCTTTATCTCTCTTCCACTTTAAATTCTTTTCTTTTCAAACCACCTCCAGATAAAGAAATAATGTTCCAACCCTGGGCACATAAGAACTTTCAAAACTGGAAACTGGATAAAAATCTACAAAGAGAACACTTGCTCTCCAGCCTCTCCCTCAGTCTCCCATTCTATGGAAATCTTACTCCAACAACATTTTTGAGGCTATCACTTGACCCAAACTACTACTGTCATAGTCTCCAAGCAGCATTCCTTTCAAGGCCCTGGCCAATTCTCAGCCTTCTCTCTAATGTTGCACTTATACTTGCCCCAGTACTCAGTAGCCCTACAACCTTCTCACTATGTAAACTCACTTCCTCAAGGATTTCATGCAGTCTGGTAGATTTAAGCATCATACACATGCTAATGAATTTCTAGGCAGTTTTTCCAGCTAGACCCACTTTCTTTATACACCTACCTTAGTCCACACTGATGTCTTGAACTTGATGCCTGATAGCCTCCTGAACTCAAAACATATCAAAGCTGATTCAGGTCTCAATCCCACTAAAGTAACATTCATTTCCCCCTTAATGGTAGCTACACTACCTAGTACAGTATTAAATCATTCCGAACTTAGCCTTCTCCCTCTCTCTCATTCCATACCCAATGCACTGACTGACTTAGCAGATGCTACCATCCTGTTCTACCCTGTATATGGTCACCTCTCTATCTTCCTCTTCCCTTCCAGTGTAAACCACCATCATCATCATCGACTGCTGATTCAGTCTCTCCTCACGTCTCCCTAAGCCCTTCATTCCCTCCTCATCAAAACTGGTTGAAGGCAATGTCAGGTCATTATTTCAAAATTATTTCAAAACTTTTCATGTACCATAAGGCCCTATAAAATCTGCCTGTCCACTGGTTCTTTAAAGCATCCTCCTCTTGGTCTCCACATTGCTACAGTGTCCACAGAGTACCAGTCATAAGACACCTTAAGCAAACTCCCATATGTGGCCCCGGGTCTACTCTGCTCTCTGTAGTTGGATCAGTGTTTCCACAGATAGGGCAATTTCTTCAAATGCTTTATTTATTAGTTGTCACCCTTACCTAATTATCCAATATCATATTCCCAATTGCCTGGACTCCATTTTCCCCAATATTTCTTTCCTCTTGTTTTATTTTCAATTCATACATTAGTTTCTAACATACAATATAGTTTTTAGTCACTGTCACTCTCCCAACACTACAATGAAAACTCCACCCAAATAAGTGTTATTGTGCTTCTATCACTGACTTAGTCCAAGAGCATTAAGAGTTAACATCCATAATATATAAACTACTCAATAAACAAATAAGTAAGAAAACAAATGAGTCACTCAAAAGATGGATTAAATACCTAGACAGAGACTTCACCTGTGAGGAAGTAAAAATGGCTGAGAAACATCTTTAAAAGTGTTCAACATCCTTAATAATTAAGGAAATGCAAATTAAAACCACTCTAAGATATCATCTCACTCCCATAAGACTAGCTAAGATCAAGAAAACAAAAGACACCAAATGCTAGAGAGGTTGTGGGGAAAGGGGAGCAATCATTCACTGCTGGTGGGAATGTAAACTCATACAACTACTGTGGAAAGCAGTGTGGAGAACTCTTAAAAGACTCAAAATGAGCCTATAACCTGACCCAGCCATACTACTCACTGGGTATATACCCACAAGACTCATCCTACTGCAAAGATACATGTACATCCATGTTTTTTGCAGCTCACTTCACAATAGCAAAGAGCTGGAACCAACCCAAATGCCTTCAACAGACAAGTGGATAACAAAATGTGGTACATCTATACAATGGAGTTCTATGCAGTGATACAGAAAGATGACATTATGAACTTGGTAGGTAAATGGATGGAACTCGAAGCCATTATGCTAAGTGAAGTAACAAAGTCTCAAAAATCAAACAGGGAATGGTTTCCCTCATTTGTGGATGCTAGCACCAAATCCCCAGTTGAAAGGCAAGCTGACCAACATTATTATTGTTATATGTCTTTCTATCTGAAAGCAATTGTGCTGTTATAATGTGATGTTAATAGGCCCTATTAACGTACCACTGATTTTCAGACATGGTAATTAACATATATGGGTGGAAGGTATATATTCACATTTTAGAGTAATATAAAATTAAAGGGAAAAATGTGAATTCCTAAAAGCATTTCAAAGTTAACATACAGTTTATTCCTGGAGGACATAATTCTGGTACATATATGACGTTTATATAGGCATATTTTGGAGCAATACAAATGGGAGGGAACAAAAGCAATATAAGGACTGGATCAAAGAATCAATTAATACAGTTAAATTCTGCCCAAAGCAATAAAGACTGAGAGAAAGATGCAGGACATGTATGGCAGAATGCATGAACTTGGGTGGGGTGGGGGAAGAGAAAGGGGAATATCTCTAAATTGAACTGAAAAATGAGATATGAAATAAACAAAACATCAATAAAAATATTTAAAAAAAGAGTCTCTGACTTAAATGAGAAACTCGGCATTGTATCAAAAGAAGACACATTACACTGTACTGTGATTGAACTGTATCTCCTAAAGGGTTAGAAGCTAAACATCGCACCGCATCTGAAGGCAAACATCAACTCTACAAAGTAACAATCAGGAACCTGGGAATGAAAGTTCACACTGAGCTTGGACCAAGTTTTCATGGTTTTTGACCTTGAAAATTTTCTTCAACCTCCTTTGACAAAGTTCTTTATCTATAAAATCAAGACAAAGTTCTTTGGGTTTTAGTTGTTTTTGTTTTGAAGGCTAAATGTGGTGATGCATGTGTAAGTATACATTCAAAGGGGGACGACTTCCTGATGAAGGCCCAGTATTCCCTCTTGAACTGCACCAGTTGTGATGTGCTGTCACGTTTCATAAAGCAAGTGTTAAAAAATATATTGTAATTATAAGGTGCAGTTGCATTCAAATCCCTAAATAAATCTTATTAAGTCATAATTCCTTAAAGAGTGATGGTTACTTAGCTTTTCCCATTCAAGCAGAAAAATCAGGTAATGCCCAGAGGGCAGCCTTCAAACAGGGGTTCATAAGAGATGACAAAAGAATTGGTGAGAAAGGCATCAACTCTCAGGTTGAAATAAGGACAAAGGCAGTTTGTTTTGCCAAGGGAGGTGGAAAAAATTTGTGAGGTCTGAGAGCCACAGACCCAAGGTAGAATCCACCCTTCTTGTATGGATCACAGTGGAGCAACGGCCTAACCTCCTTTACCTGAAATGAGGGACATTCAATAGGATCATTGTGAGGACTGCTGAGTAGCCACCTATGAAGCAAAATATCTCTCCAACATCAGAAGTTTTGGAGAGCTAAACATGGGAAAACATATGTAATTTTAATGTATGCATCTACCAAGGTAGAACATGTTTTCATCCTGGTAAAGGAGGTTGTACTTAGGTAGAAAAGCAAAGAAAATCTAAGATTGGGGAGGCTTAGAGAATATATATGTGACTTAACTCTTTTCCTTTGGGGAATTTCATATATTTTGATCAAATTATTTTTTAAGCTTTATTATTTATTCATGTATATATGTATGTATATTATATATTATATAATTTATAATAAATATACTATAATACTATATTATGCCTATAAAGTCAGATTTGTGTCTCCAAATGTCCTTCAATGTGGGTGCATTCACTAGGGCCCACTTAGCCTATCCAGGGTCTCATCCTCAAAGGAGACTGAGTCTCCCCTTCCAGTTATCAGTTTCTAATAATTCTCAGATAGAGCTGGGGACGTCTAGGCTGGGATTTTGTTTGCCTTGAATTTCCACAGGATTTGTGGATGCTGTCACCATTGCTGTGCAATCATATGAGTTACTTCCTAGCTGTCTGGAAAACTCTGCTTCCTTGTGGTCCTCCACCACCTCTGGCTCTTGAAATCTTTCCAACCTTTCTTGTGCAATGACCCCAGAGCCATGGGAGGCAGAAGTCTGATGCAGGTGTGCAGTTCAGGGAAAATCACTCCATAGTCTCTATTCTCTGCATGTTGTCAAGGAGTGGGCTTGTATGTTAATCATTATCTGATGCCTAAGGAAGCTTCTCTGGTGAGAGTTGAGAGATGCATTAATCTAGGGGTATAACAGTAAGTCATTAGAAGTTGTTTTAATACTATGTCTATTTAGCAGAATCATAGTATTAATCTTTCTCCTATGGCCTGTGTCTGGTCTAGCCACATGTAGGCCTGATATCAATGTCATGTATGAGCTCTGTCTTACGAAGTAAATCTTAAATCTGATTACAAAGTGACTGATTACTCTCATAATATTCATTCCAGGAATGCACCATAGGTCATACCTTGCCAGGGGAGTTGTTCTTAAAGCACATAAGACCACACCTGGGAAAGGTTAGTGATTATTTTTTCTTCAGGTAGCCTGCACAGCACCTTCAAGCACTATGAAGGCTAGCCAGCACAATGTTGAATTGAGTACAGGCTTAATTTCTCCTTTTTTTTGATAACCCCCCTGGGTTAAAACATAAAATGTCTTCAATAACAGAGTCTTACAGTCAAATGTTGGTGAATAAGAAGAGCAGGGGCAATGCCCAATAATATTTGAGGGTCTAGGAGACTTTAGTTAGCAGCTGCAAATAGAGTCTCAGTATTTAGTAAATGCTGGGTTTAAACTCTTTTTGAGACAGGGACTCACCTTAGTCCAAGCTGGCCTGAAGCTCACTATGTAGACCAGGATGGCCTTGAACTCACAGATATCCACCTGCCTCTGCCTCCCAAGTGCTGGGATTAAAGGCATGTGCTACCATGCCCAGCCTAAAATAATCCTTAGCTGCCATGTGGGTGCTGGGATTCGAGCCCAGGTCCTCCACAAGAGCAGTCAGTACTCTTAACCGTCGAGCCATCTCTCCAGCCCCCTTAGCTCCCATCTTTAGATAATCCATAGAGGACTGCTCTCTGACTTAGTAACTTTGGGAACAAGTACTCAGTGAGTCCTGGTCACCCTAAACTGAGGTTTTCAAAGTACAATGCTAGCACAGCCATAACATGTCACTCAGCATTTTTTTAGACTTTCGTATTCTTTTCAAAAGTAATTTTTATTATGTTTGTTTGTGTGTGTGTCTGTGCGTGTGTGTGTGTGTGTGTGTGTGTGTGTAGCCCACACATAGGAGGGCATATACCATGGAGCATACAGGTGCATGACGGCAAGCTCCCTCACCTGCTGAGCCATTTCGTTTGCCCTGAGATGTACACATCAGCCTCACTCACCCCATATCAATCAGAAACACTATGATCACAAATCTATCGATTTTTTGAAAAATTTTAATTAAATTTTTGTGTATTTCACACAGAACCTCCCACTCATCTCTATACCCCTTTCCATCTTGACAACATCCCATAGCCTTGCCCCACTGGAATTCGTAATTCTATTATCTGTGTCAAGGCCCATCCTGTCAAGTTAGTCCCCAGATATCCCTCAGTGCAAGTTCGTCATCTGGGGTCTAGACAGCCCACCCAGAGTCCCTCCCCTCTGATCAGCTCTTCCTCACCCAGCAGCAATCGGCTGCCAATAATTATTCAACTAAGATTGAGGCTGCTGTCCATTTCCATAGTTCTGTGCTGGGTTTTTGTCTGCTTGAGTTTGCATGGGTCTTATCCTTGCTGACGACATTGCTGTAGGTTCATATAAGCAAATCCCAGGAGTCTGTAGGACCCTATTTCCATGTGGTCATGCACTTCCTTCTTGGCTCTTACAATCTTCCTGCCCCCTCTTCTGTAATGATCCCTGAGACCTTGGTGGGAAGAATTTAATATAACAATAATGGCATATTAAGAGGATTCAGGCCACTGTGAGAAAATGAAGTGAATGAGAGTCTACTGTTTAACTAGTTATAAAGTAACATTGTGAGAAACTGTATGTGGGAAACACTGATTGAATACAATATTCAATAAAAATATTACTCATCTGACAGAGCATTAATGTCAAGAATATATAAACTCAAAAAACAAAGAAGACAAATGACCTACTCAAAAGATGGGGGAATTAAAGATGGCTGAGAAACATCTTAAAAAAGTGTTCAACACCATTAATAATTAAGGAAATGCAAATTAAAGCCACTCTCAGATATCATCTCACTCCAATATGACAAGCTAAGATCAAGAAAACAAAAGACAACAGATGCTGGAGATGTTGTGGGGAAAGGGGAACACTCATCCACTGCTTGTGGAAATGTAAACTTGTTCAACCACTATGGAAACCTGACCCAGCCCTACTATTCCCTGGGTATATACCCACAAGATTCATCCTACTGCAAAGATACATGCACATCTATGTTTATTGCAGCTCACTTCACAATAGCAAAGAGCTGGAACCAACCCAAAGGCCCCTCAACAGACAAGTGGATGACAAAAATGTGGTACATCTACACAATGGAGTATATTCAGTGGTAAAGAAAGATGGCATTATGAACTTTGCAGGTAAATGGATGGAGCTGAAGCCATTATGCTGAATGCAGTATCACAGTCCCAGGAAAACAAACGGTGAATGGTTTTCCTCATTTGTGGATGCTTAACACCAAACTCCCCAGATGAAAAGCAAGCTGAACAACATTACTGTTATGTATTTCTGTTTATCTGAAAGCAACTATGTTGTTATAATGCGAATCTCTCAATGGGCTCTAGAATCCACCCACCACTTATTTTCAGACTCTGTAATTGCTGTATATGGGTGGGGAGTATATATTCATACTTTAGAGTGATATAAAATTAATGGAGTAAAATGTAAATTCCTAAACATAAAAAAAAAAAGACTGAGTGAAAGATGCAGGACAGTTATGGCGGAATGCATAATCCAGGCTGGGGTGGGGGGAAGGGAAAGGGGAATATGCATGAACTGAACTGAAAAATGATGTCTGAAATACACAAAACATCAATAAAAGCACAAAAAAGAATAAAAAATCTTACTCTGGTTTGACAGAATATAGAATCTTCAACCCAACAATACTGATCTACCAATGACTGCTTTTAAGAAGCCATGCTACAAACAGAAGCAGGCAATAAAAATAAATAAATAAACTAACAAACATGGACAGTCCTCTGAGAATTTACACTAGTATAAGGTACTCAGATGAATTAAAAATGCAAAGCCAACTATAACTCCTGTTAAAAGAAACAAATGATATAACTTTTTAAAAATTCAATACACAATCAAACAGCATCCCCAAAGGAAATAGCAGGGAAAACTATGGAGACTGAGCCATGTTCTGGGACTTGAGTATCAGCCTAAGGAATTCACTGTTCATTATTCTTAGTACACAGCTATGGACTTTTTAGAGGAAGACCATGCTCCTCTATCTCCATCAAACTAAGCTCAGGAGGAAGTTACAGCAGCAATATGAACCTCCACGAGGCACCTCCCAGAAAAGAGCTGAGAGGGATGAAAAGAAACTGCAGATAGGAATGTGAGGGCGTCCATGATTGTATCTCTGGACTAGAGTACTAGACAAGTGTAATATGAGCCAAGGTTCAAAATTAAAAACCACAACAATACACATCCACATATACACACACAGATGCATATTCACACACATACATACATACATACACACCTCCCTTCAACATGTAGCATGTGATACAATTCATATAAGGTTAAACTTGAGTTATGTATAATACTTTTAAGTGTGTACTTGGATTTGAATAAATTTTAGCTTCCTCTGATTTATAACTATCACGGGAAATAAAACTAAAATCTCCTCAGTCTAAAATGTCAAGCCAATATGTAAATATAATTATAAAAATATTTTTCATATTAACTTAGACTGTTTATTCACATTTATCAAATCCCTACAAACCAAACTTATATTGTCAAAATTTGTGTGCAAAGACATATCAATATCCAATGAGTAGACTAAACATATGAATCTCTAAATTTCCCAACATTCATTGTCAGCTATGTGTACTTAAAAAACCAGTCTTATACTATTGATATCTGTATTGGATTCTTTTTCAAAAACATTTAACTTTAAGACTATACGTATATGCATTATTTTTAAATAGACTATTTTTAAGAATTTCATCGATGAGGATTGTATTTGCATTATTTTCATTTCTCCCAGGCCCCACCAATTCTTTCTAGTCCCAACTAAGCCTATTTAGTGGTGCTTGTCTGTAGATGTTTTTAGGGCCACCCTCTGTGCTGTGATAACTTCTCAGGGAGCTAACACCTGGAGAAGCTGAATCACTCTCCTTCTTCATCCATCAATTACCTATAATGCTTCATTTGGGAGTGGGACCTCATGAAATTTCCCCCATCCATCTTTTTTTTTTTTTTTTTTTTTTTTTTTTTTTTAAAACGGGTTTCCCTTGCAGCCCCAGCCGGCCTGAACTCCCTATGTAGACCAGACTGGTCTTGAACTCACAGAGATCAGCTTGCTTCTGCCTCCCAAGTACTGGGATTAAAGGCATGTGCTACCACACCTGCCCCCCCCAATCCATCCTAGCGTGTCATGTCAACTGATTCTGCCATTATGCAGATCTTATTTGACTACCATACTCTGGAAATTCCATTGGTGTAACTTGCCAATCAGGTCTAGAATGCGTTGTTGTGTGAAAGTGGCTTGTCCCTCTGGCTGTTCCATTCTTTCTGTCCCTTCTGTGACATTCCCTGAGCCTTAGGTATTATAAGGCTTGCACTGTACATGTGTCACTTGGGAATAGGCACTTCATAGTCACTCTTTCTCTGAATTTGACCAGTTGTGGAATTTTGTAATGGTCTCCATATATTGCAAAAAAGAAGTTTCTTTGTTGAGTGGTAAGACACACTTGTCTGTAAATATAAGAATACATATTTAGAATATAGTAAAAATTTATACTGTTTAAGGGAAGTGACAAAAGTAGTTTCTCCTATAGGGTCTATGACCTCTCCAGCCATGAGAACTTGGCTATGCTTACATTACCACACATAAAATACCCTCCTCCCATTGAGCAGTCCCTAAGTTCATTTAGATAGCAATTAGTTATCCCCAAGATAAAACTGTCACTACTGCACTAACAGAGCTAATTTGCTGGGCCAGTCATTACTGTTGTTCATAGGCTTTACAGCTGGGTAGAAGAATGTTTTGGTTTTCTCATTTGGTAGCTTGCACAGTACCTTCTGATACTATAAGGGCTATTCTTTGTGATGGAGGGTGTCAGGTCCATTAAAGCAGAAATGCTCCAAGTCCTGTCTCTGAAGTTTGATGTGTCTTGAGCAATAGGTACCTTCAAGTTCTGTGAGGTAATCAAGGACTGTCGCAAGAGCCTGTATTATCCTGGATATCTCTTGGAATCACCTGACCAACAACTGAAAGGGAGGTTTCCCTTGCCTGACACTGTGATTTTGTTATGTAGACTTCAGCCATACAGATGTACCTCATTTATATTATGAGTATTTGGATTTGTAATGTCCAACATGCACACTAAACATTAAGTACACTGCTTTCATATCTTGACTTCGTGTGCTCCCACATTATCAATTCAGAAGTGATCCTCCCATGGAAGAAATTCTCAAATGGAGCTTGGGATGCTAGGACTTGGGATGTTAGTGGTAGTCGTGTCTCAAGACATCTGTGGAGGGAATGTGTGACAGATACAAAGGTACTGTGGCAGGCATTGATCTGGTTGGTGTGAGAAACAGAAAATCAGTAATGAGGCTGGGGCCATCCCTTGCAAACTATGTAAAAAGTACCCAAGATGTAAAATACAGAATGAATACAGAATGGTTGGGGAGCTTACTGAGCAGGAAGATAACAGGATCTGATTACCCCTTACCATCAAGTTCACACTTGTTTTCTAATGAGACCCAGAAAATTGCTCCTGACTCATAAGTGTCTATGAACTTTGGGGTCAGTAAGTAACAGTACTAATATGCATTAAAGGAGGCTAACCCACTTAGTGTCATATGAAATAAATCTGAGTTGTACATATTTGATCAGGGATTACACATGCTATTAAAGAAAAAAACCTCAGTGCAATGCAGTTAAGTCTATCCACTCTGTGACATGTTTTGAAATAGTATATATGCATCCAAGTAAAGTAAGAATATAAAAACTAAAACATAATATATCAAGATTTCAACACTAAAAATCTGGTTTTCTCAAGGGCAGCAAATCCTGAAGGAACAAAAAAATTTCAGAGAGAAAAATGCTTGTCCTGGGCCCTTTGGGAATGGCTCTCAGGGACTCAGGCTAGAGCTAACCATGTGTGTGGTGCTCAGACCTTCAAAGTGCTTGGGGGCAGAATTCCATCACATCTGGGTTCAACCTGTCTACATGGCATTGTTAAAGTGACCTTATCTGGGGACTGCTCACACTTGCTTTTCCCTCATTTCTCTCTAATTTTATTATGTTTTCTCTAGTTACCATGGCATCTGTCGAAGTCTTCTTAAACATCTCCTAGGGCGCTGGACTCTTAACAGCAAAAATAGGTGGCATGGTGCTTTACTTCAGAGTGGTGTCAATATAATGCACACAAAAGCACTCCCATAATTTTAAGTGTGAATTTCTGGTTGATAAAAGTAGCATTAGAAAAGAGAAGGCTGGATCACAAGGACAGCATCAAGTATTTGTGAAATAAGTGGACCAAGAATTCTAACCCAAGTGTGAGGTTGAAATGTAAGCAGAACGCACCAACATCATACTATGCTTAGTATCGTCCCAGCTAATATTGCTTACTGACCTAAAGTCTTATCACAGGCACAAAATATCACATATTCTGGGTCCATCCACCCTCTGTTTTATATCAACTTAACCAAGTAATACAACAAAAAATACCAAAAGCACTACTGTAAATAGCCAACTGTATTTCAGTAAACTTCTATATATTGCCCCAGATTAAACATTTTTCTTTATTATCTTATTAGTATAAAAAGCATACTGATGTAAGTTCTATGAGAACCAAGTCCAAGGGTGACTGTTGGAAACCTGGTGACCCTAACCAGGTCCTGACTCCAAATAGGGTGACAGCAGCTCCTTGTCAGCCTGGACACAGCTTAATCTCCATCAAGTAAAGTATCTTCCACTTCCTTCAATACTGATGTCTCTTTCCTGTGAAAGATGGGATCAATTCATTTCTGAGTCCTTATGAATTATCCTTACTGACAGCGCCTTCTGCATGGCAAAGGACACCATCTCTATAGTAGTTGAGTTCTATAAACCACCTTCCTACCATAAATGTGGGAAAACAACATAAAATACAACAAAGGACGGCACCAGACCCAAGGATCATGACATTATTCTTAGACTAAAACAAGGTCTTTCAGAAGCTGGAAACCACAGATCTTTACACAGACCTCACCCCAACCCTCACCCGATGGGTCATTTTCCATGCAGAAAACTGCCTCAGAATATCTGCAAAAGTTTCCCCAGAACGTTCCTCTTTTATGTGTTCAACTCATACACACCTTACTGGACAAAGACTTTGCCTCAGCACTTTCTCCCAGAAACCTGCTTTCTTCCTGCTTATATGTTTTCCTCAGTGGCCAACATCTAACCATTCGTGTGCTACAATCTTCCTCTCCATAACACTGAGCAATTGGATAGGGGTCAAGTCTCCTTTCTCAGCTCCTAACGTCCGTACTACTCACAATATATCACAGTGCATGTCCTGCCAGAGTTGCAATGGCCACAGTTACTATACCCCTTTGACACTGACTTAAGGCTTCAACACAAGTAAAATACTGAAGTGGCCATCATGAGTCATGATCAGACTAAGTGCTTAAAATATTTAAGGCTTTATGCAACAATGAAGATGTGAAAAGTCAACAACTTTATTCGACAGTAAATTTGAGGTACAAATCTAGACAGTGCATTCCAAGTTGTGGGTTTCTATTCTGCTACCCAATGCCTGGGCGTGGGCAATTCTGTGTTGTAGATTCACTTTAATTTCCCATGAAAATGAAAAAAAAAAAACAAATATTAAGAATGAAAAACTTGCTCCTTCTGGTATGAAGTTCTTACTCTAAAACATTTTCATTAGCAGAGTTCATACTCTATAGCCTGCCTGCTCACTTGGTGACACTAACTAGCAAGTGATTTGACCAAGTATTAAATACTATTGTAATGTTTCTGTATATTTAGAGAAAATGAAAATGTATGATTATAATTGGATTAAAACTAATAAAATTTTAGAATTGGAAGGTGCTGAGAGATGGCTCAGCAGTTAAAAGCACTGGCTGGTCTTGCAGAGCACCATGGTTTGATTCCCAGCACCTAGATGGTGGCTAACAATCATCTGTAACTCCAGTTCCAGGGGAATCCAATGCCCTCTTTTGACCCCCATAGGTATTGCATGACACAGATGCACTTACCATGCAGGCAATGCACTCATACACACAACATTTAAGGAAATATTTTTAATTGTTTTTCAGAACAGGGATGTTTTGCACCAAGACTCACTGCCTGTAAAAAGATGCCAACCTTACTTTTACTTCTCTTATTGATGAGGGCTACATATGCTAAACAGGATAGCACCCATTCTTTGCTATAAACAATTTCTGTTTTGTGTTATTGTTTGCTTGATTTTACTTAGTTACCACCATTCTAACCATCGGACAAGTCCATAATCACACTGACAGGACAGCTCTCTTCTCAGTAAGATACAGTGCAGTGAGAACCGCTTCCATCTTAATACCCTTATATTTTGGAACATTTTGAAAGGCATACCCTGTATAATTTTTCATCCAGAGATCTGTAAGAAACTGTTCATCTCTTAAGTTTAACACTTTGGCAATATTTTAATTGGATTTTGTATAGTTATAGTTAAAATTATACAATATATATGAGAAATATTCCAATCACAACATAAGAAAGAGCAAAAACGACAAATACTTTTACTTCTGGTCAGAACTGCATCCTGCAGGAATGGAGGTACACCCGTTGTCTGTTTTTATACAAGTGCTATAATTTATCTTGAAATACATGTGTAAAGAAGCCAAACCAGGTAATTTAGGCACCAATTAGAACCTGTAATTTGCTTTTATTCAACCAATGACCTCAACTATTATGATGTTGCACTTAAATACAATAGTTCTCAAAGACAGCTGGTAAATCTCCATTACATCAAGGTTTTATATACAATATTTCAGCCCTATAAATATAATAAATATAGAGCATCCCCAGTACATCTGCTGAAATTGTCATCAACACATTACAACTTCAGCAGAATTTCTATCATCTCAACACAACATGATTTGTTTTTATTGCAGAGGGTAAATAAAGTTAATGCTTTTAGAAATCTCTGCTGCAAATCATAATCAAGGCACTATTTCTGGATAACAGAATTCTAAAAGGTGCTGGAATGCTTTTGTCATAATCCTATAAATTATTAAACTGTAGCAAATGATTTAAACAAATACAACCCAAACACTTTCTGAGCATATACAATGTGCTCTTTTATTTCTGCATAATAGTTATAGAATATTAAGCCAGGCATGGCAGCGCACACCTTAAATCCTAGCACTTGGGAGGCAGAGACAGGCGGGTCTTTGTGAGTTCAAGGCCAGCCTGGTCTACAGAGCAAATTCCAGGACAGCTGGGGCTACAGGGACACCCTGTCTCAAAAAGACATATATATATATATATAATTATATATATATATATATATGATATATATGTCTGATATATATATATCTAAGAGATATGTATATATGTCCATTAAGATAGCTTAGATATTTTATATATACATATATATGTATATATACATATATATATGACATATATATATGAAGAGAGAGAGAATATTTAATTTTTATATTTATTCTCTTGTTTTGATTTGTTTTTTCTTTTTAAGACAGCATCTCCCTGTAGCTCCAGCTGGCCTGAAACTTGCTTTGTAGACCAGGCTGGCCTCAAACTCACAAAGATCCATCTGCCTCTGCCTCCCAAGTGCTAGGATTAAAGGTGTACACTACCACTTCTAGCTAATTTCTATATGTTTGTATAACTATCTACATACTTCCAGGCTTTGGAGTATCTTTCAGCCATCACTGACTCATGCCAAACTCATAAGATCTATCACCTACCAAACAACTACTTAAACATCCACCCTCTACTTAAACATCTGGTAAAACTCTACAACTAATACAGACTAACATATAAGCATAACTAACTTCTTGTGGTAGTTTCAGCAAGAAAGGTGCCAAAATAGTTGGTGGTGCTATTTGGGAACATTCATCCTTGCTGGAGGAAGTATGCCATCAGGCCTGATTTAGAGTTCATAGCCTCCAGTTCTCTCTCTATGCTTCAGGTCTACAGTTGAAGACATAAACTCTTGGTTTCCTACTCCAGCCCCTTGTTCCCATGCCTCCCTGCCATGACAGGCCTGGAGCCAAAAGCAGAAATAAACTCTTCCTTAAGTCACTTTTGGTAACAGTGTTCTGTTGCAGCAAGAGGAAAGTAACTAGCATAGTGCTACATCTGAACAGGATGCTGATTTACCTAACTTTCTCCCCCAAGACTAACTCACTGTACTGTCAATGACAGTAACTCTTAGCTATGCAAAAGCTTCATCATCTTTTGTTGCATCGTTTCTCCCAACCTATACAATTTGCCAGCAAACCACACCACAAGGTACCAGTCTCTTGTCATCCATTTAGCCACAAAGCTACTAGCCTACCTTCCTGACCTATTCTATGTCAAATGACATCTACTCAATATGTTTCCCTAATCATTCTATATAAAATTACAAAGAGAGACCTCCTAACTCCTTATAAACAACCACTCACTGCTTGTAGTATGACACATCCTAAAATACTTCATATTCTAACAGTATGACATGGGCATCAATGAAAAATAAGAGTCAATGCTTAAGTGCAGATTTAGCCATATTTCCCATGTTAATTGGGGCTTTTGATTATGAAATGTTCCTCAAATACTCTTTTCCAATTCAAAATAGTACTAGCATCTTTTCTTTTAATATTTCAGGTATTTAAAGAGTATGCCCAAAATGTGCAGCTCGAGGAAAGTGAAAACTGTGATACCCTCCTTATCATGTAGTAACTTACAGCACTTTACCCATAATTCTAAAGTGGGCCAGAGTGTGAGAGTCAGAGGTGGTAGGAGAATACAAGAAAACTGTGTTTCCTGACCACCACAGTGTTACTGCATAAAGAACCCACATTGCATGTGACCTGAGCAACCCAACCCAGACAGGGGACCAGCAGGGATCAGGGAGGAAGAAATGAAGCCCCAGCCCTAGTTAAAGATCACTTGACAGACACTGGGGAAGGGAGAGTTGGTTTTCCTTCCTAGCGTGAAACCTGGTAGATGATTAGTTCCAAGAGATAGCCCCACACTCAGGAACACTTGAGAAACACAGACCAGATTGAGTAGGCCTTTAAAATGTGTCTGTGAGGTATCCAGCCCTAAGTGAAACATGTATAATGCAACCTCTAAACGTGAGGCTCAGGGAAATAGAACAGGGAGCGGAAATAATATTAATACATCTCTCGCCTCCCACCAGTGAAGCTTTCTCTTGCAATAATGACGATTAACCCAGAAAGTCACAACTAGCTGAAGTGCAAGACTACAGATGGAGAAAAACCTCCCAGCTTTTCTCAAAGTTATCCTTTAGATACTGGTGATCTGGAAATCAAGAGGTAATTCTGTGTGTACCTGCTCTTGCCGAATGTTCAAGAAAGCATTGTGTTAGTATTCATGTCATTTTTTTCAAGTTTTGTATTCAGCACATCCTAGGAATATATTCTGTCATTTCAGGGACTTGGCTGGCACCCTTGCGTGCTATTTTCATCTGTGTATCACTGGCTGGGTTGCTACCATGTATGCTGTGTCTGTCACTTGTTTATATCATCCAGTATTGTTAAGACTTTAAGTAGAAGCATCTGGCAAACCTTGGAGACAAAACGCCAACCGATTGTCTGGACAGAAACAAATGCCTCTTCTTGTTTAGTTACTTAAAACAAGAAGTTATCTGAGTCTAAAATCATCATCATGATCATGATCATCATCATCATCATCATCATCATCATCATCATCATCATCATCATCATCCTGCTGCTGCTCCTGTAACCAATGCACCTTGGTTTTCACTCCTCAGCCCTCTGTCAAGGGGGCAGCTGCTTAACAAAGCTATTAGGAGATTGCCTCTGGCTATAACTCCAGTTTTCTTCCTTCCACTCAAGATCCAACCTTTTCATTCCCAGCCTCTTGACAGCTCTCAAACTACTTTAACTGTAAATCCATTTTGAAAACATTTAAAATGATACAAACAAGAGCTATATTAAATTGAACATGAATGAAACAGAGTGAATATCATTTGGAAATACCAGCTGAAATAAAAAGCCTTCTATATCCCATTCAAAAACAGGCTACAACAACATATTAAGGCCACTGAGATTTCAAGAATAGAGGAGCAGAACTCAGAATCGAGGTCTGTATACTGTGCTCTTTTCTACTTCAGCAGCATAGCAAATTCTCATCTATCCTCTCTCATTTCCTTTAATCTCTGACATTATAACAACCATTACATGTGTTTAATTGTCTTCCTAATAAAGATGAAAACTTTCTCTTTAAGAAATTATATCATATATTAAGATTGATCTGCATTATCCATAGTTTCCAGCACATTGTTATGGAAAAAGATGTCCAATAATAAAACTGCTGATTGCCAAACAATTCCTGTTTCTTAGCATAAATGCTGTATTCTGAAAATAGTCTTTTTCAGAACTTGAAGGATGTAGTCTCAAAGGATTTTACTCAATGGGAATAAATTGAATTATGGGCCAGAAATATCACACCAGGACCCCAAGCACAATAGATTCCCTAGCTGAGGAACCAATTATTTTTGATTGGTCTAAGCATTACATGACAGATGTTACCAGGACCATAAAATTATTAATAAATTCCCACAGCAAATTCAATTATTAAGATAATAGGTGTTTATTAGTAAGATACTTGGGGAGAGCAAAAGAAAAAGGAGTTCTTTCTTTGTAATCCAGAATTTTCAAAAAATAATCAAGTTTGAGCCCTGGAAACTAAAGTTAGCAATTTCTAGGAAAATGTCAATGTGGTGTTAGCACCAGAAAACTGAAACTGTCATGTAGGCTTTGCTATGTCTATATGGTTTGCCTTCCATCTAAACTATAATTCAGAATAATGTAGTCATCTATTTGAAGGCAACATGATAGAAGAATACACGATTAAGGACAGTATAAAATTGGTTTGTTTGGGAAAAATGGACGTTTTTCAATCCCAAATTATAGGATTCTCTCCAACATTTTCCTAAGGGTGAGGCTGAAATATTTTAAATAAGCAGAAATGAACTTAGACTAAATGGGCATTTACTAAGAATTCTACTGCTAGTCTACCTGAAACAGAACTCAAAGTTCTTTCTAAAGATAAGGCTTGTTTTCCTGGTCCATTACATCTCAATCACAAGTTAATCTTGCTTATGTACTGGACTGTTGTCAACAGCATTTAGTTTTACAGTGCTCAGATAAGCTTTTCCATTTCCTAATTGTCCCTTCACTTATTTGCCTTCATCAATCACAGAAGACATTTCCCTCAAATGAAAGGTAAGGTTCCAAGAGCGGATCTAAGCAATTCCTTTAGCAGCAACCTTGGTAGACTTCCATTCCCTTCAGAAAAAGTTTCCACTGACAGAAGCATATAGTCACTTAGATTTAAAGTCCAACAAATGATGGTTTTTACTACCAAAAATGTGGAAGTCACATAAAGCAACACACAACATTATGTATATTGAGAAACCCTCGGACTACAATTCACTAGAAATGTATACAATAACCTTATAGCCAAGGAAAGTTGAAATTTTATCTCAAAATGTCACCTTTCTTGTACAGAAAGATAAAGAGCTCGAAGGTCTTAGACCCCACAGGACTGTCTGGCAAGCCTAGCCTTGGGTTCAGAAATAAAAATTTATTTGTCTAATCTATGTTAAGACACTAATAACATTAAGTATATCATCTCATCGTTTACTATGAGGCTCTACTGTGCATGCCAAGATGTTAGAGTTCTCTCAGCACTTTACAACCTGAGCTCGACAGCAATCCCACTCCCTCATGCCCAGTTGAGATGGACAGAGGGCTTCTGTCAGTGCCTAGAGGGTCCTGGGAGCAAAAGCATTCAGAGATGAGAATGAACCTACAGCACAGCAACAACCTCTCTACTCTCAAGTGATTCACTTTATTGTGTTTAATGTGTAAAATGTGTTGATAAGAGTTTATTCATATATACTCCTTTCAGGCAGATTACTGAATCACTCTGAAGTTCTTTTAACCTCTTTTTTTTTGGGGGGGGGGAGATAATTTATTACTGAGAGGTTTCAAGAAGACTCTACATAACTATCTTGGTTAAGAAAGAATCAACTCAAGAAGAATGGAAACACTGAGAAAGAAGTAAAAAGTACAGAGAAAGTAGAAGGGGGTGGAATAGGTGTGCTCCACAAAGCACACTCTGGTCTCTGACTCTGAAAAGGAAGAGGGAGTTAAGTCAAGGACACAAAAGCCTCCAGAACCTGGAATAGGCAGGGAGTAGATTTTCATCTGGAGCCTCTAGAGGAAGCATAACCTTGTTAATACCTCAACTAAGGAGAGAACCAAGATAGACTTCTAGACTATAGAACTTTAAAGAATGTAAGTATAGTGTTGTAAGGCACTGCTGTACAGTGAGTTGTCACAGCAGCAAGAAAGAACTTATACAATCAGATACAACCAATTTAGGGAAGCACAGTTACTGGACTAACAGGAATTAACAGAAACTGCCCAGCACAGAATATTCCAACATCAATGGCCATATAAATAGTGGTGTGGATCTGGGCTAATCATCTACAATTGGGAGGTTGTAAATGATATCTGAGATACAGAAAGTTTTAAAAGAAATCCACTCCAGGAATCTACTCATAGAATTAGTAGAGATTTTATATCTACAATGGTAGCACATTGTAAATACTAAATAAATCTTTATTGTGGATATTCTATTATATTTTCCCCTAGAAAACAGGAAAGCTTTTGCCCCAGTGGAATTCTTTCCAGTGTTGAACTAATCACAGCTACACTTCTGCTCATGAAATGCACAGGCAGAGAAGGAAGTCACGTGCCACTATGCGGCTCTTAGAATGATCAATAACCGTGCACTGTTCCCTGTGGTCCTGATCAATAAGTGATTCTAGTCATCATGCACGTAGTCCAAGTTGCTGCCTCTTTGACACCTTATCAGGAGCAGTAGATAAGCTGGAACAATTTTTCTAGGTAACTGTAAACACATCTATCATTTTGACAAATGCATGACATGGCATTATACCTTCTCTCCCAGCCTCGTTTTCATAGGACAAGCCTATCTATAACACCCTATGATTGTGATCCAAGCTTGTGATTTAATTCTTCCTGGACTGCCAAAGCATAATGACCTTTCTGATGATGTCCAGCTGGTTGGCCCATGCAAAATGCACTGAAGCCAGGGACGGCTTCAACAAGTCGAGTTACTCCAGGGAAGCACGAACTTGCAAGAGGCTGCAGGGCTAATTTTACATCACATAATTCCAGTCAGGAAAACTGCCCTTTATGCAGACTTTGGACTCATTTCAGAGAAAACGTCCAATAATTATTTGAGGCAAGAAATAATTGCTGTTTTTGTTTTTATTTGGAGAAAGAAAATACAAAATCACAGAAAACACTGCAGGCTACGAAGAACATGTCAGATTATTATAATCAGCCAATCAGAACCTTAATGAGCTGTTTAAGATTTTTCTCTCTCCCTTCACCATGGAGATGAGGGCAGCTCAGTCCCTCTCCCAGAAGACATGGAGCTACTATGTGAGCAGTCAGTGAACATCACTTTTGAAATTATTGTCTATTAAAGCTGCAAACAGCTCCGAGGACCAGTCCCTTCTGCTGTTAGTCACAGAATGAAAGAGTTCATTTTAAATTCCTTGAACAAAACAACCATGCTTTACAAGACTTGTGAGGGCCTTAACATGTCAGAGACCTTGAATTTGAATCATCCAGACACTGAATCTGAAACATCCAGCAAATCTGGCAAAGCAAGTCCTTTCTAAAAACTAGCTCTCATGGTATCAGTGATCCTAATCCAAGAACTTGTAACAGATTGTACTAAACAATTTATGAATCGAAAAGCCAACTTCCCCAACTGGGCAAGGGGTAGAGAGTAAGAGACCAGAGACAGTGCATTCCTGGATAGGTCTCCTATATTAAACCTCTCCTACCAGAGACATTGCATCCCTGGATAGGTCTACTATATTAAACCTCACCTACCATGGCTGAAGGACCATTGTGGAAGAGAGGATGGAAAGTTCGTAAGAACCAGGGTTGGTGCATGGACATAAGCAAAGAGAAGCTGTCAGTCCTCTGGGCCTGAATACAACAATGATGACAGCATGCACAAGACCCATGCTGACCGGATCACAGAAGAAAAAAAAAAAAAAAAAAACCCAGAATAGAACTGGATAATGGGCAGCTGTCTCCAACCTTAGCCCGGTGGCTGTTAGCAACTGATTACTGCTGAATGAGGGAGCATAGATCTTTAAGGAAGTGACTCTGAATAGGCTGACTAGACTCTAGTGGATGAACTTGCACCAAGGAACATCTGGGTGCAAATGCTTGACCAGATAGGCCCTAACATACACGGCAGGATGCATGGAATTGGGTAGGGAGGTTATAAGAGGTACAGATGGGGAACTGGGTCTAAATATTGATTAAGATTTATTGTATGAGATGCACAAAAACCAGATAAAAGATACATAAATTAAAAATAAAATATTTCCAAAACTAAATAAGCCAACTTATTTGTCATAGTAAAATAGAGTTTTAGTTGGAAACGGTAAAAATATATAAGATTCTGAAATATAATGTAATCAGAGCTGGATATGTAAGGGCCTCCTCCTCAGGAGGAGTACTTCAGTATCTGAAGTACTCAGGTACTTCAGTATCTGAAGTACCCTAACAGGAGGCCAGAAGCAGAGTCCAGATGTGGGGCACTAGCTCTACTATGCAGGCTCCATGTGTCCCTTGGTAGATCACTGAATCCGCAAGGCCAGATTCAGCACAAAGACAACTTCCACAGCAGATGTCCTCAGCCTCCTCTGAAGCTGTCCACGGGGTGTGTGGGGATTTATGACCATGGTGGTTCACTCAAGATGGAGCTGGAGGCTGACCCCACTTGGTCAGGATGTCTCACAGCTATCCCAGTCTGGTCAGATCTTGAGGACAGGGCATTCTGATATAGAAATTCAATACTTGATTACTGTCTCAATTTCAAATGAGATTTGAAGCCTACATATAATAAATAGATCAGAATAACAGCTCTTGATATTAAATAACCAGATATGAAGAGGCAAGCAGACAATGAAGTTAATTTGTTATTCATATCTAACCAACTGAACAGCAGCAGAAAACATTCAAAAATGGTAAAGGAACTGAAAAAGACATTATAGCAAAAAAAAAAAAAAAAAAAAAAGAGTGTAAATGACCAAGAAGTGAATGAAGATAATTCATGATAGCTTAATCTATCAGGAAAATGTAAATGAAAGCTAGGAAATATCACTTATAACCTATTCGGACAGATATAATTTTTAAAATGAAAAATAAGGGTAGGTGAGAATGTGGAGGGATTTTCTGTCTCGTGCATTACTTATGGAATGCAAACTAGTGTGGAGGTTCCTCAGGTTATACCGAACTGCAGCATGATCCACCAACCCCACTCCTAGATTCATCCTGAAAGATAATGGAAAGGGACTCAGACACTTATGCACCAATAATAAGAATACAACAATTTGCTATAGCTAAAAAAGTAGAGGTAAATCAAATGTCCCCTGGTAGAAGGACAGATAAACAAAATATAATAAATTTATGTGTGTATTTATGTAGACATCACTCATTCACAAAAAGGGTTTAATTCTTACACATATCATAACATATTTGAACATTAAAATCCTTATGCCACATGAAATATGTGAGATATAAGATGGTGGGGTATTCTACATACATTAATAACTTAGAACAAATTTGCAAAGATATCATATATAATATTTTATAGGGATCAAAAAGGGTGGAAGAGGATCTATTGCAAGCTCCCAAAATAACACAGGCGACTGCCACAACTACTGATAGCTTCCATGAATTTGAAGGTAAGGCCCTATTGCTGAAGACAAGCCACAATTTAAACACAGGACTGGGAGCCGGAAGCCTCCTTCCTAAAGGTCAGCTCTCCTGGTATCAGAGATACTAGTCAAACTGCAAGGGAGAAAAACCAATCAGTGATCCAACCCAACTGTGAAGCCTAATAAGCAGAAGTGACTGGCCTAGCAAACTATCTCTACTGCTGCAGTAGTGGTCCTTTTATCTTGCGGGTGGTCAACAGCTGTATAATCAGACTTATGGCCCACTGAATGGGAAGAAAGTCCTGTAAACACAGCCAAATACATATGGCTGAACAGTCATAGATCTTAGATAAAAACCTACTTTGTCACATTCCATATACCAAAATAATTGTTACCGTATTCTAAATATGCATTCTTTTATTTGCAGACAAGTATACCTCTTATCACTCATCAAAAAAAAAAAAAAAAAGATTCTCAACAGATGGAGACAATTACACAGTTCAGTACTGGTCAAATACAAATTACAGAGCCAATGAGATTCCCAGCCCTAAGTGACACATCTACTGGGCACTCTCCACACCTAAATGAAACAGGAAGCAGAAGACTCTGAGTGCCTCTCTCAGCCAGTAAGGCTTCCTCATGGGGCAGAAGGTGATTAACCCAGAAAACCACAACTACTACATGTACAGAGAATAAGAGAGGGCAGAAGGCTTGTTCCTGGACTGAACACTTACACAGAACCTCTGCTACCCAGGACCTGGGGACCACTGAGCCAGTGGATGACCACAAGGAAACCGAGTTTTCCAGGTGGCTAGAAAGTCACTCATAGGAACTCACAGCAATGGTGACAGCATTCACAAGAGCAGACAAAAACCATCATGGCCAAATGGGTACAAAGGTACAAAGCTGAAACCCTAGCGTGGGATCTGCAGGAAACTGACGATGCTGGGAGATGGACATATGGTTTTCTTTAACACAGTGTCTCTAGATGCAGAATGGGCTTCAGTAGATAAACTCACACTGTGGGACATTTGGGGACACAAACTTGACTCAATAGATCTTAATGTATATGAAAGAATGCATGGAAACTGGTACTGGGTTTATGGGGGAGGGTGCAAATGGGTTGGGGTCTACATATAATCAAGATGTAAGAAACTTGCAAAAGTTCAATAAAAAATAAAAAGCCACACATGTACAAATACAAAAAAAAAGTTTTCAGGAAATCAATAGTGATCATGACTATAGAAATTTGCAAAAATTTACACTTAAAATTATTAAACGAGTGAAATTTACTTTAGGTACATTTTGTCAAAATTTAAAAATGCATTTTTAATTTTGAGTATTTCAGAAATGAATTTTGATGCTATACATTCATCCACTCCTGGATACCCCACACCTCTTCCCCTTCTCATGTCTTTTTTATCCTATAGTGCACTAAGCCTTATTAGTGCTGCCTATATGTGCCCGTGTTCATCTACTACGGCATGGTTCACACCCTCAAGGAAAGTCACTCTTCTTCCCCCAGTAGCTGTCAAATCCCAACAGCCCCAGCGAGGGGTGGGGGCCACGGGCTGCAGCGTTGACTGGAGGGATCTTGTGCAGATCAAACGCAGGCAAGCCCAGAGCTGCTAGGAGTTCATGGGTGCAACTGTTCTGTCATTTCTAGAAGCTACTGTTTTGCAGCAGTCCACCCCAAGCTATGGCTCTTACGATCTTTCCTTCTTCTCTTCCTTGATATTCCCTGAGCCTGGAGGAGGAGGCTCTGATATGCTATTACTCAGGTTGAGCACGCCACCATTACTTATTCTCTGCCCTTTGACCAGTTGTGAGTCTCTACACTAACCTCCATCCACTACAAAAAGTAGCTTCTCTGATTAGGATTAGAAACTGCACTAATCTATGGGTAAAGAGATAAGTATTTAGAAAGTACTTTGATATTACATCCATTTAACAAAATAATAGTAGTAGTTTCTCCCCTAGGGCCCAGAAGATCCCTAGCCATGGGTTCTGGGTCCTTTTCACAGCACCAGGCATGAGTGTCCTTCTCTGGAGTTCTTCTTAAATCTAATTAGAGAGCCAATAGCCAATTAGATTTGGGATATACAGACATATGGCTGCCACTGCTGCACAGTATTTCCAGGCAGATGTGGTGTAGCTGGTGCTGACGGAGGAGTCTTGCTTGACTCAAGGAGACCTATATTTGCTTTATTGGTTTAGTGGTCTTTGGTAACACTCTCTGGCATCCCAGAGACCATCTGTATACTTGCAAGTGTGGTCTCCATACATCTTTTCCATGTTTGTATCAGGTCTTCAACAGCAGGGCCTTATCGCCTCTCTTCCTGCAGATATCCCAGTTAGGACGCAAGGAGCCTTTACCATTTGTGGGGGCTTGGATCCCCTGGCCAACATCTCCTTGGTAGAATAATCCATTGTTGATGTCAGAGCTCCTGTATTGATATATTTTGTTTAAGTGCATAGCTTAAGGAGATATCCCAAATCTAATTGGCTATTGGCTCTCTCCTTGGAGGAATAACCCATGGCTGATGTCACAAGCTTACATCCTCTAATGGTTAGGAGATGTTATAAACCACACGAAGACCCTGCCATACTTGACAGAAGAAAATGTAGATCATGAATTGACATACCATCCAAACATCTGTGTCTATACCAAAGTAACCTACCATAACAATTAGTACTGTTTAAATACCCATATATCTAATTGTGTGTGCTTCATTAGTAGGATCGAAAGGCTATATATTATACTGTTTAAATACCTAAATATCTAATTGCATGTGCTTCATTAGTAGGATTGAAAGGTTAAGCCTGGACAAGCTGGCAGCCCATGAAAGAAAACAGCCAGAACTGACTAGAGACCAAGACATCAGCTCCAGAGAAAGTAGAGTGTTTTGCTTCTCATCCACCTGTGCCCCTTTTCTAAGCCTAGGGAACAATCTGCGGAAGAGAGGGCGTGATAGAATGTAAGGGCTTTGATTGGGGTTAATGGTGAAACTACAATAATATAGACTGGACACTCATTTGATCAACTTGATTGAACATACAAGCCCCCCCTGCTGGATGGTGGGACCCAAGAGCTGTGTGGGTCTGGGCACAACTGCTTGCAAATTGGTTTTACATGAAGGATGCTTGTACTCACAAATTATCACCTATTGTTAAAAAAAATGAAAACAAAACAAAACAAAAAAGCAGAGAAAGATGCAGAAAACTTAACGGCAGAATGCACGATCTGCGATGGGGGGGGGTGGGGGGGAAGGGAAGGGGATATATGCCTGAACTGAATTGGAAAATGATGTATGAAATACACAAAGCATTAATAAAAATAAATTTAAAAAAATCTAATTAGAAAATAATTAACCCCAGAACGTGCATGCCCCCTAGGGGCATTTCTTGCTCAGCCAGTGGTCACTGTAGCTCACAGGGCTCACAGTTGGCTAAGACATCCTCTATAAAGGCATTCTTCCAAAGACATATACGAGAGGGTGAGACAACAGTTCAAAAATGCAAAGACTGAGGAACTAAAAATAGTTAAGAAAAAAGAAAGCACAGAATATTATAATTTGCTGGACAAAGTCATCAGTTTGTATTAGCATGAAAAAGCTCAAAGCACCTGCACCTTGAGAAACCTAGGGAGACCTCCATGGGGCAGTGTGCCTGCAGAGTGACTGGGGCGGGAAGGGGGCAGATGGCAGGAGCTGCACTTAGGGTCACAGCGTAATGCTGGGGTCACAGCCAGCTGCGGCAAGGCTTGGGATCCAGTGAAAGCCCGTTTCATCTCCATCAGTAATTCTCCCTCCAAGACATAGATAGTCATGTCTACAGACATCTTTCGATATAACAACTAGGAACCCAGACACAACACCTAGTGGGTTAGAGGCTGTCTACATTGTTAAAAGTCCTACAATGCAAAGGACAGCTCAGATGCAATCCACCCAGTGTCAGTAGTACTGAGGTGGTCAAACCCTAAGGAACACAAAAACCAGCTATGCATGCTTGTCCCTTCAGTTGAAATGCAACAGCAGGGTCACAGTCGCCAAGCAGCACAGTCAGAATCAGCAGACACCCAAGTCTGTTTAAGAGAAATATGGTTTTGCAAAATCTCCAACATAAATAGGCTTGATGATAAATGAAAGAAGCTCTTTTGGCTCAATCTCCTATGAAAAGTGCTAAAAATGTTTCCAGATTTAGGCTGTGTTTTGCAGGATACAGCAAGAACCCTGTGACCTGCACATCTACAGGACAGCAGAGAACCTTTCTGTCTGCTATTACCACACTGCTCACTCAACTATCACAGACAACTGGCTCTTGCTCCTTCATAACCGCAGGAAAACAGAGCTTACCCTGTACAGGGTAACATCTGCCCAACCATCAGGATTTACTATATGCTCATCAAGAAATATGTATCAGCAATTTGCAGGAAGCGAACCTGGAGGAGTGACTCAGAAGAAAGCTTCTCTACCTGGCCGATTCCAAACCAATCTCTAGTGTATATGCTGACACTAACTCCCAACATCCTGCCATCTGGACAGGGAAATTTGGGAGCAATTGTCCTTAGAGGCAGAGGTTCTGAGAATGAAGTCCTCATCAGTGGCATTCAGGCCCTTACGGAAGAGGTCAGTCAGCCTGCTGTCCAGCATATAGCAACATAATAGGAAATTAGCCAACTGCAACCCAAATGGGACATCACTAGAACCCACCAGTGCCACACCGTGAGCTCTGACTTATAACTTCTAAAGCTGTGGTAACTAATTTTGCTGCTTTGACGTCTCCAATCTATAGTAGTCTTTACCCAAACTGACTAAGTCAGATCTCATATGAGCCATCTCTCCTGTTTACATGGGAAGATCTGAAAATGCCACAGAGGTAGCAAGTGTCTTCATTTCTCTACAGCTCCATTTCCTTGTCTCCAACACAATGAAACTGAAGTTAGGGACAGCATGGTGTCTCAGTTAATATTTTGTGAAGGGCATAGAATACTTCACAGCACAGAATGAGTTTTACATGTGTGTTTATACAACTAAGACTGCAAGTAGCACAAAACAATTGGAGGCAGCGAACCTTACTATTTAGAGAGGAAGCAATGAGTTGCAGCAAAATTGAACATGATACCCCAAGTTATTAAAAATTAAATGAAAAGTGGGGCTGGAGAGTTGGATCAGTGGTTAAGAGCACCGACTGTTCTTGAAGAGGACCTGGGTTCGATTCCCAGCACCCACATGGCAGCTAAAAGCCGTCTTTAAGCCGGGCGTGGTGGCACATGCCTTTGATCCTAGCACTCAGGAGGCAGAGGCAGGCAGATCTCTGTGAGTTCAAGGCCAGCCTGGTCTACAGAGTGAGTTCTAGGCCAGCTGGGACTATATGGAGACCCTGTCTAAAAAAAAAAAAAAAAAAAAACACAATTTTTTTTTAATTAAATGAAAAGTTTAAAATGGAAGCATTGGATAGCTGGAAAATGGATCTTAAATATCACAAAGTAATCTTAACTAGAGGAAAAAAAAGCAGTTTGGACAATTGAGAGGAAGTCCTTTAACACTGAATTGTTATGTTATCAATATAAAAGACAAATATAACATGTAATTTTTAAATAGAAATAAGCCCACAATAATTTAAAATATTCTCAATGCCACACAAATACCTTTAATATTTATGACCAAATACAGTTCTCAAATCCAAAGGTTGAGTGGATGTGATGTTACGAGGTAATGAGTCTACACTGTGTTCAACACGTGACTGTGGAATGTTCTGGTTTCATGCAGTTAGATTTACACTCGATGCATTTAGGACATTCTCTTCTTTTATTCATGGGGATACCTGTAAGAGATCTCTTTCTGTGTACCATCTATTTCTTTCAGAACTAACTGGCTCTCTTTTAAAGTAAGTATGGTAAAAAGAAATTATTTCAAAGCTGAGTTTTCCTGTTATCACAACCATTCCAAAGAAGCACGTGCTTGCACCCATTACGGCTTTGCTTTGATCTATAAGTGATCTTTAAATATTCAGTTCCACTTTGTGATGCTGTCTCTACTTTAGTAACTTAAACTATGGCAATGCTTCAGTACTCATTGTGAGACTCCAGTCTAGAGAAAACAAGACATAATTACAGGAGGAACTTTTAGCTCCAAAAGTAGTATGGTTTGATTAGATAGTTTCTGGATATATTCTCTAGAAAATATATTATTCTAAAATAGCTTCTCAATATATTTGTCTAAAGCTCCCACATAAAAACATAGAAGGTAGTTTGTTTCTGGTACACAAAATGCCATGTCTAAGATCAAGCATTTTAAAATATAAGAAGGCGGTTCAAGCCGTTGCTTGGTGGTTAAGTGCACTGGCTACTCTTGCAGAGGACCCAGGTTTAACTCCCAGCACTCACAAGGTGGCTAACAACTATTTGTCATTCCAGTTCTAGGGGAATCCAGCACCATCTTCTGACCTCCATGAGAAATGCACAACACGGGTGCACTTATACATGCAGATAATACACTCATACGCATAACAAAATAAATGAATAAAAATAAAAATGTAAGACACTGCCATCCTTTCTGAGATGGAAAGACTACAGAATGGAGGTTAAAAATATCATGTTGTACCAAACACAAAGGGCATCATGCAGACAGTTGAACTATGGAGCATCTACACTTTAGTCAGGTTACTGAGTGTCCAGAAATGTATTCTGGGAGGAATGAGGCCGCTTGCCTGCCAGTATATATCTTTTAAGGTAAACGGTAACACAAAGCTTTTTTTTTTTTTTTCCTTTTTTTACTTGATAGCTTCTGAGTTCACCACTTTGTAACAACTTTAAAATCAATATAATTATACAGTACATAAGACACCTCTTCCTGAACCAATTAAGAAGTATACAGAGCTTAAAATCCAGCATTCACTTTTTTACTGAAGGAGTCAAATCAACAACTTGGCCTAGAAGCCAAAGCTCCTATCCTTCCACTTCCCTTTTGGATGAAACCCTCATACTGAGGCAGGGGGCTAGAAGAAAGCCCCCCCCAATACCTTCCTGACATGAAGATGACCAGAAGGAAAGTGTGTAACTCAGTGGCAACCTCCCACAAAATTCTGGTCTTCAACTCCACTGTCCAGTACAATAGGACCAGTGGGCATCAAACCTGCATCAGTGTCAAAGTAAAAAGCTCAGTGGTCCCTCATCATCCATTGTTTCTCTCCCTCTGGTTTCAGTTACCATTAGTCAACTGAGACTGGAATATATTCTAGAAATAGACAATTTGAAATTTGAAGCTGCACATTTTTTTTTGTCAAGTATCATGATGATCCTTGCTGACACAGTCCTCCATCTCTCCCAAGACAGGAATCATCCCTTTGTTAAAGCTCCCTGCTGGGCATCCTTCTTACCTCACAGCCCCTTAGCACCATCACAGTTCTGAGATACTGAGGGTTCCATACTGTCTTCAACTATGAGCACCTACTAGAGACCTTAGAACACAGGCTCTGCAGAGAAGGACTATTATGAAGGTAACAGGAAGGGAGCTACCTGCCTGAGACTGAGATGTGGAAATGGAGCACTCCCCCCCCATTCCTTCCTATCCTGCTAAGTCAATGTGAAAGCACAATGGAACACTTTAGCAGACTCTTTTAGGAAAAAGGAGGGGGGAAAGGAAACTGTGGAATTCAATAACAAAACCCTAAAGCTCTATCTCTCTCCCATTAAGTGAAAATAGCGAGTTTTAATGATAAAGTATTTTATTCTAATAACTGCGTTAAACACTTTCCAATCATCACAGTGCACAAAAACACAGCAGCAGGATCAGCTATCATGAAGCCAGGGAGATGTAATAAAGTTTAATTCAGGAAATTAGCCTCACAGTCTGTCAGCCTGTGCTAATGTAAAGCAAATCCCATTATTCATTTTTAAAGGAAAACATAACCAAATAGTTTTAAAATGACATGAAGTATGTACAAGTAGTGGTGCCTAACTTTAATACTCAAAACAGGATGAGAATTACTAATTATCTAAATACAAATTAGTTTGCACAGATAAAAAAAACAAATAAGATCTTCACTTAAGTGGATAACATAATTTTTGTATAAAAGCACAAAGCCTTCATTCTTTTACAAACAAAGGTTTCCAATTTGTTAAATTGTTCTGGTAAGAAGCCTATATTCTTCTGAGTTTCAAACACCAGATTCGAACTAGGTATTAGTCTACCATTGCATTCAGGTCCTCAACTTTGAAATTACTTCCTTAACCCACAACCTCAGTTCTTGCTTCCTAATTGTGTACTTCACTATTGGATTTATACAAGTACATTGCTGCTCATGGTTGATAAACTTAGAATGCATAATTTCAGAGCTGGAACCAACCCAAATGCCCCTCAACAGATGAGTGGATGACAAAAATGTGGTACATCTACACAATGGAGTACAGTTTAGCGGTAAAGAAAGATGGCATTATGAACTTTGCAGGTAAATGGATGGAGCTCAAAGCCATTATACTGAGTGAGGTAACACAGTCCCAGAAAGACAAATGGAGAATGGTTTCCCTCATTTGTGGATGCTAACACCAAATCTCTCAGATGAAAGGCAAGCTGAATGACAGTATGGCTATATTTTTGTTTATCTGAAAGCAACTATGTTATTATAATGTGAATCTCTCAATGGGCTATAGAATCCACCCACCAATTATTTTCCGACTCTGTAATTACTGTATATGGGTGGAGAGTATGTATCTATATTTTAGAGTAATATGAAATTAACAGAGGAAAATGTGAATTCCTAAGCATAAAAAAGACTGAGAGAAAGAAAAAAAAAAAAGAACACATAATTTCACCCCAAACTTTCAGACTCTGGAAAGAAGAAAAAGGAATGCAGAAAGCATTTTGGCCTCTGGGATCAGTGAATAAAGTAGGCTGAATGCATCTCAAGTCCCCAATTCAAATGATGACGCTCTAACTCCCAGTGTGATAATAGCAACAGGCAGAGCCTTCAGAGGAAAATCAAGTTCACATGAGTTTAGGAATGTAGGAACCTTGTGATGGGGTTACCATCCTTCTAAGAAGAGGTAAACACAATAGAATGTTTTGTCATATTTTTCTACAGCAGCTCAAGCTAACACATGATAATGAATAGATTCTAGTCTTATAGATACAAGATACAAGAGCTCATGACATTTCCAATCCATGAACATAAGATACAAGAGCTCATGACATTTCCAATCCATGAACATAAGCAATAAATCAATCAAGGTCTTCACCAAATGCTTCCCTGACAAACTTGCTTTTGCTTCCACATAGTCTTAAAGGAACATCCTTGGTAAGGAATTAAGCTGAGAAAATAGTGAGAGTTTATACACTCTATATTTTCCTATCATGATTGTACAACATCTCTGAATGAGTCTTACTTATGTTTCAATTAATCAGATATTATCCATAAAAGACAATATGCACTGCTTCAGCGTACTCTCTTGAGAGAATCCTATTTTAGATAAAGATAGATGATAGGTAGAAGATACATAGATATAAAAGATGTATATTTTTTTCCATTACTTATTTTTTCATTTTTTAACAATAAGTGATAATTTACAATCAAGTTGATCAAATAAGTGTCCAGTCTATATTGCTGTAGTTTCACCATTCACCTCAATCGCAGCCCTTACATTCTACCATGCCCCCTCTTCTGCAGATTGTTCCCTAGACTTAAAAAAGGGACACAGGTGGACGAGAAGCAAAAGAGTCTACTTTCTCTGGAGCTGTTATTTTGGACTCTGGTCAATTCTGGCTGTTTCCTTTCATGGGCTGACAGTTTGTCCAGGAATAACCTTTCAATCCTACTAATGAAGCACAAGCAATTAGATATACAGTTATTTAAACAGCACTAATTGTTATGTTAGATTCTTCTTCTATTTTAATTTTCATGAAAAGTTCGACTGCTCTTGAGGAGACCTGGGTTCTATTCCCAGCACCCACATGGTGGCTAAGAACCACCTTTAACTCCAGTTCCAGTGGAATCCGACATCCTCTTCTGACAGAACGTGGGTGCACCAGCATGTAGGTTGGTATTTTTTACACATATGAGTGTAATGTCTACATGTAGGTTGGTATTTTTTACATGTATGAGTGTACTGTCTGCATGTAGGTTGGTATTTTTTACATGTATGAGTGTACTGTCTACATGTAGGTTGGTATTTTTTACGTGTATGAGTGTACTGTCTGCATGTAGGTTGGTATTTTTTACGTGTATGAGTGTACTGTCTGCATGTAGGTTGGTATTTTTTAGGTGTATGAGTGTACTGTCTGCATGTAGGTTGGTATTTTTTACGTGTATGAGTGTACTGTCTGCATGTAGGTTGGTGCACCCACGTCCTGTCAGAAGAGGGTGTCAGATTCCCCTGGAACTGTAGTTAAAGATGGTTCTTAGCCACCATGTGGGTGCTGGGAATCGAACCCAGGTCATCTGCAAGAACAGTAGAATTTTTCATGAAAATTAAAATAGAGGAAGAATATAACAGCTCGATTTGCATAAAAATTACTTTTAAAAACACCAAATATTTGTGGGCATTTAATAATGTTATAGATTACAATGACCAGACAAAACTAGCTCTATTATGGTTCATACTTTTCCAGAATTTTTAAATTTTGTAGTTTTAACTGGCGTTGAATTATAAATATTTCCTAAACTTTATTATGATATAAAGTTATTTTGAATAAATCAAGCACCAAAGAAATAAACCACACTTATCATTCTGATACTGAATTTAGGAATTACACTGGGTTCTCTTTTTAGATTTTAATTTTGCTCTGATTCCCCTTAGAGTTATGCTCTGCCTCTCCAAACCTCTCTGGCAGCAGCTCCATCCCCTGCCTGGCTCTGTCCTATGGATGGCCCTCCCCTGGATAACCCATGGTTTATGGGCACTGCCTTCTCTTGTTTTTTTAGGTCATGATTTCTCCGTTGGCACTCTTGACATCTAGGAAGCAGATACTCTCTTGTGGAGGCCATGCAGTGCTGTGTTAAGACGCTGAGTAGCATTCCTGGTCTCTCTAAACTATACTCCAAAAACACATGTGCCTGTCCATGAGAATAAAAAAAAAAATTCTCCTGATAGGAATAGAAACTGAGGTGTCAACACATTCCTAAGTGAGGATCCATTCTCTATGCTAAAGGGGCTGAAGGCTTCTGAAACTAGTTTCTCCTAAGTTCTCTATTCCCTTGTTTGCCTTCTTTATATCAACTGTGCATCCAATTAAAACTCTGCTTTAAGGTTTCTCTTTTGTAAATCCTGAATTGACTTGTGAATGACAGTTTTTAAGTATTAAATAATTCCTGGGTTCTTAGGAACAATGATAGCACAAATATGTGTGGTAGCTGCTTTATTATTTCTGTATTTCTTTGTTTTATTGGTCTGTCCATCTAATTTTATAATAGTATGACACTGTTTTGAGTTCTATAAACTTACAATTTTGGAATCAGTTAATATGATGTTTCCATATTCTTCTTTGTGTTCCATATTGTTTTGGCTATTCTAGATATGTATAAATTTTAGAATTTTCTTTTCAATTCCTATGAAAATCTTTTTTAAAAGTTCATAGATACCGCAATGAATTTGTACATCACTTTGAATTGCATAGATATTTTAAAAATTAATCTTCCTTCTAATCCATGAATGCAAACTAATTCTTCATTTATTTGTGTATTTTCTATTTTCGTATACCAATGTGTTATAATTTATAGTATAGGCATCTTATACATCATTAATTAAACTTATTTCTATTTAATTTGTTTTGGGAGTATTTTTATTGACTTTTTGTGTATTTCATGCATAACTTCTTAGTCATTCTTAATCGCCATTTGTACCTTCCCAAAGCCCAGCCCTTGGAATTCATACATTTGGTACAATATGTGTTACGGTCTATTGCACCAAATTACTCTCCCCAGGCATTCCTCAGTGCCAGTTTATTCTTTGAGTTCTAGTCAGCCTTTCCCTCTCTTAAAGAAGGCCCATTCTTTTTCACCCAACCGTGCTCAGCTGCCAATATTTCCTCAGCTGAGACTGGGTTCTGCTACCCATTTCTGCAGTCCCATGCTGGGTTTTTGTCTGGTTGAGCTCACACGGGTCTTGTGCATGCTAATATCAATGCTGTAGGTTCATATGGACAGGGTACTAGGCACCTAAGGCTCATGCAACATAGAATAAGGGGCCAAGAGGACATTAATTAAGCTCAACTCTCATCAAGGAAGCTCCCTCATGTAACAGGAGGCCAGGAACTCAAAAGGGCATGAATAGTCAAACTGTGGATATTCCGAGTCTACAAGTGTGGCTCCATGGATTGTGACCTATATTCAACTTCACTCACCCAGAACTTAGGGAATATTGCAGTAGAGGGACTAGAAAGATTATAAGAGCCAGGGAGCTGTTGCAAGACCATATGGAATTAGAATCCTACAAATAGTAGATACTTTTTAGCTGGTTCCTTTATTTCCTTCACTGGTTTTATATTTAAAGTGTGAACTTTTTGAAAACTTCATGCGTGGTACTGTATATACATCATTTCCGGCTCGCTCTCCCTCATCTCTCTCTCTCAATATCCTGACCTCTTTTTAAATTATTACTGTTACATATAAATTCATGTGTGTATATATGCATATCTGAACAATATATTGAGTCCGTGTACTGGTGTCAGTATGTGCAGTTGTTTAGGGATGGCAAATTCAGGTGGAGTAACTATCAAGCGACAAAGACGGAAGAATCAGATATCTTTTTTTTTTAATTTTCTAATGTTTTCAGATGAGCAAGTAGCTCATTAATCACCCTCTGTTTTTCTTTTCCAATATACGCATTAAATACTATCAGATGTTCTACCTGTACCGGACCAAGTATGTTCTCTGAGTTATACTTGCTTTATTATGGAAATTAAGTTATAACATTTCTAAAAGTCATTATGGAATTTCAAAGTTACTTTTTAAATAGTAAATTTAAATCTGCATTGCAAATCAAACATATAAAATAAGCCAAACTTAATTTGTAAGAGGAATATTTTTTGAAACATAAATCACTTTTCAATTTCAATATTACTAATGTTTAAATATATATATGGATTATATATATATATATATATATAGAGAGAGAGAGAGAGAGAGAGAGAGAACAGAGAGAAAGAGAGAGAGACAGAGAGAGAGAGAGAGGGAGAGGGAGAGGGAGAGAGAAAGAGAAATGAAGACAGAGGTGCGGGGGGAGTCAGTCTCCATATAGACCAAAGTGGCCTGGAACTCACTATGTAGTGCAGGCTGGTTTCAATCTCACAGAGATCCACCTGTCTGTGCTTCCTGAATGCTGAGATTAAAGACATATGAGACCATGCCTGGCATCAAATTCCACATATACTTTTATATATAAAAATAATCTGAGGCTGGAGAGATGGCCTAGTGGTTAAGAGTGCCGACAGCTCTTACAGAGGACCCGGGTTCGATCCCCAGCACCCACATGGCAGCATGGTGGCCGAGAACCGTCTGAAACTCCAGTTCCAGGAGAACTCCAGTTCCAGGGGAATCTGAGACCCTCTTCTGACCTCCGCGGCATTGCACGACACAGGTGGACAGACCTGCATGCAGACAGTACATTCATACACATACAGAAAAAAGTAAAATTTAAAAATACCTTAAAAAATAATCTATAACAACTGAAAACATTTGAGCACCACTGAGCAGCAAGAAAAATTCTAAATGGTTTTTTGTGGCACAATTAAGCAACTGAATGTTGTAAGAAAAGAAACCCTTAAGACAATTACCTTCTATTCATGCTTTATGCTTTCAAAAGTTCAATACAGAATACTTAACAGCTTCACATATGGACATACAAAAAATATATATTTCAGAAGCAGTAGGAGACAGTGATTAAAGACATGATTATATCTTTTCTAAATTTTATTTCACTTTATATTGAAAAATAACAATGTTTATTAGCAAGAACAGTGTAACATACCAGACTACTCGGAGAATATATTTTATTTTATTTTATTTTTATTTTATTTATTTCTGTATGTGTATCAATATACTGTCTGCATGCAGGTCTGTGCACCCATGTCGTGCAATGCCGCGGAGGTCAGAAGAGGGTGTCGGATTCCCCTGGAACTGGAGTTCTCCTGGAATTGGAGTTTCAGACGGTTCTCAGCCGCCATGTGGGTGCTGGGGATCGAACCCGGGTCCTCTGTAAGAGCAGTTGGCGCTCTTAACCACTGTGCCATCTCTCCAGCCCCGGAGAATATATTTTAAACTCTAACAGAAGTATTGCACACTTCAGGGGACCTGATCCTTAAAGAGTTTCTTCCCTCTGCTCTTCACTATCTTCACCAGAACCTGTTATTTCTTGTAAAATTTCCCAGCAGTCTGTGGGATGAGCCGGCAAGCAAGGGGCAGGGGAATCCAAAATGTAAGGATTGTTTGTGCTTTGTTTTTTCTCACCTCCTCAGGACAGATCAATGCTTACAGGAAAGCAAGACAAGCATGTGTTTAGCAGTGTTCTGTAGCCCAGGCCTCGAACTAAGAACAACTGCATCCCAACATCTTCTACAGCATGCAGGCTAAGGATGTGACTAGAAATTATTTCTAGAATCCTGAGCTGAAGTTTGCAGCAAAAGAGAGATTTGGTGTCTATAGTTCCTTGATCATTTCGTAAGGGCCCTTGCTGGTCTGTGCCTGTGCACAGTTGCCCACTGCAGACACTGACCCTTGCTCAGCAGCAAATCCAACTGTACCCTATTTCTTCATCTATCAACGAAGAAAAAGTACCAGAGGCAAGAAGCACGTGGACTTGGGAACTTCAGCATTTGCGAGATGCAGACATAAGATGGAGCCGCTTGGGAGTTTCCCCACTAGCTTGGATGTCTCAAATTAATAACATTTTTCATTTCTGTGTTTGCAATTACACTGGAAGCTTTTTCCAGGGCTCTTCAAGGCCTCCTCACTCTTTGATTGCCTCTGCCAACTCCAGCTGCCCCACATGGCCAACCTGCATGTGGAGCAGCCTAGTGTTGCCATGGAGACAGTGCCAGCATGGAAGAGGAAGGATGGGGCAGCTGCCAAGTGGGGTAGGGAAACATGACTTCTGAGTTACCAATCTTGAGGACAAGGTGATGGGCACATCAGCTGTGAGCGGGAAGGAGCAGGGAAGAAGTAGGCGAGTGGGAGACATCGAAAAGGAGCAAGTGTTCCTGGGTAGGTGTCATTACTGCTAATACAATGAGACAAAAACCAGGGTGCCAAGTGTATTCAAAAACTGATCTGTCAATCAGTGTATCTATCACTTTATATGCTCATAAATACATGCTTAGTAGATACATAACATATATGCACATACATGCATGTACAATATGGAAAGGAGGGTCCAGATTCCTTAACTATTTGGGAATAGAGGTGCTTGAAAGCCAGCAAGATGTCTTTGGAACGCAGTACCACTGTATTTTAGCATATTATCATAATATTGATTCCCAATCATGACTCACATCCTCTTCTGTGCCACTGATGAATGAGGCTTCAACACTCTTCATACTTTTGTACAAAAATCTGAAGCTGTGCTTTCCGTACAAGGTTTATATCGTGAGTAGAAACAAGCTCATAAAGTCCATGCAGTTCTGCTCTCCTAGACACACTGCTTCTCCCATAGTGTGTGAGGGGCCACATCATAGTCCTCTTTCTCCTCTGGGCACATGGTCGGACTAAGTATCCCTCCCTCTTTACTAAGTTGGGCATGGCTACGTAGCCCATGCTGCCTTATGAAGTATGGCTGGATGACGTGTAACTGTTTCCACTCTATTTCCCTCCCTGAGTGACTGTGGAAAAATGTGCCCAGTAGAGAGTCCACTGGCATGAGCCCCAGAGTAACTAGTATTCCTGTACTATGGACAATCCTCTGAAAGACTGACCTTGGACATCAAGTGCCTTCCAAGGGAAAAGAAAAAGGCAGGGACCAGAGTGCGTAAGCAGAGAAGGCCAGGAGGTGGGTCTCTTCCTCCATCACAATCTTGGGCAGAGGTTGCAGGATCCATGCTGGAACCTTGTATGGCCATGAGGGAGGCAGGGTGCTGACAATCCTGTAAGTGTCTCCCTCACCCATCTGTTCCATAAGTAATACCAATTAAGCTTGCTGGAGTCTTCCAAACTGTGGTTTGGGGAGTCATCTTTGATTTGCCTTTGGGGAACAAGGACGTGGTCACTGCTTGTACTGATACCTTCCAGAAGGGATTTCAGCAACAATTGTATATGGCTCTATTTTGAACTTGTGATAACCCATGACAGAGGAATTTAGTGACTTCTAAGTTATCATTTTCCTATTATTACAAGTAACCATCTAACAAAATAATGAAAAGATTGTTTTATTGATTTAAAAATATTGTATTCGTCTCTCTCTTCACCTGAGCAAGAAATAGTTGATAAAATATTTATGCTACTTTGCTAACAACAGCAAGTGTAAACTATTAGGACAAAGTCTAAGAATATTAAACTAAAACAAAATATCTTATCCTCTTCTGAAGTCTTTTAAACTCCAAGAAATAATTTTAAAAATTCCTAGTACTGGCCTGGAGAGATGATTCAGTGGTTAAGAGCACCGACTGCTCTTGCAGAAAAACCAGGTTCAAATCCCAGCACCCACATGGCAGCTAACAAACATCTGTACCACCAGGTCCAGGGGATCTGATATTCTCATCTGTCTGCAGGCACTGCATGACATGGGAACACTTACATACATGCAGGCAGTACACTTATACACATAAAATAAATAATAAGTTAAATAAATATTCCTAAAACTGAAGGTATCTTTTAGCACTCAATTTATCCTGTTTGTTATGGTACATTTGTTATAATTCATAAAAATAGTTTTAAGTTATTAACTAAAGTCTACACTTAATTTTTGTTTAGTTAATTTCCCTTTAAGTCTTTTGACTCTTCCAAGAACCCATGCAGGCCCCACATTCTATTTGTCTATTGCATCTTCTTGGATTCTTCTTCACACTAACACTTCCTTAGACGTTTCTTGTCTGGAGGACCTTAGCAGTTCTATCAACACTGCTACCGTATCACATAGAACAGTCCCCACATGTTTGGACTGAGGCCATGGTGTTTAGGAAGAAGCCACAAATAAGGCCAACAATCAATCAACAAGTGGGACCTCATTAAACTCAAAAGCTTCGGTACAGCAAAAGAAACAATCAGGGAAGTAAAGATAAAACCCACAGAGTGGGATGGAATCACCAGTGAAACATCTGATGGAGGTTTAACATCCAGAGTATATAAATTATTCACAAAACAAAGGACCAAGCAAACAAATGACCCAATCAAAAGATAGACTAAAGATCTGAAGAGACTTCTCAAGAGAAGTAAAGATGGCTGACAAACATCTTAAAAAGTGTTCAACATTCCTAGTAATTAAGGAAATGCAAATTAAAACCACTTTAAGTTTTCATCTTATCCTGGTAATACTGGCTATGATCAAGAAAACAAATGATACCAAATGCTGGAGAGGTTGTGGGGAAAGGGGAGCACTCATTCACTGCTGGTGGGATTGTAAACTTGGGCAACCCCTATGGAAAGCAGTGTGGAGAACTCTTAATCAAAATGAACCCACCATTTGACCCAGTCATACCACACTCCTGGCTGTGTTCTCCAAAAATCCATACTATAGCAGAGATACATGTGCAATCATATTTACCTCAGCTCTTTTCACAATAGTGAAAAGCTGGAAACAACCCAAGTGTCCCTTAACTGATGAGTGGATAATCAAAATGTGGTATATTTACACAATGGAATTCTATGCAGCACTAAAGAAAGACTACATCATGAAATTTGCAGGAAAATGGATGGAACCAGAAGCTGTTATGCTAAGTGAAAGAGTTAACAGTCTCAGAAAAACAAACAATGTAATGTGTTCCTCATTTGTGGATCCTAGCACCAAATCCTTATATGTAAGTCAAAGTGGATAATTGGTCAGTAAAGATAATACCACGTGGACTGGTATTTCTGTAGACACAGCTTGAAGTTTATGTCTCTATTTTCCTCAGTTCTAAGATTTATAAAAAAGAATAATTTTTTAAGTACATTAAAACATATATCAACTTGCTATGTAATTAGGAATGTAAAGTTCTATTTCATTTTACCTGCATGCAAGTTTACTGTTAACCTGTGAGCCCCTAAATGTGTTTGGGAATTAACCTATAGTTTATTTTCAGACCTTGTAAATCTGGTGTAACTGTGGTGTGTATATATGTATATTCTGAGGGAAAAAAGACTTATTCAAAGAACAGATCAAAACAGTAAACTTCTGCATCAAAAAGCTAAAAAAAAAAAGACTGAGAAAAAGATGAAAGACAGGACTTAACATGTATGGCAGAATGCATGAGTTCTAGTCTGGGTGAGGGAAGAGATGGGGGACTGAGTCTAAATTTGATTAAGAAATGTTGTATGAAATATACAAAAGCATGAGATCTGGCAGGGTGAGCTATGGGTTGAAATAGAGGTGATTAAGATGATTTGCATGAAATACACAAAAGTTCAAATAAAATGTACATTAAAATGGAAAAATGTAGTCTGTATATATTCATTATGGATACAGTTTATTACTGTTTATTTTTATTTGCAATTCAAGCATGGTCAAATTCTGGGATGTAGAATCCCACATACACAGGACAACTACATCAGTACACCTAACTAGAAAGAAATACCAAGACAAGATTCATTTTACTTTTTATATTTGTTTATTTATTATTTAGTTACTTGTTTGTGTTAGAGAGTTACTTCTTTCCTTTCACTATGTGGGTTCTGGGAGGGAATCAAACGACAAGATTCATTTTACTTTTTATATTTGTTTATTTATTATTTAGTTACTTGTTTGTGTCAGAGAGTTACTTCTTTCCTTTCACTATGTGGGTTCTGGGAGGGAATCAAACTCAGATTTTCTGGGTTGGCTCCAAGCACCCCTTCCTTTTGAGTGATTTCAGATTATAAGTGAGAAGTGTCTTGTATGAATTCTTTACTCATTTAAATGTTCACTTAACTTTTTAAAACAAATATTTGCAAAATGAAACTTTGGAAAACAAAACTGTCTCAGGAAAATACCATACAGTTCAACTACTGCTTATCTATTGCTGTGACAAAGCACTGACCAATACCAACTTGGGGAGGAAAAGGTTTATTTGGCTCATATCACCCAAGTCTTAGTTCATCACTGAGAAAGCCCAAAGTAGGAACTCAGGGCAGGAGCATGGAGTCAGGAATAGAGGACAGGCCATGGAGGAATGCTTTTATGTGGCTTGCTGCTCTGCCCCATGCTCAGCCTGCAATCTCATGTAATACAGGACCACCTGCCCAGGGGTGGCAGAGTGAGATGGGCCATCTCACTCAGAGTGAGATGGGCCCACCCACAGTACTCAACATTCAAGAAAATGTCCAAAAGAGGTAGCCACAGGCCAATCCAATGAAGAAAATTCCTCAACTGAAGTTCCTTCTATCCATGTGTGTCAAGTTGACAACTAAATCTATCCAGCACAGTGCTTCAATTGAATCCCCTGAGATAAAGCACTGAAGTTACGTTACAGCGGGCTTAAAACTCCAGGAAAAACAGAAGTGTTACAGAAGATAAGAACAGTTGCCTATGGCGGAGTAACTCTGCATCCTCCTCGCCAGGGCCAAACACAGGAGTTCAGAGTTATGTAGAGACTGCATAATCCTTTACAACCTTACCAATATTAATCCAATCAAGTTGTCCTTTGTGACCTAGTAATTGGCACATTTCCCTTAGTTTTTGAAAACACAGAGGGTTCAAATGTACTTTTAAGCTACAGAATGGATCATTTCAGTTGAGAAAAAAGCTAATTTGTTATATTTAAATTATTAATTAGTTCCTCAATTAAATCATTAGATTGCTATTATAATTTTTATAGATAGAAAATGGATGCAGAGCTGTGTGTCTATGGTATCTCAGACCTGTAATTCCAACACTCGGGAGGCTGAAGCAGGAGAACTGCAACAAGTTTGAGTCTAGCCTGGACTACATTATGATTTCCTTGTTAGCTGATCTATAAGGTGAGACCTTAAGAAAAGTCAGAGAAAGAAAAGGAAAAAGGAGAAAAAGAAGAAAGAACTATAGAAGGGATTTTTCATGGTCCTGTCTAACATACTCAAAGAGCACTGTAGAAATGCAGATCTTAGTATGCATTTTTCAATTTCCCAGAAAGACTGAAACAGAAATATTTTCAAGGCATGGGACACCCTTGGCAAACAATCAGGTAGGTGTTCCTTTTCTCACTTTATGTATGATTCAAACCCAAACTCTGAAACAGCTCGTAGAATATCAATACTCGGGGCTGGAGAGATGGCCTAGAGGTTAAGAGCGCCGACCGCTCTTGCAGAGGACCCGGGTTCGATCCCCAGCACCCACATGGTGGCCAAGAACCATCTGAAACTCCAATTCCAGGAGAACTCCAGTTCCAGGGGAATCCGACCCCTTCTTCTGACGTCCACGGGTGCACACACCTGCATGCAGACAGTACATTCATACACATACCAAAAAATAAAAAAATAAAAAAAAAAAAAGAATACCAATACTCAACGGTGAAGAAGACCAGAGTCCACCTTCCACTAAGCCTCCGGGTAAGCCAGTGATGGTACAGACTCAGACACAAACAATCAAACTGTTCACTAAGACTAGGCTAAGTCAGTTACTGTTTTAAGACATGATTAACAGAGTTGGATCCAAGAGCCCAAGAGACTCAAACATGTAAACACTGCAATGTTCTGAAAGGAACACAGTTTGGTCTACACTTCTCTTTGAGTGGACAGCAACCTATATAATATCACATAGGAGCTACCTTAAAAGCTAGGTCAGAACCTCCCCAACCTAATGACACATTTGACAATAGAATTTTGAATGTGAAGGTTTTATCTTTTGAAGACAATTCCCTAAAATCATAGCTGATTTAAATAGGGAGGGGATTTTGTAACAATAGAGACAGATAGGAAACTTTATAAAAGAAAATACTTCATATTAACTCTGGACTCACATTTTTCCTATATGAGATAAATAAAAGTACACATCAAAGTATCAAAATTTCACTCTAACATTTAAATACTTTATCGATCATTGAGAATTTCATAAATTGTATTATGATCATATTTAGAAACCCCCTCTCCCATCTCTACCCTACACAAGTATACCCTCCCCTACTTCATAACCCCTGTTAGTGGTTCTTTTGGTAAAGCCTAGCAACTCTAACATCTGTGTTCCACAAATGCTACTTGGTGTGTCTATCCCCTGGAGTCTGGTCAAGATACTAGGCATCATAGCCTCACAGAAAACTGACTCTCCAATCCCTGTCTCCCATCAGTTATAAGTTGCCAATGAATCTTCAGCTAGGGTTGGGAATTCTTGCCACACATGTGGTCTTTTATTTTTTATTTGTAATTGAATTTTGCAATTTTATAGAATAATTTTATTAGAATTCCACTCTTAAAGTCACATACTTAGGTTCTAATATTCTTTATTATGTTGCAGTATAAAAAATCTCAAGGGGCTGGAGAAATGGCTCAGTGATTAAAAATATTCACTGCTCTTGAAGAGAACTTCAGTTCCCAGCAGCAATATCAGACAGCTCACAACTGCCTGTCACCGCAGGTCAAGGAAATTCAATACTTTCTTCTGGCCTCCTTGAGTACCCCACAGACATATATCACTCAGACACACAAAAATATAAATAGAATCTTCTTAAAAACTTAGTAACTCCAACATATTAAAATTTCTACTTTATGAAAAGCATCATAATGTGTCTCACATATATCAACAAAAGCCCTTTCTCAAAATCAACATTTTGATATTTGCATAGGAACTTGATTATTTGTTTTGGATTGCAATATTCAAATGCACAAATAAGAGTCTGAAATTTAAATCCAATGGGAAACATATACTTTGGGAAGCAAATCTACTCATGATGATTATGTATGCTAATCCCTCCTACTTTTGCCATCATTCATATATAGCCTTAAAATACTGTATTTAATAGAATGGTCTCAAAAGTCTCACAGAATTCAGCATTTCTCCCTGGGTTCTAGTCCCAATACTTTTCTTTGGGATGATGATTATGGTTCTTGTTAGATGAGGTTGGTAAAGTTCTAATTTGTTGGACTTAAAACAATGCTTCCTGTCTATCATCCTCCACTGAGGTGCTTGGGATTTTTGTATTCTATTTACTATGAGATAATGTGACTTTAGAAATAACCTACTATATCTGGAAATGTCAAGAAATATATAGCTACTACCATTTTTTCTTTTTTATTGTTTGAGATACGCATGCATGCATATAATATCTTTTCATCAAATCCATCCCCAAATCCTTCCTTCTAATTCCATCCTCTTTCCTCCACCATTTTCTGCCAAATTCTTATGCACTTCTTTTTAATCTATTGAGTCCATGTTGGGTTATTTGTAGGTACATGGGTAGGAGGAGCATCCTGAAGCAGGATTAGCCTCTCAGGATGCAAATCCTTAAAAACAAACAACCAGCAACAACAACAACAAAAAACCAGACTCTTCTACCCCAACAGCTACCAATTGCCAGTACCTCCTCAGCTCTTGACAGGACTCTGTGAACTCATTCCAAATTCATGCTGGGACTTCTACTGGCTTGATTTTGTATAGAACTTATGCATGCCATAACAGTGACTGCAGTGCAATGATGATATCATGGCTGGAAAATACTGCTCTGCTTCAGAGATTCACTCCCTCTGGCTCCTTCTTTCCCTTATTTATCATGAACCCTGAGCCTTAGGGAAAAGGAGGAGATTATGCATATACATATGCATATGCATATACATATGCATATGCAATATCTTCCTGTTTAGACCTAAGTACTCCACATACTCAACAGTCTCTTATTTCCTTCATACTGACCACCAGTTGTAGGTCTCTGTATTAAACACTATCTACTTCTGAAAATAGTAGCTTCTGTGGCAAGGGTTGAGAGATGCAGTAATCCATGGACATATAAAGGTTAGATCTTTGGGGGGGTATTTTAATACTATGTCCATTTAGCCAAGTTAATAGTTCAGAGCTCTTCTCTAGGGCTGATGAGCTAGACAGTCCTATGTTTTGGCCCAGATCATAGTACCAGACATATGTTCCACCTGGTGAAGTAGGTTTTAAATCTAATAAAAAAGTGGTTGGTTATTCCCATAACATCCATGCTACTATTGAAACAATAGGCATACCTTGCCATGATAGTTGTCACTGCAGCACACAGAGTTCACAGCTGATAAGTTTGTTGATGACTTTTCTCCCCTGGTAGCATTCAAAGAATCACCCAACATGAAATCTAGTATTTCAGCTAACTTAACAGCAAAAGCAACACTTGAGACCTGGTCATTGAAGCTCTGTCAGTTACCTAACCATAATTTTGATCTATCATAACCATCTACTGATAGATTATCTCCCTTCTACCTTATTATTTCATTTCAACTTATAGCTATGGTAGGTTTCAATGAATTTATTAAAAATGTATCCTCCATAAGCCATGGGCCTATAAGCCAGGCATGCCTTAGTGTTCATGAGTTTGTATTTGTTCTACATCCATTTATGATTCATTTTAAAGTATTTCAGCCGGGCGTGGTGGCGCACGCCTTTAATCCTAGCACTTGGGAGGCAGAGGCAGGCGGATCTTTGTGAGTTCAAGGCCAGCCTCGTCTACAGAGTGAGTTCCAGGACAGCTGGGGCTACAAGGAGACCCTGTCTCGAAAAGACTAAAAAAAAAATTAAAAAAAAAATAAAGTATTTAAAATGACCAGTCCTAAAGGATGGTGCATTCTAACAGAAGGTCGCATGAAAACAACTTGTAAACTAACAGAGAGATGAGATGACTTCTACTCCAAATACATGCTATGAAGTTGATAATGTCAGGCATATTTTAGGAGAGAAATGTTTGCTCTAACAAGATGACTAGCAAAGGCAGAAATAGGGACAAAGTATCCTCTGCTGAATAGACAATAAGAGAAGGGTGGAGAGCTGTGACAAAACAGAAGGGGGGAATCTTGTCCATCTACGCTAATGTCATAAGCAATTCAAGATGTGAGTGGATTGGAAGATGCATTAGGGAAGCTGTGGCACTGCAGGGAGGAAGCATGAAGGCAGGTGTTCCTGCCATCAGTCACTGAGTAGAAACTCTAGTCAGAAAGAGGGCCTAGAACCAACATTTGTAGACTGAAGGTAGAAAGAAGCAGAAGGTTCACCTGAGATTAGAAGCTTCACTAACAATGCAAAATCACTCTGTACAGCCCTCATAAAAACACATAACATGACTGACTATGTGGCAGATATGTTTTATATGGAACACTTAAAGAGAACTGAATAATTTCAAATTCCACAAAGCATAACCCACATTATCCACTGAAAATTCTTATTTATTAATGAAATAATTCAGTATGAAAGTCTCAAAATCTGCCATAAAGTCTGGCATCTTGGCCTTGGGGACCTCCCAGGTTTTATCCTGGAATCTCTTATGAACTATGTGTTCCTCCCAGCTGAACTGCATCTGATGAAGCTCTAGCTTCTCACATGCCTAGATTTTGAGACTGGAGACTTTAGGGGGGGGGTAACCAGGATTACCGGAAGTCACAGCAGCAAAGCCTTAAAAGGAATTGTTGACCTTACCAGATAAGGAAGAAAGATAAATTCAGAAACAATGTTATGTCTCTTCACCATAGATTGAAATCTTTCCCCCAAGAAGAGGGAAGGAGACTCAGGAGACTAAGGAAACTCACAAGAAACATAAATAAGATTCATGAAGCCCTTCCCCTGGGTTACATAAACAGTTTCTGGGCAAGAGAAGACTCTTCAGTAGAATAACTATCTGTCAACTGAGCAGAGCACCCATCCAGTGATGCAGCTTCTGTGAGTCACCTGGCTATGCTAGGACAGACTTCTCAGTGATGCAGCTGCCTGAGTCGCCCATGCTCCCGTAAGTAACCCTAAACAAGCCCATCAGTTTGCCAAGCTTTTCTTAGCTGAAATAATTTCCTTGAATCATCACTGCTTTCTGAGGTGAACAGAAATAGCTCCTCGGGAAAAGTCATGTAACAAAAGACACTGTGAGGATGTCACTAGAAGGCAATATCTGGGGCCAGGAGGACAGCCCTTACCAGGAAACCAATCTGCTGAATTTTCCAGCCTGCAGAACTGCAAAAAAATACAAGTCTGCTGTATAAGCCATAGGTCTAGGACTGCTTGTTTTGATGACCTCTGAAGTTGAGTAAGACTGTGCTTGACTGTATTTTTATTAATGAAGCTCCCCCCAAGTAAGACTGAACCAGCACAATTGCCTTTCTGTGTGTTTCCTATCTACCATGGTGTAGAAGAAAATGGAATGCTCTTGGGTTGGTTTAAGTATCCCTTTCAGTAGCATATTCAACTTGCAATACTACATAGTAGTCTATAGATTTGAGAAATATTCTATCAGCTGTTCCTCATCATTCTCAAAAACACAAAATCTTCTAGCATCATGGTATTCTACATACTATACACCTGTACACTGCAGCACCTGAAACCTTATATTGTGCCACATATAAAACAAGTACACATGTACAGCCTGCTTCTTGATGTGATTATGCAGTTTCCAGTTGTTAATTGGACCACTGCAAACTGCTAAACAGCACATGCATACACCAGAATGACCAGGTTATCTTATGTGTCCTTTCTTGATTTTTACAATATTTATGGAAGCATCTTTATTCTTTCTAAATGACCTGCAGCATCTGCCTTCAAAGATGCACTAGCAGTAACACATAGGTACCAATGTTCTGCTGTTTGAGAGTAAACCTGAAAGCATTCTATAGTATATGAACAGCCTCTTTAAGATAAATTGTGGGTGTGTGTGTTAAGCATTAACTAGCTACAGAAAAACATATATAAATTTTCATTCATAGTCCAGAAAAGTTTGCTTTAAATACTCAAAAGACAGAAGAATAATAAGAAACAGATAGAACTGCATAAAAATTATACTAAGAAAAACTGTGTCAACAATTCAATGTTAGCAAGCCACTGAGTCTCTGCCCATCCACTTCAATCAGATACAATGATAAATACCTAGAAGGAAATCCATGATACTGCAACCAGGTGGATATCACCTCAGGATATCGCAGAACGCATGAGCACAACAAAAATATTAGTCCAAAAACCTGTTGTGTTGCTTTCAAAATGCTTATCTTCACTTTCAAGTGCCAAAATATGAAAATGTACATGGAAAAACTACTGTGCTAGAAAGCCTAACATAATAACCTTTCTTATATTTCCTCCCACTCCCAGTTCAAGCCAGGGCTTTCTTGGGCTCAGTCAAATGTGCAGACACAGTTTGGCATCACCTGTCATCATGTAGGTGTGTTTGAGATGTTGTAACAGGGACTTTGTCAGGCCGGGAAGATGCATAGGGTCATCTTACTACACTGCGGAAAGCGGAAAGTATCTACACATCAGGCTGAATGTGCTAGAGTCCTAGTAACCATCCATAATATTTGAAGAGAACTTGCACATGGAAGAAGGTAGGGGCATCAGCAATCTGGGGGCAAACACATCTGTCTGATCATCTAGATTTAAAACCTGATTTTATAAAGGAGACAGGTCACAACTTTCCATGTAGAAGAAAGCACTAAGCCTCATAAGGAACACAGGCTATCTGGCTCTGGAAAAATATTCAAAACACATCATTTGCCTTATGGTTCTTACTTTCCAAGTATTATTCTGCCCAGTTTACTGAATGATTAGATATATCAATGAACCACTGCTCAGCGCATTATAAAAAAAAAATCCGTTACTAAAAGTAGTTCAAACCACCTCTTCTTTTCCCAGTTCTGAAAGGTTTGTCATTTTGGCTGAGGCTCTAGCTCAGCACACCCCGAACACACAGGTCTGGTATGGTCATGTGAAATCCTATAGAGCAAGGGGCACTACCTCTCAATCTTCCCCACAACCCTCCTTCACTTTTTTCTCACACTCTGCTTCTTCTTGGGTTCACAAGTACAGATGGTGTCCCAGGTGGACCCCCCAACCACAAAAATAGAAAGATAGTGTCCCCATACAGTGCACCCTGCCTAAATTGCAGGAAAAAAGATTTCGATTTATAGGAGAACTGCACCACTATGTGTGAAATAAATAGCAACCAAAACTACTATTAACACCTCATTTCTAGTGTGTACAATCTGGGTATTCACTAAGCAGTGTACTCAAGGAGAATTTTCACTTCATTTCTTCCTTGAAAAGTTTTAAGAACATGCAACAAATCATGGGTATGTTCAAAATTCAAAAATTTTGAACATACCCATGATTTCTTCCTATTGGCAGGCTACACTTAGAGTGGTAAGAATTTCTGCAATTCTATTCAAACTATGTAAGAAAATATGCTTAAAAATGGAAGCCAACCATGGTTCACACTTCTAAAGCTCAGCTGATAAAACCTCACAGGCGCCAGACTCGGCAGCCTTCCAGGAGAGAATGTTCTAGAGACAGCTTGACAGATTGCACTCTTGAAAAGCAATAGGGCTTTATGCTACCCCCTTTTCAAAGTATCAAATATTTATGAAAGAAGAACTCCAGAGAAATTTTGGAGGACAATGGGGTTTAAATTTCTAGGTAGAGTTAATAAAGAACAAGAATATTTTCATTGAGAGTTCTTTCCTTGGGCAACAATTACCCAACTGCATGCTGTGTGTGCAGCACATCCTTACAGCCATCAGGGAAATGAACATTTTTGTAACTGTGTTTGCAATGAAGCTCATACATTCCATGCTACAGGTAAGAACATACCTTTATTCCAACTTAAATAATGCTTTTTTAAGTTTTTGAGTACAGAAAAAGCTCGAAATCATGTATTTTGTTTTTTTATTTTATTTATTATTTTTATTTTATGTGTATGAATATATTGCCTGCATGTATAAGTGCGCCCATGTCATGCAATGCCTACAGAGGTCAGAAGAGGGCATCAATTTCCTCATGGAATTATGGACAGTTGTTAGCAACCACGTGCATGCTGGAAATCAAACCAGCATCTTCTACAAGAGCAGCCAGTGCTCTTAACCACTGAACCATCTCTCTAGCCCCCATATTTTGAACTTAAATGCTTCCTGTACCCTTTTCACATAATTCTTGAATGTTTCACATTCACAATCCCCTGAAAGTTTGATCTCAAAAAGCAAATGACAAACTCGGGACAGATATAAGGTGACAAACAATTACAAATAACAAGTACCATTTGGAGATCAAAACATGCAGTCCTAATACACTGACTTTACCTAAGACCCAAGTGTCCTCTAATAAAAAATTAACTTAAAGCAAACAACCAACAAAAACTCCTCACTTCATGAGCCACATTTGACAACATGATTATGCAGAGTTTCCAGTTGTTAATAGCACCACTGCATACCGCTAAACAGCACATGCATAATCGGAATGATCGGCTCACCTTGTGTGTCCTTTCTTGATTCTCACAATGTATATGGAAACATCTTTATTCTTTCTAAATGACCTGCAGCCTCTGCCCTCAAAGATGCACCAGCAGTAACACATAGGTACCAATGTTTTGCAGTTTAAGAACACAAGCTGTTTCAGAGAACCCATGCTCAGTTCTCTGCACCTGCATGGTGGGACACAACTGTCCATAACTTCCATTTCAGGGGATCACCATCATCTTCTGGCCTCCATTGGCCCTGCATGCACATGGTACATTTACATATGTGCAGGCAATCACACACATAAAATAAAAGTAATAAACTTTTTGACATAAAATTTAATGTTATATATACAGATTTTGATTAGGACTTCCTTCCAAAACGGGTTTTAAATAAAAATATATGAATTAAAATTTTATTCTAATTGTAATAATTGTCAGATTTTTATTGAATGTTTGTGGTCTTTACACAATATAATTGGATGGTATTCAGATCCCCATCCAGCAGTCCAGCAGCACCTTCCGTTACTGTCCCCTGAGCAATTTACTAAACTACATTTTTTAAGCTGCATATATGGCTTATCATGAATATCATAAGTACTACTTCCAAATACTTTCTAAGATTTGAGGATCAATAGTAAAAAGGAAAGATTGCCTACTTGGAGAAAAGGTGGGTTTTGAAAAGCATAGTCAATATACATAGTCCAGGAGAAAACTACATGTCTCTATGAGGAGGTGAAGAATATAGAAAATCATGCATTTTCCTAAGACAGGAGCCAAGCTAACTTTCCCAATGAACTTGACTCTGACATGCAGGGGCCCATGAGAAAACATAGAGAAGTGACTATGTCAGGTGCGAGGATCATCAGCACAAGAGTCCAGGGGGACAAACACCTGGTCTTCTCACATGGAGGACCATCCTTTAGGTGCCTAATTCTGCTTCCTGTGGAAGAAAAGAAAGGGTAGGAACTATAAAAAGGATTTTGCCTCTTTATTATTTCACAGGATAAAAAGCTAATGTTTCAGGGGTCTCTTTACTAAAATACTAAGTATACTAAGTAGCTTGCTAAATATTTTAAGTACATTATTTCTTCTTTTTTTTTTTTTTTTTTTTTGACAGGGTCTCCTTTTAGTCCCAGCTGGCCTGGAGCTCGATTTGTAGACCAGGCTAGCCTTGAACTCACAGAGATCCACCTGCCTCTCCCTCCTGAATGCTGGGATTAAAGGTGCGCACCACAATGCCCTGCTTACGATGGTTCTTAGCCACCACGTGGGTGTTGGGAATCGAACCTGGGTCCTCTGCAAGAGCAGTCAGTGCTGAGCCATCTCTCCAGCTACATCGTTTCTTAATTTTTCCTTCAATGCAACCCAAAGATGCAGGAATTATCATTTCCTTTCTACTTACAATGGCAGTAGCAACCAACCCAGAATCTTGCTAAATGGAAAAAAAAATGCTAAACTTGAGATCTAATCCTAGGGTGGGGAACAATATTCAAACAAGCTCTCCCCTCAACATCTGCTCCATTGCCATAGCACTAAAACACCCTATATCAGTGAGTGACACAATGTTTTCTTAAAGGAAATCCCTAAGAAAAGGATAAATTTAATATCTGAGTATACAACTATGCTCCCAGACTAAGAATTAATGAAATGAGGTATATATCTGCTAAAACACACCAAAAGTTAAAGCAAGTATTGCAGCTAAATGATTCAAATAAGTAATAAAAGTAGAACACAGAGAAAAATAGAAATGGGCCTGGCATACTAAAATAGTTCCTCTCCTGAGTTAAAACTGGATAACAGTCGATAAAGTATTTAACCTTAAAATATTTTAAAAGACTCAAATTAAATCACAGGAACTCACAATTTTCTTCATATCTAATAGATATTTCCTCTGTAACTACAGTATTCAGTACTGCCAATATCATGAGAAAATTATCTTTTGCTGTGCTGAAATATTAATTATACTGCTTCTCTGGAGGATTCCTTGATTACATGAATCAACAAACTTGAAAATGTCCAGTCTTAGGACACCATCTAAGCAAAGCCTGATGAAAAGCATGGAGCTATCAGGAGGGCCATCACTGCATTGCATGGGCAGTCAAAAGACACAGACACCATCTATTTCCAGAAGCTGAGCATTAAGCATGTGGTGTTACATAAAAGAATGAGGGGGCTGGAGAGATGGCCTAGCAGTTAAGAGCACCTACTGCTCTTGCAGAGGACCCGGGTTCGATCCCCAGCACCCACAGGGCGGCTGAGAACCATCCGTAACTCCAATTCCAGGAGACCTCCAGTTCCCAGGGAATCCAAGACACTCTTCTGACCTCCGCGTTGTTGCACAAACCTACATGCAGACAGTACATTCATACACATAAAATAAATAAATAAATAAATAAATAAATAAATAAATAAATAAATAAATAAAATGAGGAACAGACATTGGAAATGAAAAGCCACCTCACAGGATAAAAGTTAAGACAGCAGAGTGGGAGCCATGTGCAGAAAGTGACAAGGCGCACCTGGATTAGCACTGCCCTTGCAGTGAAAGTCTCTGGGGGAATAGCTTTAAACTTCCATTGAACATTTTCTATATTTTCAAATTGCTACTGAATAGGCATTATTTTTTTTAACATAAAACAATAGTAAAACTTAATTAGAAAAGTAAAACACTGCATTCATGTGCTTTAGAATTCTCAAGATTTCAACTTGCTAATCCTATTTAATGCACTGAAATTTAAGACAGAACAATAAAGCAGAAGTGTAGATTATTAAAATATCAGTAATATATGCTATGTAAGATTGTACTTTCTTAACCTAAGGTCAAGTAAATGATCCAAATCATCTTAACTAAGATCAAGTAATTTATCTAAAATATCATATACTTTCAAAAAATTTATAGACATGGCTTTCCCTGTTTAGTAATGTGGTATGTATTAAGTTGTGATAAAGTTAATGGAAAAAATATTATATAAGAAGAAAACAGTTCTCACAATTGTGTGTAAGGATAGTTGGGTATGTGTGCTGGGTATAATATTTTGCTAGGTTTTTGCCTTGATTTTCTTTTTAGTGTTAGGTATCATAAATGTCACCAAAACAGTCATTTTTTGAAACATAACTCATATCTACAATTATATGTGCTATTTGTTGAATTCTACAGTATGATTATCTCTATAATAATATAAAGCCATTGAATAGCATGATCTTCACATTCCCTACCCAAACTTTGCTGCACTATTTACCATGATATAGGTAAATAAGACATGATTTGTGACATCTCTGAGCATTGTTAACATCCCCCATTTGTCTATCTGGGCAATTCACACCCAAACTACCTATGACTTAAACAAGAATCAAGCTCTGTACCACTGAGGACTTAATTAAAAACAAAAAGTTCAATTGTACCTCTTTTATAATTCAACAATTTGGTACACTGATAAAGAAACAGCTCTTTCTGACTGGATATGGTGGCATGTGCCTTTAATCACAGCACTCACGAAGCAGAGGCAGGTGGACCTCTGTGAGTTCAAGGATAGCCCGGTCTACATAGTGAATTCCAGGCCAGCCGGGGCTACAGGGAGACCCTGTCTCAAAAATATACACAGATACACACACACAAAAAGTAACTCTTTCTGGAAGTTAAATTATTCTATAGTTGAATATGATAGTGACTGTGTTATTCTAATATTTGAAAGACCAGATAAAATATTTTCTGGAGAAAAATAAAATTTATTGTAAAAAGTGGACATTTTGAGGTTGAGACACCATGTCCAGATTCAAGTAAAACATCTATTTGTAAGTGGAATGTTTTCTCTTTATCTCTGCCCATGATTATTACTATTAAACTGAGACTTTAAACTGTCAAACTCTCATGAACTACATTGGGGTAGAAGATTCTATAGATAATAGCTAGCCAGGATCACATTTATATATGGTTTGGGAATCAGCTTTTGATATAGCCTCCCATTTTTCAATTCTCACCACCTACAAGGTCACCCAATATTGGTTGAAGTGTATGGAGAAAAAAAAGGACTTGGACCCACTCAAGGTCAGTGTTCTTTCTGCATGTCCACATTCATTACATCCTCTACAGGTTAGGAGATGTTATAAGCCACAGTAAGACCCTGTCATATTTAACAGGAAAAAATGTAATTCATGGAGTAACATATCATCTAAACTTATGTGTCTATACCAAAGTAACCAACCATAACTATTAGTGCTATTTAAATACCTATATATCAAACTGCTTGTGCTTCATTAGTAGGATCGAAAGGTTATTCCTGGATAAACTGTCAACCCATGAAAGGAAACGGCCAGAAATGAACAGAGTCCAAAAAAACAACTCCAGAGAAAGTAGACTGTTTTGCTTCTCATCCACCTGTGCCCCTTTTCTAAGCCTAGGGAACAATCTGTGGAAGAGGGGGCGTGGTAGAATGTAAGGGCTATGATTGGGGTGAATGGTGAAACTACAGCAATGTAGTCTGGACACTTATTTGATCAACTTGATTAAACATTCAACCCCTCACCCCCCGCTGGATGGTGGGGCTGTGGGGGTTTGGACACAACAGCCTGCAAATTGGTTTCATATGAAGGATGCTTGTACTCATGGATCATCACTTATAGCTAAAAAATGAAAAAAAAAAAACTGAGAGAAAGATGCAGGATAGTTATAGCAAAATGCATGATCTGGGAAGGGGTGGGGGTAGGGGGGAAGGGAAAGGGAAATATGCCTGAACTGAATTGGAAAATGATGTATGAAATGCACAAAGCATCAATAAAAACAAAAAAACAAAAAACAAAAAAAATAAATAAATAAAAATGGAAATCAGCCAAGCACTGTGGCACATGCCTTTAATCCCAGCATTCCAAAGGTAGAGGCAGGTGGACCTCTATGAGTTTAAGGCCTGCCTAGTCTACATAGCAAGTTCCAGGCCAGCTGGAACTATAGGGAGACACTGTCTCAAAAAGACCAAAATAATGGAAAATAGTGTTATATTATTGAAATTTACTTTTGCAATAACTGTTACTACAGGACAGAAATATGTTCATAGAGGAAAAATTAGGCTCTGCATTCCCATCTACACCTGGGCCTTGTATCTATAAGAAATACCAGTCCATACTAGAATATGTAATATACAGAGACATATGAAAATACATGGCTGGGAAGCAGGTGAATATCTATTTAAGGTAGAAGCTTCTCAAAAGCATTGTTACACTTTAGTCATTATTTGCAATTTGTCAAAAATTAATTGATACAGAGTGTAACTTCAATATCCTAATGCTGATAATTCATTTGCTACAAATCAATTAATCAAGATACAGACTGTGAAATTACTCTTAACTGCTATGTGATCAAAAGAGGAAAAACTGGGGTATAATAGCTCCAATTTTTGTTAAGAGTCTTAACATTTAAGGAACTAGAATCACAGTATGATAAAATATTCCTGTGAGTTTTCTGCTGGAGGTACTGTTTGTGAATATAATTGGTTTCATTAAACCCAGCTATGCAGTTTATTAATTGGTAAGCTGGACTGGAAAGCAATGTGATGGTAACTATTTATCTATGACATGTTTACTATTTTATAGTCATATAAAAAGCTGTTGATTTGGCATATGATCAGATAAACTTGAAGCTAGCAACAAGAATTTGGAACTATTTTACTCAAATTAACTTTACATATACACAATGGCAAAACCCTCATGAAGCCATAGAGTACTTTGAGCCCAAGAGCACCTTCAGACTACAGACAATGACAACTATCATGGAGGCCAGAGGGAGAATTTGGAGTTAATGTGTAATTACTCATAAGCCAGCTAGCAAAAACTCATTGTACCACACCTTCAACCAAAGTACTGGCTTAAAAAGTGAGTAGTGTATGCTTGGGTCCTACTCATTGAATTTGTGTATAAATTTTCCACCTATATGGGATCTTTTGGAAATGAAAGTGATGTCAGCAAGAGTAACAGTAGCATCAGCTTCTTTAAGAAGTAAAAGCATCATTCACAAAGAGAAACCAGCACGAAGGGGCGTGTCCACAGTCTATAGACAGGAGAGGAGATCAGAGACATTCTCGGGAAGACTTAAATGTAACACTTCTGATTTTGATTTCTGTTGGTTTGCTATAACTAGGTACACTGATCCATACAAGGTACTCCTGGCCATATGAACAATAAAACATTTCAAATGTTCTCATGAACAACCCGACTAAAGTACTGTGCAAAACTCATCAACAATTCCATAGAAGTGCATTCCGTATAAAAGACAGCTTTGAAGAAGTACCAAGGTCCACGGAGGTCCTATACTCCTATTACATGCCAAAAGCAATAGTGTTAAGTTCATTTGTAATTTTAGAATCCATTATGAAAGTGATACTATCTTTAGAAATTATTTAAGAAAACTACAAATTGCCTTTTCTAGTAATCTCACTTTAATTTCTTTTCTCAGTCTCTCACTCTCATTTTCTCTCTCCTCTCACTCTCATTTTCTCTCTCCATGAACTATTGAACTGGAAGAACTGTCTTCTATTGTATTGTGAAAGATGGGAAGTAGATGGAAATGCTTTAATTTGACAGTGCATGACTCTTATTACAAACACTGAAAACATTGCTGCCATCTATAATGAGTGGGTTATACAACTGCACAAACACACAGGAAATTAAATAACTCCTTTCATGAAGACTGTGACAATTTTACGAGAGCAACAAGCACACACATGCTACAGTTGCCATTCAATCAGGTGCCATCATTTTCAGTCTATGATATAACATACAGGCCATGCACACCATACAGACAGCTTTTCTCCTGCCAAGGGCGGCTCTCTGAAAGCACACGGCAATGGCAATATAAAGTAGTCCTTAAAGATCCATGGTTAAATCTAAAACACTTCACTCAACTGTTTAGAGGAAGGAAGGAGAAAGAAATGCCTACTTCATCTAATGCTCATTTTTTGAAAGAAATTTTATATTAAAATAATATAAGAGCACAACAATGTAGCCAGGGTACTCTTGGAAACTTAAATGTGAAACAGGTAAAACTACAGTAGCGTTGACAAAACTAATCATAGTGCTCGGTTAACTTGAGCTCGGTGGAATCTACCAGTGCGTCATGCAATGCTCACTTGCTATTACTGTAATTACTGTCCTTCCGAATTCCAACGACTAACTCCAGATGCAATCATCATCATTCAAACCTTGAGACCTTGTAACCCACAGACACAAAAAGATGCTGCTTGCATTAACAACGGATTCTGCATGTCACTGAGGAACACTAAGGAAGAGGCACCGGGAGTTGAAAGCTTCTCTTCCACACATGAGAATTCTTGCCCCTATTGGCTACACTTCCAATGGAACAAATCCCCCAAATCATGGACAGGTCCCTCTCGGTAATTCAAAGGGAGTCCTACAGACACTTTTCCATGGGATTTTAGAACCCTTGTGGGTTGGAACCCTTCTAATTATGTAGGTGCATGCCCACCAGCAGAGATAAACGAACTACCACAGTGGAAGGTGGTACAATGAGGTAACTCACTCATGGGTAGTGCCAGCACCTCTGCATTTTCATGGAAGTCAATGCAGAAAATTCTGGGCATACCTGACATATCAGTCACACAGTCCCTAAAAAGTGAACTGTCCATCATGCTTATTGGGCCTGATATTTGCTTATTACGTATCTGTCTTCTTAGCCAACATATTTGCCAGAGAACATTAGACATGCATATTTATAAACCCTGGCAGAGCTCAAGCAAATCAGATTGGTTCAGATGAGGGAAATGCAAACCCCTTGCCAACACAGCTTGCCCCCCTTTCCTTATCTCCCACACCCTTCATCACCCTGGTGTTTACAGGGAAACGCAACTCAGGGCATTGGGGAAGTAAGTGTTCTTTGTGGGAGGCAGAGCGATGCACATCCCCTACATCCCCAAGTCTGCTCTCTACCCCAACCCCCCCAGACCGAGAAGGCTGTACTCCCTTCTAGCGACTTTATTCTGAACTGAGTGGCTCAAACCTACTGAGTGCAATCGATGAAAACACATTACACACCAGAAGAGGAAGGGGTGGGGGGTGGGGGGGGGCGGACACGCAGCTTTGCTTTCAGCCATTAATTACGAATCACCCAAATATCGCGCCGCACAAGCTCTGCTTGCCAACCTTGGCTCCAGGGCAGCGCTTTCCAGAGCCTCCTTATCTATTGTGAGGGCACAGGAGCCCCGAAACCTGTGAATCCCGCTGAAAATGCGTCCTCCTAAACCGCTAAATATAGACCAAAGGGGTCTGGGTCTGGCAAGCAGCCGGAGACAGAAGAAATGGCCATGGACGCATGTGACTAAGTCTTTCCATTTTGTTCTAGCCAAACATCGTAATGACATTGAACATAAGGGCAAAAGACTGGAGGGAAGTCTTCCCCACCCCCACGCTGTCTTCCACCGTATATTAGGGACGTCATGAATGCAACCGGGTTGTTCAGGAGGGTGGCAGGGAGCAGCATCTCGGCGTTGCCCTATATACGAGGAGTCCTCCGGGGGAGAGGAGCGGCTGGGAGGGGGAGCACGCAGAAGAGCCACTTGCTAACCACTCCGAGAAAGGCACTAACCCGGACCCCACTGGGGCAGAGCCTTCTTCCAAGAGGGGACCCGGCGCGACCGTATCCTCCCCACCCCCGGGCAGGGCAGGCAGCTCCCCACCGCCGCCGCCACCCCTGGCGGGCAGGCAGCTGAGGACCGACCCCCACCGGCGGCGAGGAGGAGGACTCGGAGGAGAGGATGCACCGGGCCCGGCAGCCCCGAGGAGGCAACTCACCCAACGGCGCGGCGCCCGATTGCTTCCTGGCGAACATGCACCCGCCACCAGAGACAGCTCCTCAGTCCCGGGGAAAGGCGTGCGCGCCGCCGCCCGGCTTCAGAGCAAGGTCCTGACCTTGCCCAACTGCAGCATCTTCTGCTTTTGTTGTCGGAGCGCGGCCGCGGGACACGGGATGCTGGCGGGGAGCAGGGCGAACGCCGCGGGCGAGAGGCGGCTCCCGACGCGAGTGCGCAGCGCCCGGCCCGCAACCCCTCAGCGCGCCGAGCGCAGCGCCCCCTGCCCGACTCCGCGGGCTCCGCGTTCTCCTCCGGCTCCCGGGGCTCCGGGCGCCTCCGCCACCGCGGCCGCCTCCGGCCGGGTTCCCGAGCCGCCTGCGCCGCGCCTGCCGCTGCACTCCGCTGCCTGAGCCGCGGGCGCGAGCCTGGGGCCGCCCGGGCGCCCGGAGCCGAGCGCTCCCGAGCTGCGCCCTGCGCGCGGCCCGCGCCACCTGTGCCGCCGCCGCCGAGGGCGAGGCTCCTCCCGCGGCGCGCGGCGCTCTCAACCTCCACCTAAGCCTGGGCGGCCGGCTCCCGCGCCTGGCTAGTGAGCAGGCGTGCGCCCCGCCGCCGAAACCTGCCCTGGCTGCGGAGCATGCCCAGTCCCGCCCAGACAACGCGGCGCTTCTCCACGCGAATTCCACTTCTCCTGGTTTTCGCAGCAGCAGAGGCTTCAGCTGAGAGGGGAGGAGGCCGCGCGGGTTGGGAGAGGGCCGAGCATCCCCAGGAATGGGAATGCACGCTGTGAACCCAAGAGGATGCTCGGGAGCCTGGCGGACCCCAGTGGGAGGGAATTAGGGCAGGGTTGGAGCAGCCAGGGACAGTTGATTCTGGTGGGGCAGATGCCAGTCCGCCAAGGGACAGTAATGGAGGGCTTCTAGAATAGATTGTGAGTTGAGCACCGCAAAGCCAGACAGCAGGGCTTGCTGGTTGGTGGGGCGGATGCGCTTGCAGATTTTGGGGTTCTAAAGCAAAGAACGACTGGCATCTGCCAGAGGTTCCCTTCAGTGTGCCACCACCTTGTGTTCCTAAGTATGATTTTCATAGACACTCTCCTTATGCAAACTCTCTCTGGTTTCGCATCCAGAGAACAGGCAAACTTTCTGCAGAGCAAACCCTTGTAGGGTCTAGATGATAAAGACCCCTCCCCCTCTTGTGTCACCTTTTTCCTGGTTGTCTTCTGTGCTACCACTTCTCTGCCCATTTCCTCCACCCAAAGTGTAGAGGTCCGTTTTGATTCTTCCTACCTTGAAGGAGGCTTGCTCTCACAGTAGCACTTCTCTGGTGTGGTTCCAACTTCTGAAGCTTGTTTGACATTAAAATATCTTGATTCCTGTGAAGAAAGACATGTCGGATGTTGTGCCTTTCAGCACACTGAACTGTTACTTGCTTTAGCGCTCAGAAGAGGAGAACAATTGAACTTGGTTACTTGTAAGACAAATTAGCCCCAGTATCTCCAGTATGCATAACAGATTATAAAAGGTCTTTTGTTTTGTTTTTTTCTTAACCATAGCCTCTATCAGTTTGGTACTGGTAATCTCTCTCTCTCTCTCTCTCTCTCTCTCTCTCTCTCTCTCTCTCTCTCTCTCGTGTGTGTGTGTGTGTGTGTGTGTGTGTGTGTTGTAACAGACCATGTATGTGAAGGTGCTCAGAGGTCAAGGAGGATTTACAATGCCATCTTCTGTCACTCTTTATTCACTTCAAAGGATTTTCACTGAATCTCTAGGGTTAGGCTGGAGGCCAGCAAGTCCCAGCAGTCCCCAGTCTCAGATTCCCCCATAACACTGAGGTTACAGGCAGGAGTGCAGCCACACCAAGCCTCTTATGTGTGTGCTGAGCTCTGACTCCAGGTTGTTACTCTTGCAGAGCAAGCACTCTTACTACTGAGCCATCACTCCAGCTCACTTTTTATCTCATGTGCCTTAATTCAGGAGGGTAGTGGAGAGGGAAAGCAATTTAATAGATTGGTTATTCTGGACTAAATTTGTGATAGGTACATAGATACTATCCTTAGAATGAGTGTGTATATTTTATATCTGTCTAGAGCCAAGATGAGATTAATTTTCTAAAGCTTTATTAGAGCTATTTTGAGATGAGCAATGGAAAAATTCGTATTTGCTGATTTTGCACTATGAAATAATCATGGGCAATCCTTACAGACTTCCGTGGGGATAGCAGGGGATACTTAGGAAACGGCACTGCCCTCGACTACTTTGATTTAATTTCTGTATGCTGCGTTTCATTGAAACAGTTATGATTTCTATTCTTCTAGAATAATTTGTAACTAGAGATATTATTAAATTCACAATTAGGTAATATTGAAAAATAAGGTAAAATGATCATGTATGATGCTGAGTCTTGGAATGACTCACTGCTGCCATCTTTTGCCTTTTGATTCTGAGAGTTCCCTTAAAAAGAATATCCTGAATGTTCTGGATTTACCAAAATGAAGTACAAATCCAAAAAAAAATATTTTGTTAGTTTCAAATTACAGCTATCAATGCTAAGTGAAAAATCTTTATTATTTTTCTCTTCTGTTTGTACATTACTAGAGTTATGGAATACAGAAGTCACATCTAAATATATAATACCATAGCTCTTGATTTTAAAATTTGAATCAAATGTATTTTTACAAGGAACTTTTACTTAAGTTTTAAAAATAACATAATTAATGAAAAATATTTTATTTTATTTTTTTTTAATTTTTATTTATTTCTGTATGTGTATCAATGTACTGTCTGCATGCAGGTCTGTGCACCCGTGTCGTGCAATGCCGCAGAGGTCAGAAGAGGGTCTCGGATTCCCCTGGAACTGGAGTTCTCCTGGACTTGGAGTTTCAGACGGTTCTCGGCTGCCATGTGGGTGCTGGGGATCGAACCCTGGTCCTCTGTAAGAGCGGTCGGCGCTCTTAACCGCTAGGCCATCTCTCCAGCCCCAATGAAAAATATTTTATATAGCCATATATATTTTAAAGTTATCTCAGTTTAGAAGAATGCATCCTTATGTAATCAAAACAGTTTAATATTACATGCTGCAAGTGAAATTCAATTAGAAAACACGAGTTTCTTCACTTTTAAACTGTCTTATCCATTGGGAAGTATAAATATGTCAGCAAAAAATCATTGCAGTCCTCTATTTAAACAAAGATAGTCATGATACTTCTTGAAAGGCGATAATTTAGTTCGAGAGATGGCTCAGACATTAAGAAAATATATACCTCTTGCAGAGGACCTGAGTTCAGTTCCTAGCACCCATCTCAGGTGACTCACACCTCCTGTAAATTCCACCTTCAGGGGACTGACATCCTCTTCTGGCCTCTAAAGATACCTGCACACATGTGCAAAAACTCACACTTAGACACACACAAATTAGTGCGTAAATTAAATTAAAAAGAAATCTTTAGCCACAGGCCTTGGGAAGCTATTCATACTCCAGTAGATGACCTATACGTATACTGACAGCACTGAGTGGACTCAGTGCATACAAAACACAAACAACAAAAAGCAAAGACTATATGAAATTCTGATAGAACAGTGGGGAGAAAGATGGAGGATGAATTGGAGGGAGGGAATGGGGAGGAATTGATCAATACACATATGTATTTCTGTGCTAATCACCATCTGCTGCCTAAGGAAACTTCTGGGGAGAGCTGGGAGAGTCATTAATCTATGACTATAAGAAAAGTCATTATGAGCCAGTTTAATGCTACAACTATGTAGTGGAAAACTAGTGCTAGGCTCTCCTCTGAGCCCTGTGACCTGTCTAGCCTCAGGTTCATAGGCCTGATATTGATGTCAGGTATGGACTCCACTTTATGAAGCAGACCTTAAATCCACCAGAAACCCACAACTGGCTGTGTGGAAAGAGAGTGCAAAGAAGCTATCCCTGAAGAGGACACCTATATCAAACTTTAGCTCACAAAGATCAGGGATCATTGCAGAAAAGGAGCAGAAAAACTATAAGAGCCAGAGGTGGTGGATGTCGAGGAAATAGAGTTTTCCAGGCAGCTGTCAGTTATAGATGTGAACTCACAATAATGGGTGATAGCACAAGTCCTGTGCAATTGCAAACCAGACAAAATCCCAGCACAGACACAGGGAAGGAAGAAATCCCAGCCCAACTCAAGCCCTCTATGGTTGCTGGGGCACAGGGAGACTCTCTCCTCCAAGAAAGTGATTCTTGGTAGGTTAACCAGGCTCCAGTGAATGGACCCATACTGAAGAACATGTGGGAACACAAATTAGACTCTAAATAAGTCGTGATTTATATTTCACAACAAAAGCCCCATTACAGTAACTTTGCAGAGTAATCATAATGATATAGGATTTATATGATGTATATAAATGATACTAAAAACCATTGGCTGTTGATCATGAAATAAATGTCATGTTACTTTAAAATGTTGCTTTTGAAGACTAGAGAGTAGTTAAATAATTCTTGTTAACCACTCTTTTGAAGATAAGTATCAGGGTCCCCTCAGCGTTTGACTAAAAACTGTGCCCTTCACTTACACTGTCTTTATTACCACTAAAACTAATCATGGAGATATTCCTGTATGTGTTCATTCATTCTGAAAATGTTTATTGGGCATCTACTGTGGTTCACTCCTCCGCTAAATTTGAAGAATCGATAGGGAACAATAGTCCTCACAGCCTGATTATAAATTGTGGTTATTGGATAAGGAAATGAAGAACCAAGGAAGAAACCAACAGAGCCTGTGGCTGAAAAACAGCCTCATTTCTATCTTCTCCTGTATGTGCCCCAGTGTGCTCTCACTCATTTATTAATTTCTTACCTTCCAATGCCTTCTAATTGCTTTTGTACTCTCAAGGGGTTTTGTTTTCTATGCCAGAGGAGGTAGCATGGAGAGGAGATAGTACTGGACAACCTAAAGCAAAACCAGGAGAGGTTGCCTTAGGGAAGAGCTGGGTATCTTGAAGCCATAATGAAGACACAGTTACAATGACTGTAAGAGTGAGGAGACAGTGAGGGGTTTGATAAAGACTTGCAGACACCAAGGTCACAACTTGGTATGTGAAATCTCTGAATTTGATGTGGGCTGGCCTGATGCAGTACAGGACACACATTAATAGTCAGAAATGGACAATGGGTCAGAGGGCTAGGCCAATAGGCATCGATGACATTGCTACATACACAAAAAGAAGACATCAAATTATAGTGCAGAAAGCTAGGCAAAGAATCTGCAGCAAAGGAAAGATAAACTTCATGATGTGGGTGAAATGCTGAGGACTCTCAGCAGGATCATCGAAGGGAGCAACTTCTCCTGAATGAAGGGATATACTACAAATGTATTGACTGACTGAGGCTGACACATAGAAGTAGAAGAGAGAAGCTGAGCAAAACATCTGTCAGGGTGGCTGAAGAGCTGGCTCAGCAGTTAAGAACACTGGCTTCTCTTGCAGAGGACTGGGATTGAATTCCCAACACCCACAAGGCAGCTAGCAACCATTCATAACTCCACTTTCGGGGGATCTGACACCCTCTTCTGACCTCTGTGGGCATTGCATGACCTGGGTGCACTTAAATACACCCAATACACTCATACACATAAAATAACAATAATAAAAAAATTTTTTTTTGAGTTTTTATTCTTTTTTTTAATTTTTTTTTTAATTTTATTTATTTCCGTATGTGTATGAATGTATTGTTTGCATGCAAGTCTGTGCACCCGTGACGTGCAATGCCGCGGAGGTCAGAAGAGGGCGTCGGACTCCCCTGGAACTGGAGTTCTCCTGGAATTGGAGTTTCAGACAGTTTTCGGCCGCCATGTGGGTGCTGGGGATCGAACCCGGGTCCTCTGCAAGAGCGGTCGGCGCTCTTAACCACTAGGCCATCGCTCCAGCCCAATAAAAATATTTTTAAAACAGCCAGGAATGGAAGGAGAGACTTCTTAGGGCAGCTCAGCCAGATTTTCTACATAAATTTTAAGTGCAGAGTTGATATGATATAAATATCATCAGCCTTGTGTCTATTTTTACTCCAAATATCTTTTCTATTATCAATGGTTCTTAAGGAAAGTGCTGCTACATCCATAACAGGTAGTTCAGATATGTTTCAGTGCATTTTTCATTGACAGGAGCATATTTACAACCATGAATGCTACACATTTGGTACAGTTCTATGAAACAAAGTTTACCTGTAACCATTTTTTTTTTTACTTTGAGAGACTTGTTAGTTATTCCTGATCAATGCTCACAAGTATCTAAGCCCACAGTGCTCCATTCTGCATTGCAATGGAAAGCATCTTTGTGTGCTATAATGAATGTTCAGCTTTACAGGAATGGAAATTATAAGGATTTTTAGTGTCTCCGCCCCCCAAATTGGCCCATTCGTCATATGACTAAGAGTGTGTAGTACATACCTCAAGGAAGAGCATTCCTGCGTCTATTTTATACTGTTTCTCTTAAGTTGAGGTTACTCAGAGAGGAAAGTAACTGAGTTTTATGCTAGCCCTTCCAGCATAGCTGTTCCACCGTTGGTCTGGAAGTTACTACATTACTGTTCTAGTTAGTTTGCTTTCAATTGCTGTACAAAACACTCTGACCAATACCAACTAGGGGAGAAAAGGGTTTATTTGATTTATATCTCCCAGGTTCATCACTGAGGGAGGCCAAGATAGGAAATCAAGGCAAGAACCTAGCAGGAGCTGAAGCACAGGCCATGGAGGAATGCTGCCTACTGGCTTGCTCCCCTTGCCCATACTCAGCCTACTTTCTTATATAAGACACAACAATCTACCCAGGGGTAATACCACCCTCAGTGGGCTCAGCCCTTCCACATCACTCAATAATGAAGAAAACACTTCACACAACTGTCCAATGGAGGGAATTCTCCAATTGAGGCTTCCTCCACCCAGGTTTGTCAAGTTGATACTAAAGCTATTCAGCACAAGGACCATGGGTGATCTTGGACTTTTGATCTTCCTGCTTCCTTCTCTTGAGTACAGGCCTGTACCACTATGCTTTTTAATGCAACACTGGGGATTAAATTCAGGGCTTCATGCATAGGAGGAGAGCACTCTTCACTTGAGCCACATCCCCAGCCTGATCTGAAATACTTTTCTTAAAGAAAAATCCATAACGTATTTCAGAAATATACACACTGTGGTACCAAGAAGAAAAGCCGGCTTCATTAAGAAGAATCTTAACCTCTCTATCAGTTCTTTAAAATAGTTTTTAAGTAACAATAAGTGATAATGATTAGATCAGTCCTAAATATCACATGAAAATCAGTCTGCATGCATAGAAAGAATCTGGAAATAAATATTGAATTTTTCTGCAGTCGTATATTCTCTCAGTTTCTTTTTTTGTTTTGTTTTTGTTTTGGTCTTTTCGAGACAGGGTATCCCTGTAGGCCTAGCTGGCCTGGAACTCGCTCTGTAGACCAGGCTGGCCTTGAACTCACAAAGATAGGCCTGCCTCTGCCTCCTGAGTGCTAGGATTAAAGGCGTGGGCCACCACACCCAACTTCTTCTTTTAATACCAAATATTTGTGCACATCACTTCCACTGTGTATTTCACTGAGCTTTGACCTATTCTTTATTTGATTGCATTTTTATTTTATAAACTTTCATTTTGACCAAGTCTAAGTTACATTTTCAGTATTTAACATCCCCTTCTTTTTTTCTAGAAATTTTAATGTAATTTATTTTATTTTATTTTTATGTGTATGAGTGTTATGCACTTTTGTCATGCAATGCCCATGGAAGTTGGAATAGGGCGTCAGATCCCCTGGAACTGGAATTAGAGATGATTGTTAGCTGTCATGTGGGTGCTGGGAATCAAAGCCCTCAGTCCTCTGCAAGAACAACAGGCATTCTTTTTTTTTTTTTTTTTTTTCGAGACAGGGTCTCCCTGTAGCCCCAGCTGTCCTGGAACTCACTCTGTAGACCAGGCTGGCCTTGAACTTACAAAGATCCACCTGCCTCTGCCTCCCAAGTGCTAGGACTAAAGGCGTGCGCCACTACGCCCGGCACAACAGGCATTCTTAACCACTAGGCCAGCTCTCCAGCCCCTCATCTTGTCTTAATAAAATTTAAATTTGGTACAGATTGCGTGTCAACAGACACAAAGTGACAGTCTCCTGCATCTCTTCCTTTTTCATGGAATCTGACAGTGATAAAATATGAGAGCCTGACTAGGTCTTCGGGAAATACTTAGATTTTGCAAAAGAGGAGCTCCCCATCTGGCTGCTGCTTCTACAATCTCACTTGCAAACTGTAAGTTGGATTCCAGTCCTCAAGAAGAATGAGAGCCACACACCAAAAGTGTCTAGGAAATAAATTGGCTATTACCAGTTTTCCACTCTGGGAAAAAACAAAACTTAGCCATTGTTTGACATAGCCCAAGAGTGGTTGGTTACTGGTGTCTACAAGCAAGAGTAACCTCCAAACGAAATATGAGATCAACCAAAAGGAGAAATGAGAAGAAGAAAATCAAAGAACTCATTGTATAGACATACTATTTTCATGGATGGAAAGCTTCATTCAGTATTGTTAAAGATGTTAGTTCTCCCCAAGTCTGACTACAGATTTACTTAATTAAAATAAAACTCAATTAGGTAAATTTGGTAGGATTTTGGTATGTTATGGCTAGACATGCATTATGTATCTGTACAAAGAAAGAGAATGACAAAACCCATGTGTTAAAATGTTACCCTTTCAGGAATTGGGCCAAAGGTATGGACTTGTCTTAGAAAATTTCTGAGATTCTGAAATTTCAAAATAAAAATGTTTTTTCAAGTGGAGGGATGTTGCCTGTAATGCCTCTCCTCTTACCTAAGATATATAGCGTGTTTTCTCTCACATGAGAATCAAACCTCTTTCAATAAAAAGAGTAACTGAATGTGCTCTGAAACCACATTTGCAAGAGTATATGTCAGTGATCAGCACAGGATACAATTTCTTTTGTAACGAATTAGCAGGTGAAGATACTTCAGAGTTTTGTGTAATGAGCCACCATCATGATTGTTATACCATCTTCCTCATGGATATTTTATTCACAGGCATTGGTCAAGTTCTTATTTTTGACCCACTCAAGGATTATTCTCAGAGTTATATAGAGAGCACATTCCTAAAATCAATCTAATCATCCTCAAAGTAAAATCCTTAAGCCTTCCAATTAGTTACTTTCAAATAAACAAATTGTTGCTTCTTGTTTGGTTGGAAGACAAATGAATGAACCAATCTGTTGTAAGCAAATGCTACTGTGACTGGCACAAGGTGAACAGTCAGTAATTGATGCCTAATGTGAGCAAAGACATTGAAATTCCCTTTCCCTGTGGCTGCCATAGTCGTCTTCCTGTATCAACACATGCTTGCTGCCTGAAGGCACATATTTTTTCAGTCTTTGGGACACCAGCTAGATGAGATCTTGCAATGAAGTATAGTCATATTCATTTTTTTAAATTTTTTAAATTAATTTTTATTTATTTCTGTATGTGTATCAATGTACTGTCTGCATGCAGGTCTGTGCACCCGTGTCATGCAATGCCGCGGAGGTCAGAAGAGCGTCTCGGATTCCCCTGGAACTGGAGTTGTCCTGGAATTGGAGTTTCAGACAGTTCTTGGCCGCCATGTGGGTGCTGGGGATCAAACCCGGGTCCTCTGTAAGAGCGGTCGGCGCTCTTAACCGCTAGGCCATCTCTCCAGCCCCCCATATTCATTTTTTAAAAATAAGGATTAATGGAATAGCTCCTACATACAGGTAATTATGTCATACAGATTATTGATGAGACTTCACAATCAGATCCTCAGATCCACTATGTAAAGTGGTTTTGTTTAATTTCTTCACTGGATTTTATAAAGAAATAAAAATATGTAAATCTTCCGGGCATGGTGGGGCACGCCTTTAATCCTAGCACTCCGCAGGCAGAGCCAGGTGGATCACAGTGAGTTCAAGGCCAGCCTTATCTACCGTAGCGAGCTCGAGGCCAGCTGGTAGTAAAGGGAGACCCTGTCTCAAAAAGAACAAAAACAAAACAAGACAAAACAAAACAAAAACAACAACAACAACAAAATGTAAATCTATGCTAAAGGCACCAAGTACCTAGTTGTAAGGCAAACAGCAATTTCAACGTTATATTCCTCTTTATCTGAAAGCAACTGTGCTCTTATAATGTGAATCACTTAACAGGTTCTAGAATTGACCTGCCACTTATTTTCAGACTTTGTATTCTTGGTATATGGATGGAGGGTGTGTAGGCATATTTTAGAGTAATATAAAATTAAAAGGGAAAGTATGAATCCTAAAATATGATTTGGAAATAATATAGTTTATTTTATGATGACATAATTTTAGTATAGGTGTGAAATACACACACACATACACACACACACACACACACACACACACACACATATATATATATATATATATATATACATACATACATATATACATATGTTGAAGCATTACAAATTGGAGGTAACAACCACAAAAGAATTTGGACAAAGAACTGTCTGAAACAGTAAAGCTCTCCCCAAAACAATAATTCTCTGCTTTGAAAACTTTAAAAAGACTCAGAAAAAGATAGAAGACATGTATGGCAGAATGTACCAACTCAGGTGAGGTGGGGATATGGAAAGGGAAATAGTCTAAACTGGACTGAGAAATGATGTATGAAATGCACAAAACTTCAATAAAAATATTTCAGGGCTGGAGAGATGGCCTAGAGGGCTGGAGAGATGGCCTAGTGGTAAAGAGTGCTGATTGCTCTTGCAGAGGACCCAGGTTCGATCCCCAGCACCCACATGGCAGCTGAGAACCATCTTTAGCTCCAGTTCCAGGGGACTTCGATGCCCTCTTCTGACCTCTGCAGCATTGCACTACATGGGTGCTCAGACCTACATGCAGACAGTACATTCATACACATAAAAAATAAATTAAAAATAAATAAATAAATAAATAAAAAGTTTTGTTTTTTTTTTTTTTAAAAAGAGCCAGGCAGGGTAGCACACAACTTTAAGATACTCTAGCACGCGGAGGCAGAGGCAGGTGGATTTTGTGAGTTCAGCCAGTGGCCAGCCTGGCGTACAGAGAGAAGTTCCAGGACAGCTGGGGCTCACAGGGAGACCCTGTCTCAAAAAGGAAAAAAGACCAAAAAAAAAAAAAATATATATATATATATATATATATATATATATATATATTTCAAATAGATAGAGTGTAAAATGCTTATCCTTGTATTGTTTTTCTGTCCTTTTTAATTCTATTTCTTACATTTTCCTATTCTAAGGTGAGACATCATTAAGAAGTGAATTTCCTTTAATATACTTCATCTGTTATTATATGATGTTTTACATGATATCTAAGAATTTAATAAAGATTATCTTGTCAATAATTTGGAAAGGTAAACTTACAGTTGTGAAATTGTAATCTGTTTCTAGACACAGTGGAAGGGCTGTGGCTGACCTGGCTGTACAGCATATAACAAGAACTCAAACAGAAAATCTTTCCTATAAAGTATCAGAATCTTTCAAACCCAAAGAGAACAGAGATTCTAGTGCCAAGGGAGATATACTGTAGTGGGTGAGCCGATGAGACATGTCCGTTCTCACTTAGAAGCTTTATGGAAAGGGCCAGGTTCTGAGGCCGTTTCTCAGTAGATGGCCACTGTCTGAGAGAGATCTTGCCAGAGGTTTTATTGGTCTCACAAGACCTCAAGTTGAAATGAGTGATCATGTGACCCCCGTGAGATGAAGCATAGAGAAGTAAGGTTGTATGTAATATGACTGATCTGACCTTCAAAGTTTGCTAAATTCTAAAGCTTTGTGGGGGCTCATGCTAATAATAGCCTCTGAAAATCAAAATATAATTATATCAACTGTGTAGAGGAGGGAAGCATTTATATTCAGGAAATAACATCTATCAAGGGTATTAAAAAAAGTTGGTTCCTTCTAATTGAAACATTTAAGATGCAATATAGAAGGTGACCACTGTATTTGAAGATGGAGCATTTGAACAGGTAATAAATGATAATGAGGTCATGAAGATGAGGCCATATACAATAGGACCTCAGTCTTGTTAGGGCAGAAAGAGATCCCATAGCTGCCTTGCACAGAGGACTGGCCATATGAGACAAAGGAGGACCTGGTGATCTACAAGCTAACGTGAGAGGCCTCAGACTGCCAGCATAGTAATCTCAGACATCTGCCTTTACAAGTCTGACAAGGTCCATTTCTGTTGTCCAAGCTAATTTTCCTGTGGCATTTTGTTATAGCCCCCTTCCCTCAAAACCTAATACAAAGAGTATAGATGCACCATGATTTAGGGAACCAAGTTAGAAAGATAGGGACAAACTGTAATAAAACCATATAAATAAATCTAAAAGTAGACCTGAATAAACCAACATACTTCTTTGTATCTTAACTCTACATCAACAGAAAATTGAATAAATTTCATTAGACTGAAACAATTCAATCCCATGTTGCTGTAATGTATTATCTGCAATTTGGAAAAAGTATAATAAAACAATCTTAGAAAAATGAAGACAAAACTACCATATGAAGAAAGTAAACTATTTAGAGCAATAAAAAATCAAAGATTAAAAATAAGTCCTGAAAGCAGTTAAAGAAAAAGAACAAATTGTATGCAGGAAAATGACAAATCTACTTCTTCCTCAGAAAAGACCAAGGAAGGGACATAGTTAAAAATTGACACATGGGGATAGAGAGGAGGTTCAGTGGTTAAGGGCACTGGCTATTCTTGCAGAGGAACTGGGTTTGATTCCCAGCACCCACCTGGCAGCTAACAACCTTACTTTAACTACAGTTGCAGGGCATTCAATGTCCCCTTCTAACCTCCATAGCCATTGCATGACACCAGTCCTCTTATATACATGCAAACAATATATTCATACACATATAGTACACATAATAAATAAAATATTTTTAAGAACCTGACACATGTATGATTACCTGAATTGTGCCAAATGTGTCACTTAACCACAATGAAATATTAGGACCAAGTAAGTGAAATGTTTGTTTTATAAGATGAAATTTCAAAAGAGAGGAGGGGAGGCCTTTATATATTATGGGAGATTCACATTTTAGGTAAAAGTGTACAAATGCCCCTTGACTCATGATGGTGTTACATCTTATCATGATGAGTACATAAAAAAATTGAAAGAATCACAAGGCAATAAAAGCCTGAAATGCACCAAGCCTTCTAAATAACCTGTCTCAACAACAGAGGATGTTCTAGTATTATCTTAATTATTGTTTCCCTGTTGTGATAAAATATTCTGACAAAAACAATTTGTATGTTAGTATTTGTCATCTTGACACTGGCTGGAGACACCTGGGAAGAGAGAACCAACTGAGGAATTTCTTCCCTCATACTGACCTGTGGTCATGTCTGTGAGGTGGTCATGACATAGGAGAGCCTAGCTTTCTGTGGGCAGTGCCATCCCCAGACAAGCAAGCCAGGACTGCACAAGAAAGGTATCAGAACAAGCCAGGAGAGCAACTCAGTAAGCAGCTTTCTTTGGTGGTTTCTGCTTTGCCTCGCACCTCCTTGAGCTCATGCACTGGTTTCACCGTATGATGGGCTATGAGCTGTAAGCAAAATAAACTGTTTATTCCCCAATAGAGAAGCAAAGTAGAGCACAACTCAAGGGAAAAAATGTACTTCAGTCCAAAGGGCATGGTTCACCATGACAGGGATGTCGCATCACATTCACAGTCAGGATACAGTGCAGTGAATGTGTGTGCACACTTCTTTCTCCTTTTTTATATAGTCCAGTATCCAGACCCAAGAAATGATACCACACACTTTTAGTATGGGTTTTCCTGCCTCAGTTGACCTAATCAACATAAGCCCCCATAGGAATGCCCAGAGAGGATATACTCCTTCATGGGTGAGCCTGCATGCTTGTCTCCCAGGTGATTCAGATATCGTCAAGTTGAAAATTAGCACTAACCATCACAACATCCAATCTTAGCCACATGGTATACTATAACTTGTTTGTTTAATTGTCATGCCAGTGTGGCCCACTGTGAGCTGTGGGGCCTGCTACTGCTGCCCAACATGAAATAGCATCCGTCCCCTGGAAAAATATTCACAATTTGAAGTAGTGCCTCCCGAGTGCATATCGTTTTCACGTCATCACAAGGTAAAAAATTCAGAAGTGAAGCCATTACAAGTTGGAGACTCTTCTATAAATGGAAGTTGGGTAGTATGGGAAAATAAATTTCCTTAAACATAAAGATCAGAGTAATGCAGAACACTAGAAGTAAATGTATTCTGTAGGGGTGGAGATAGACTTTGTACCCCGGAAGATTCAACAGCCATTGTCAGGTTTCAATTCCCAGGCTAGTTGGCACAAAGATAGATGTTGTTTTATTAGAATTTTATGAATGTACACATATTTTAAAATATTTTAATTATTATTTTTATTTTAGGTTTTACTTTATTTTGCTTGAATGTCCACAGGGGGCAGAAGAAGGCAACGGATTCCCTGAAACAGGAGTAGTGAACAGTTATTAGCTGCCATTATAAATCCTGGAAACTGGGCTGGAGAGGTGGCCTAGAGGTTAAGAGCGCCGACCGCTCTTACAGAGGACCAGGGTTCGATCCCCAGCACCCACAGGGCGGCCGAGAACCGTCTGAAACTCCAATTCCAGGAGAACTCCAGTTCCAGGGGAATCCGACACCCTCTTCTGACCTCTGCGGCATTGCACGACACGGGTGCACAAACTTGCATGCATACAGAACATTCATACACATACAGAACTAAAATTAATTAAAAAAATTTAAATCCTGGAAACTGGGGCTGCAGAGATGGCTCTACCAGTTAAGAGCACCGACTGCTCTTGCAGAAGACCCGGGTTCAATCCCCAACACGTACATGGTGGCTGAGAACCGTCTTTAACTCCAGTTCCAGGGGAATCTGATGCCATCTTCTGACCTCCACAGCACTGCACGACACGGGTGCACAAACCTACATGCAGACAGGACATTCATATACATAAAAATAAAAAAAATTAAAAAAAAAAGAAAAAGAAATAAATCCTGGAAACTGAACCCAGGTCCTCTGCAATAACAGTGTGCTTAACTGCTGAGCCATTTCTCCAACCCCAAATGTACACATGTCTGATTTATTTATAAATTTGAACCATATCATGGTTATGGACTAGTCATAATGTGCAAACATACATATGAAAAAAGATATGAAAATGTAATAATCCAAATTATAGCTGTAATTTTATAAATAAAATAGTTTTATGGAGGTAATATCCCTATATCGTACTGCAGATGTCTTCTTCACTCAGAACATTCAGTATTGGATAGAATGGAAAAATGTTGGTGAAATTGTCCCATTATTACTCTAAATGTCACTTGGCAAGAGATATCAAGGTTGTGAAAAGCACCCCAAACTACCTAATTTATGTAAAATTACTTTGAATATTTAATTTATTATTTTTTATTTTATGTGTATCAGTGTATAGCCTTCATGTCTGTATGTTCATCCATGTCATGCAATCCCTGTGGACATCAGAAGAGGGCATCCAATCCACTAGAACTGGAGTTATGGGCCATTGTTAGCTGCCACATGGGATCTGGGAATAGAATCTGGGTCTTCTGCAAGCGCAGCCAGAGCTCTTAACTGCTAAGCCATCTCTCCAACCCCTACATGGAGTTATTTTGAAATATTATTTTGTATCTGTTAAATAGAACATGATTGAGATCATCAAATCTTTCATTGGTCAATCTATTCTATTAATAGATGTTGCCTTACTGTGCTGTGATGGTAGAACTATTACTGCAGCATATTTTGCCCTATGCTAAATAACTCTAGTTTATAACACAGTAATCACCAAGCAAGAGCTTATCAATATACACTATTGTGTCTAGGCTTCAGACAGGTACATAGACTCACAAGCACTTGCACACACACACACACACACACACACACACACACACACAGAGGCACATACACGGGTCCACTTTTTTATCTTTTATTCTAATAATATAGTTCCTACAGAATGACAGGTCAGAAGATCACCTCCGAATTTTTCTAATTCTATTTTTGCAGAACACATAATGCAATATTTTTCAAGACAGAATAAAAGAGAATGAAAAAATATTAAGATATCAAGCTGGCATTGTAAGAAAAGAATTGAAAGACAGTATAAAATCTCAAAACATATTTCAAGAATTTCAAGAAATGAGAACAGTGGTCTAAAATAACAAAACTGAAATTTATTGGAGAGAAATGAAAAGTTGTTTTCTTAGATTAATGTAATAGCATGCTTAAGCCCAGGTTAGTCGACTGAATTCTGAATTGGGTCCCATTTCCTAGGGCTACATTAGATGTTCCCTGTCCTTCCAAACCAATGGCTACCCATTGCATTCAATGTGTTTAGGGAGATTCCCTTCAGCCACTTCAAGGTACATTAGACTTCCTAACTCTAGGAAGCTACTGCTGATTCTATGTCAAAGTGATGTCTCCCAAGTGGGCATGTTTAGGTCCATCATTTCCAGCCATCACCCCTACTCCAAGCCTTCTGCTCATCTTGCTTTCCAATAATTGTCTCCTCTCCTAACTCTGTGTTCTTAAGAACTTTTGGCTGAAACAAAAATACTGTTCAAATATTGAAATGTATTTAATTTTATTCTTAAAAATTCACTTGTTTGTGGAAATTACCAAGATACTTGAGATTTGTACCTATGTGTTGAGTCTACATTTCATAAATCTTCCTTTTCCATATGATTGATCACTATTTTTCATTAACTATAAATCACTGTTATTTATTATGATAGTTTATATTGATTGCCGATCTGATAGGATCTAGAATTATGTGGGAGACAAATTATTGGGCAGGAAGTATCTGGATTTGTGGTGGTTTGAATGAGAATGTCCCCCATAGGCTTCAAGTATTCAGACATTTTTTCCACAGTTGGTGGTGCTGTTTTGGGAGATCTTAGAAGGTGTGGCCATGCTGGAGGAAGTATGTCACTGGGGGCAGGCTTAATGAGTTCAACAAGCCTCACAGCTCTCCAGTTACTTTCTCCTCGGCTTCCTGTGCTCATTAGAAGATGTGAACCTCAGCTTTCTGCTCCAGCTCCTGCCACCATGCCTCCCTGCCACAATATTATTCCTTGGAACTGTCAATTGTAAGCTCAAATAAACTCTTCCTTTTATAATTTCCCTTGGTCATGGTTTTTTATCACAGCAACAGAAAAGTGACTAATAAAGTTTTTGGTACCAGAGAGTGGGCTGATGGCTGTGAAGAACCTGACCATATGGGTATTTGGAGAAATGTGGGACTTCAGATCTTTGGGCTAGAAAAGCTGTTGACTGCTATAAGCAGAGCTTAACAGACCATTCTAATAGAAGCTTGGAAGAAAGCAGTGGTGAGAAAAATGTATTTCCAGAGGAAAATAAGGACTTAAACAGGAACTGGGATATTTTGTCAGTCTGGCTGGAGTTTGCCCACAGCCCAAATGCTTATTTGAGGCTAATTTGAAAAACAATGGACTAATTTCTTTGGCAGAGGATATTTCAAGACAGCCTAACATAGAAATGGTGGTGTGGCTATTGATGGTGAATATTATACAGATCTACAATGATAAAGAGCAAATGGGGCATAAAGAAATGTAGAATGTACAGTTTGGATGGGAAACGTGCACTAGGGAGATTAATGTTGGAGTGAAGGCTTGTGAAGGAGAGAATCCCTTTGATAAGGAGATTAAAGTGATTAAGGAGAGGCCAAGAGATTTACAATTAAACAATAGAAACAGTACCTTCAGGGCAAAATCACACCCAGCTAATCCTCCAACTTTTGAAAGGAAAATACTGAAAGGGTTTTCTGCTCCAACAACTCCAGGGCAGAGAAAAGTTGCAAATATGGTTGAAGTAGGCCAGAGTCCATCCCAAACGTGCAGCCAAACTCGGCAGTTTCATTCATGTGGTGCTGTGTTTAGAGGCATGAAGGATGCAAGAATGAAGAGGTCATCAGTTCTTCCTCTGCCATTTCAGAGAGCCACCAAAGCCAGGCAGAGTGCAGCAGGGGCCTCCCTACATAAAGAAGGCCATTGTGTGAAGCTGTGAAGGTAAAGCCAGGGTGGCAGCAAGAAAAATTTGAGATGCCAGAGCTGTGAGATATTTGCCAAGTAGAGCTGCATACAGGGAGTTGTATCAGCCTAAGAAAGAGATGTATGTTGTTCACAAAGCTGGAAGAGCTGAGCCATCTAAGCCCTTTGGAAGTAAAGTCCCAGAAGTCACACATGGAGCTACTGGATTTGGTGTTTGCTCTGCTGGTTTTCAGTCTTATTTGTTCCAGTATTTCCTCACTATGCCTCTATTCCTCCCTTTTGGAATGGGAATGTGTATTCAGTTCCATTGTATGTTGGTAGTATGTCTTTTGATTTTACACGAGCTTACAGTTAAGAGATTGGCCTGGATCTCAGAAGAGACTTTGGACTGTAGACTTTTGAATAGAATTGAGACTGGTAAAGACGATGGGGACTTTTAAGGTTGGACTAAATGCATTTTGCATTTTATATGTTCATGAGCCTATGGAGACCATGGAGTGGAATGTGGTGGTTTGAATGAGACTGTACCCCATAGGCTTCAAGTATTCAGACATTCTGTCCACAGTTGGTGGTGCTGTTTTGGGAGACCTTAGAAGGTGAGGCCATGTTGGAGGAAGTATGTCACTGGAGGTGGGCTTAGTGAGTTCAACAACAGTTTAACTGCAGCTCTCCAGTTGCTCTCTCAGCTTCCTGTGTTCATTGGAAGATGGGAACCTCGGCTTTCTGCTCTAGTTCCTGCCACCATGCCTCCCCACCATGATGGACTCTTAATTCCCTGGAACTGTCAATTTGTGAGCTCAAATAAACTCTTCTTTTTATAAGTTCCCTTGGTCATAGTTTTATTACAGTAACAGAAAAGTGACTGATACAGTTTTAGATTAATTCAAGTCCAAGACCCACAATAAATGCGTGGCACTGCTTCCTGGCTGGTGTCCAGGTAAAAGAGGAGGCCAGATGAGCACATTCCTCACTCTCTGATTCCTGACTGTGGATTCAGTATGACCTGTGGTTTCCCAGGCCTGCCTCCATATCTTCCTTGTCATGATGGACAGTATCCCCTGGAACTGTAAGAAAATAATAAACCCGGGGCTGGAGAGATGGCCTAGTGGTTAAGAGCACTGACTGCTCTTGCAGAGGACCTGGGTTTGATCCCCAGCACCCTCATGGTGGCTGAGAACCATCTTTAACTCCAGTTCCAGGGGAATCTGACACCCTTTTCTGACTTCCGAGGCATCGCATGACATGGGTGTACAAACTTACATGCAGACAGTTCATTCATACACATACAAAAATAAATTAAAAATTAAAAAAAGAAAATAATAAACCCTATTTCCTTAAGTTATTTTTATCAGATATTTTGTCATAGTAGTGAGGTAAATAACTAATACATTTTCTACATTGTTGTTTGGTTATTATTCTATGTCAGAAATAGCTAACCAAATTGTGCATATGTAGCTCAGTTGACTGTAGGTTAAAGCTAAAATCTCTACAGATGTGAAAATTTGGCTGGGTGTGGTGGTGCACGCCTTTAATCATAGCACTTGGGAGGCAGAGGCAGACAGATCTTTGTGAGTTCAAGGCCAGCCTGGTCTACAGAGTGAATTCCAGGACAGCTGGGGCTACAGGGAGACCCTGTCAAAAAAAAAAATTCATCTGCATTTACCTGGAAACATACTCCTTTCAGACAAGATGTTATCCCAGTTTTAAATTTCTTTGGCTTATTAATTTTTTCCAACCTAGATTTTGAGGTCCAAATGAATATGCCTACTGCACTAAAAACTGATAAGTTCACTTCTGTATGTCAAGATCAGATATCTGCTACTAGGTCTTGATTTATCCAATTCAGCTTCTGTGATGGTGTACTAGGGCTGTCAAGCAAAATGCCACAGAATACATGGTGAGAGGCCTATAGTCAAGGTGTCTGCAGGGCTGGTTTCCATGGAGACCCTCTTTGTTTTTACAATGACCACGTTTTCTTTCCACAAGGCCATTGCTTACCTCTCTTCTAATAAGTATCCTGATCATATTGCATTATGGTTTCTTCATCCTAACCTGTAATTTTAATGTAATTCCGTCCTTAAAGATCTTATCTTTAAAAGTAGTCATACTCTAAGGTACAAGAATTAGTGTTTTAATTTATATATTGGTGGTAGTTGAGTGGGTCACAATTCAAACCATAACCACGAGCAGTGGCTGTGTGCCTATAATGGTAATTGAGGATTTGGATCTTTTCATTCACCCTGATAATTCATTATTCATTCATTCATTAGCTCATCAAATATTAAATGCCTATTCAATTGTAGGCCATGCTGTGGGTCCAGGGGAGATAAGCATCATTGCTCTCCTGGAACTAACACTCTAGAGAAGGAGAAAGTAAGGGAGCATAGAAATTGGCCCCTTATATTGCAGCATTGCGTGTCAGATGTGAAGGGCTCTGAAGAAAAATAGAGAAACTGTGTTAGAATTTTAAAGCATGCCCTTTTTGATAGTGTATTCAGGAGGCAATTCTCTAAGTAGATAACGTTACAGATTTTAATAAAGAAAGTTTAGGAATCTCCAGGAAACGTGTCCTAAGTAGATAGTACAACAATGATGAAAGCCATAGATCTTGGTAGCAACAAGAAAGAACAGAGGAAAAGGAATGTGGCACATTCGAAGATCATAAAAGGCAGAGTTCAAGTCACACAAAGCCTCCATATTGCAAGGATGAGGGGAATTGCAGGGCAATTTGGACAGGGGTATCACAGGACCTAATTTAGGGCCTTTATGGAACATCTTATTTCCTTAGTGGTGAACAGATTACAGTGAAACAAGCAGAAGCCGTGCTGCCCTTGTATTGACCAGGACAGACAGGATGAGGTCACATGGATGAGACTGAGACACATAGAGGTAGGGAGGGCAAGAGTGACACATACAGGATTCTAACATCAAAACAGATTGATGGCGTCTTTGGAAGTGTGCTGGGAGTTCACAGCAGCTCAGTGCTGGGTAAATTCTGCTCTTCCATGTACAATGTATTGGTGCTTAAAACTGTTCCCCTTGCCAGGAAACAGTGTGGGCAAGGCTGAAAGTGGTTACACAAGAGCTAGAATCACCCTCTCCATCCCGTGTGCATCCCATAAGGCATTCTTCCTCTGAACCTTGAGGAGCTTCCAGTCCTTGCCAATGTGAGTAGCAACACAAGAAGGCATTTTGCAGGAAGCAATACAAGAAGCAATTCTCTGAATTTTTGCATGTTTCGAGAAACCTAGGATTTCTAGAGGAAAGTGACAGGTGAGTGACAAAGCTGCCTGAAGGTTAGAGATTCTGTATCATGCAAGTGATTTTGATAACATTGCAGTTAACAAACACTTCCCTTAGAACCACTGGCTTATGTTACAGATTTGACCTCTCCTTTCCTGTCTCTGGAGATATTTGTTCATTTTCTAGAGGCAACTTTGTCCCTCCCTCTCCCTCCTTCTCTCTCCTCTCTCTGTGTCTTCTTTCCTCCTCTTCCTCCATCCATCCACTCCTTTTTCTTACTCCCCTCCCTCCATTTCAGTCTCCTCTCCATCTTTCTCCTACTTCCTACCACCTGAGGGACACCTGTGATAACCATATGATGCATGGTTTGGGTTTCATAAATTTGAGGTCATCGTTTTTCTCCTTAAGGTGAAAACAACTGTATTAGGAAATCACTGTGATTTCCCTAAGGCTCTGGGAAATGAGGAACCAGTACTAAAGTGGCTTTGTCTTGATATATAACTGTCTTAAATTTGAAGAAAAACTTCACTGTTCTGGATCACCAGTGAGATAATATTTTTAATATTTTAGTCTTTCATTGGCCATAGATTTGTAATTAGGAATCTACAAAATCATTGGTCATTTTAACCCCAGAGGTTATGAGTGAAATGTATCAGGGGACTCCAAGCAGACAGGAAAGAGGGGCGTGGAACGTATGTGGGAAACATCCAACATAACAACAGCATATGACAAGTTCATGTACAATGAAATGTATCAGGGGACTCCAAGCAGACAGGAAAGAGGGGCATGGAATGTATGTGGGAAACATCCAACATAACAACAGCATATGACAAGTTCATGTACAGTGAAATGTATCAGGGGACTCCAAGCAGACAGGAAAGAGGGGCGTGGAATGTATGTGGGAATCATCCAACATAATAACAGCATATGACAAGTTCATATACAATGAAAAATTTTTGAGGGCTTCATTTCAGCCTATGTATACCTGGGTTCTGTCTCCCCAAATTTCTTTTCTGGTGATGCTCATAGAGGTTAGAAGAAGGCATTGAATCCCTGAGAACTAGAGTTAGCGATGTTGTTAGCCACCATGAGGGTGCTGGGATTTGAAGCCAGGACCTGTCTCTGTACAAGCAGCCTGTGATCCTAACGGTTAAACTATTTCTCCAGCCCTCTGATAGTGAGCTCTTTAAAGAGGCAATTAAATACAATACTCCTGTATGAAATTCTCAAAAAAGTTTTTCAATAAAATAACTGTTAACTATATTAGAGAGGAAAAACTCAAATAAATAAAATGAGATTATCAATGTATGGGTTCTACTCACTATAACTGGCATCCTAATTTGTTGTTGTAGTTGTTGTTATGGAGCAAAGGATTGAACTCAGGGAATTTGCATCCTCAAAAAGCACTAAAGTACTGAGCTAAACCTCCAGCCCTAACTGATGTCCTACAAGTGGACAATTAAGCATAGCCACTCACAGAGATATCATATGAGAGCTTATGCTGAGAACGGTCTCTATGCCCAAGGAAAGGGAGGCAAATCAGAAGGAAAATAACACTTTACCTCAGATTTCAGCTTCTGGAACTAGCAGAAAATAAACACATCTTGCTTAAAGTTCCCAGCTAGTGGTATTTTGTTACATCACTTTACATAACTGCTATAATATGCATGCAAATATATTGTATACAAACTTGTACTGTTGGGCATAGATAGCAATTCTGAACCTCATGGCCAGGGGACCACTTGAGATTCTGAGTTTGATAATATTCCTCATTTTTTTTATTTTCAAGCATAGCTACTCATGTTCCTGACAGAGTTATACAAGCACAGCTCTTCTTGGGAGTGGGTATGTCCTTCCTTAAGAGGCATGGATGGTGTCTTAGTAATTTTCCTGTAAATGTGATAAACACTTTGAAGAGAGAGAGGGTTTGTTTTACTTCACTGTTCTAGGCACAGTCCATGCCTGTGGGGAAGTTATTCTGGCAGGAGCTTGAGACAACTGGTCACAATGTATCCATAGGTAAAATCCCAAGAGATGAATGCTTATATTCAACTCAGTTTTTCCTTGTAAGGCAGTCGAGGACCTCAATTATCACTATAATTTCCCACAGGCATTCCCAATCCTTCCTGCGTGCTCAGACGCTGTCTTCTGGGTGACTCTAGATCTCATTAAGTGGACCATTGAGATAGTATACCTGTTCTGACAAGTTCAGTCAGGCAGATTGAGTGTTGCCTTCCCATCTGGGAAATGCAGTTCCAGGAAGATGGTCAGTATGGAGAACATCCATTGGACTGATTTCAGGAACAGAGACTGGTGATGTGGATGAATAAATGGCAGGCATATTTTTGTTAACGATGACATGGTGATTTTACTTTCATCTAAGAGGAAATGGGTGAATAACTCCTGCACATGTCCACCTGACATAGGGAAAACTGTGGTGCTGGTGCTAGCCAAAAGGAGATTTGCCTTGAACAACTGAGTAAATGAGGGAAGGAGAATGGGAGTTAAGAAAGCATTGTAATCAGAAGAGGAAACATCACCAACCACAAATTATACATTAAAAGCAAGAAACGGTAAAGCTGACAAATTCTCTAGTGATTTCTAGTAACTGGTTGTGGAATTTTGGCTTACACTTCTCAATAGACAACTGCATTGTTAACAGATAAAGGTAGATTTGTGCTTTCCCCTTTCATATTGTATGCATTTTTTAGTATATCTAGTGTTTAAATTTTCATAACTCCACTTGAGAATTCCAGTGAAAGATTGGGAAGAAGTAATAACAGTGTGAAACTTACTCTGACCTCAACTATAATATTTCTGAAATCTTACCGTGAATAATAATGGTGAGTATAAGGTTTTTCTATAATATTTCACATTTACAGGGGCACTATTTTGGATGCCCTTTCTCCATGGTTTCTCCTGGGTATAATGTTCCTCTAAAACTCATTCCTTCCTCCATCTGATAAGGTACTTGGTCAAACACAACTTCTGTAAGATTCAGGCTAAAGCTCTATTACTTTTTCCTTTAGGTTAAGTTTTTTCTGGACATTTTTATAAAACATCCTGGATTTTAACACTTTATGATACCAAATTTTTTGCTTTATATTTTACTAAAAGACTCCATATACCTATGTTAGTGGTCATGATATCTTTTGAAGACCTTGAATACAATATCAGTATTTATGTGTGGAGTGAAAGTAATAAGGAATTTGTCCACAGTATTGAGGATTAGGAATGGATACAATTCTGAGAATAACTTGGTAAAGTCCACAGGTGCTGGGATTTCAGTTGCCTTGAGGACGTTGGCCTTATATTTCCCTTTTATTTTCCTTATATTTTCCTCTTGCATTACTTTTCCCTTTGGAACTGAATAAACGTCAAAAATAAGACCATTCATTCTACAATCATCATTAACTCCAGACGTTTTTTGCTCTAATATTGTCTTAAAGAAACCTCACTATTTCGCTCTTAGCCACATCCTACCAGAGAGTAGGGTTACATATTTGCAAGGGCTACTTTTCATACACACTAGCAGGTGAATCTGTCCTAGGAAGGTTTGTTTGAAGTCCACATTGGGACACAGTACCTGTGAAGTCTCAGAGCACATCACTGATTTGACTGGCCAGGGTGAATTCATATTAGTTTGAAGATCAATTTTCCTGAAGATTGGCAGACAAGTTTTTAGCAAAACTACAATTTAGGAGCAAAAGGGGTTGTATTTATAACATTCAAACTTTCAGTTGGGCTAATATACGAGGAAGGAGTTATATGGCTATCTTTCATCTTGGTAAAATTATTCATTACTGGGAAACTTGACCCAAATTTGGATGTAGTTTTTAATATCATCCCCATGTAATCGAAGCACACTTTTCTAGTCTTCACAATTATAAAAAATTAGTGCCCTGCAATGAAATACTGTATGTCAGCAGAGCAAACACTACATGGGTCACCAACATGATTTAGAGGCACAAAGTCATCTTTCTTTTTATAACCCTAGAAGATGCATTTTCTTTGAGCTAACAGAACATTACAATAAATTTGAAAACTAGATCCCCAAATTAACTGAAGTGTATATAAATTGTACCTTAACAAAAATATATACTTAGAAATATCTGGAAAATATATCGACATTAACAACTGATTGGGCTTCTGTATTTGAGGATCCTTAAATTTTGTTATTTTACTTTGCACACTGTGTTTATACATCCCTAATTACATTAATATCCATAGTCAATTACCCCAGCCAGGATAGTGACACCTAGTAGTTGATTGAATTGGTCTGTATTAATCTCCAGAGAAACAGAATGCACACACACACACACACACACACACACACACACACACACACTTTGGTTAACAGTGGGGGTTCTATCCCGAAGAACCAAGTGGAAGTTAAAATATCATTAGGTAGAAATATCCTCATTGCACGACACGGGTGCACAAACCTACATGCAGACAGTACACTCATACACATACAAAAATAAATAAAAAATAAATAATAAATAAAAAAGGGGGCTGGAGAGATAGCCTAGCGGTTAAGCACTCTTATCCTAGCGATTAACTGCTCTTGCAGAGGATCTGGGTTTGATCCCCAGTGCCCACATGGCGGCAAAGAACCATCTGTAACTCCAATTCCAGGAGAACTCCAGTTCCAGGGGAATCCCAAACCCTCTTCTGACCCTCCACAGCATTGCATGACACGGGTGCACAAACCTACATGCAGACAGTACACTCACACACATACAAAAATAAATAAAAAATTAAAAAATAACATCAAAAAAGAAATATCCTTTGTATTCTTCTGAAAATTATAGCTCAACTAATTTTAAATGTTACAGGAACACTTACAGTAGGACAAAATCACCCAACACACAGCCAATTTTATTAAGTGTTGAGTATCTCTTGTAATTTGTTGAATACTTCAGGGCAAGGTAAAAATAGAGTGGTTATATATTATAAAACTGCAAAATCAGAAGTCATGCAGCTGGAAGCTGGAAGCTGCACATATAAAGTGTATAATTTATTAGGAGGAATTGACTCACATGGCTAGGGAGGTTGATTAGTGCCATGATTTGCCAATTCCAAGCTAAAGACTCTGGAGAGTAGGTTCTATAATACAGCCTGATTGTATAATACAGCCTGGAAACCAATAGTGTTGGTCCAGTCAGAGGGCAGGAAACAATCTTACACAAATACATCCAGAATAATATTAATAAGCCACTACTGGAATCATGTAGCTATCCAATAACCAGAGGTTGATACATGTAGTAACCCAAACAACCCCTGTCTCCATCTGTTCATGGAGGCTGAAAAAGTTGTCATAGCTGGAAAAGGATTTTTTTTTTTTTGCAGATAAACAAGTTAACATAAAGCTTAGGTTAACTCAATGTCATTTTTCTAAGATTTATTTTTATTTTACATGTATGAATGTTTTGCCTGTGTGGATGTAAAGGCACCCATGTTGTGCAACTCCCATGGAGGCCAGAAGAGGGCATCGGATCCCCTGGAACTAGAGTTACTGATGTTGTTAGCCACAATGAGGGTGCTGGGAACCAAACACAGACCCTCTGTAAGAGCAGCCAGTGCTCTTAACCCATTTCTCAAGCCCCAAACGGTATCTTTATAAGAAGAAAAACCACAAATACATGCCACATGAAATAGGGTTAGAGACTAGAGTGAGGTAATTATAGACACCTAAAACCACCAGAAATTATGTTTAGTCTTCCAAGGTGGAAAGGGCCAAAGAGCTTCTTTTCTGGAGCCTTCAGAGGGGCTGGTGTCCTTTCAACTATGTCATTTCAGCCTCCAGACTCTAAAACTGTGGTGACTAAAGTGATGTTGTTTTAAACTAATCTGTGATAGATTTTCATGGCTACCTGTAGTGATTTATTTACTGTTCTTCTTGAAGAAAAGGCCTAAGGGTGGTGGTCTTTTGTTGTGTCCTCTAGTGGCAGCGTTCTTTTTTCAGGGAATCAAGACTTTGAGCATCACAGGGACAGAAAACACAAATCAAATCACAAAGATACTTCTGTCTTCATCCCAGACACTTGAACCTACATATGCTTCTCCCTAGGAACACACATATAGGTATGTGTATACATGTGTGTATTTATGAACACACATACATGTCTTTAATTCAAGGTATTCACAGTTATCCCCAGGACCCACGTTAATAACAGAATCAATGGATGTTCAATTTCTGTTGGTCCCAGATGAAACAAAGTATCATGGCAGTGTATTTGTATATAACCTGTACATATCCTTCCTTCTAGTTTAAATAACATTCAGATTACTTAAAATACCTAATACAATATATTATATAATATTTTATGACTCAGATATGCAGTGTTCTCTCAGAAGGCTCATAGAGTGAAGGCTTGGTCCTCAATGCAGACATTATTCACCTGTTAGTTTTTGGGACATGTTAAGCATGGTAAATGTTGGTCTTAAGGAGAAATGTCCCCCTAGACTCAGGTATTTGAACACTTGGTCCTTAGTTGGTGCCTTTTCTGTGGAGGTTATTTCATCATTGGAAGAAGTACATCACTGGAAACAGGCTTTGGAGGTTTATAGCCTGGACCACTTCCTGTTGTCTCTCTGAGTGTGGATGAAAATTTGATCAGGCAGCTTCCCTTTTCCACCACCATACCTTCTATTCCCTCCTATGATGTACTCGATTCCTCTGGAACCATAAGCCAAAAATACTCTTTGTTTCTTACATTGGTTTTGGTCATGGTATTTTTATCACAGCACCTAAACATTAACTAATTCAGGAATAGATCAGTTTTTATAAAGTGATTGAGAATTTCAGCTTTGCCTTCAAGAGTGAGATAACCCACTGACACACGTGGACTCAATCAATGGCAATATTGGATGGTGATAGAGACTCAGGAGCAGGGGTCTGACTGAGGGAAGTAGATCACTGAGAACCTGCCTTTGAGAGTCATCTCTTGTCCCTTTCCCTCTCCTGTCTGCTTCATTGAGAACCTGCCTTTGAGAGTCATCTCTTGTCCCTTTCCCTCTCCTGTCTGCCTCTCTGCTTGTTGACCATCATGATGTGAACAACCGTTCTTACCACCTGCTCCTGCTACCACCATGATGCTGTGTCACCTGACGCCCACAGGGATGGAGGAAGTCAGCTGCAGACTGAAACTTTTAAACCTTGACCCCAAACAAATCTTTCTTTCTTTTAAGATGTTTCTTAGGATATGTGTCAGAGTAACCAAAAATTCCAACTGAACCCAATGTAAATAGTTGTCACACTAGGCTGTTTAGAGAAAGGTGACAAGTGAAAAGTCTGTACATGTTCAGTGCAGTATATTTAAAATGTATTTTATGTGAAGTTGGTTGAATTTATGGATATGGAACCCTCTGATAGGGAGGACCAGCTATAGCATCTCAGGTAAACAGCCCTGGATGAGGCCTTTCACCCAGCCATGCACCCTGCCTCTCACCCAGCCCAGAATCCTGCCCCCTCACCCACCTCTGCACCCTGCCTTTCACCCAGCCCTGCCACCTGCCCCTCACCCAGCCCTGCGCCCTACCCCTCACCCAGCTCTGCACCCTGCCTCTCACCCAGCCCTGCCACCTGCCTCTCACCCAGCCCTGCATCCTGCCCCTCACCTAGCTCTGCAGCCTGCCCCTCACCCAGCCCTGCACCCTGCCCCTCACCCAGCTCTGCACCCTGCCTCTCACCCAGCCCTGCCACCTGCCTCTCACCCAGCCCTGCATCCTGCCCCTCACCCAGCCCTGCCCCTCACCTAGCTCTTCACCCTGCCTCTGCTGTTCTTTTCTCTCCCTCCCCATCCCTGTGTGGCAAAGTGACAAAATGTGTTTATTCCAGGCATTCCTGACTGTTCTTCCATGTCCTATAGTATAAAGTGGCTCCTCAGGTTACAGCTTAGATTATGTGAAATCCAAGTTTTCTGGAGTGGTAGTGCCTGAGCCTTTGTGAGGAACGCAAGAAAACAGAGGAAATAAAGCAGTAAGTCTAAATACTATTTTGCATGATAATTTAAATAATAGGACAATTATTTTAAGATTTGTGTTTCTGCTGATGTTTAACTACAGATAACTTTGGTTATCATCATCTTGTGCTACATTTCCATTTTTGATCCACTATAAAATATCATGTTTATTACACTATTACATTATTATTACATTATTTTATTGAATTACATTTTGATATTTATTACATTATTATTGTTCAGGAATATTCACTTATGATTGTGTGGGTGTTATACCCTACTCTTTACCTGTGAATAGATTATGCTTTGATTTAATTCAGTCAGTATTTAGTATTTAAAATGATATAGAGAATACCATTTAAAAAGTTACAACATGCACAAGTTTGTCATATATCAACTTAATACAAAATAGAGTCACCTAGACAAAGGGAACCAACCTCAGCAGAGGACTTGCCGCCACCACGTTGGCCTGTTGACATGTCTATGAGGCATTTTCTTAATTGTTGATTGTCACATGAGGTCTTATCCACTGTAGGTGGTTTTATTCTGAGGAGGAGCTCCTGTAGACAGATTCCTGCCTTGAGTTCCCAGCTTGGTAGACTGACACTTGGAAGAGTAAGAGAAAATAAACCCTTTTGTCTGAAAATTGATTTTGGTCAATGTTTTCTCCTTGCAAGATAAAGCTAATTGATACAAAACTTAGCACCAAGAGTAGGATATTTCTGTAACAGACCTGACCATGCTGTTTTGGGTAGGACTGTGGAACTATTTGAAGCTTTGGGCTGGAAAAGCTATTGAGGGCTTAGAGTTTAATGGGATGTACTCTAGTAACTTGAAAGACAATGCTGAGAGAAATGCAGATGATAAAGACCTAACTTGGGAAGTTTCAAAGAATATATATATATCTGATGCCGTGAATGTGGTATTTTTGAATAGAGAATCTGTGGTTTCTTGTGTTCTGGGGCCGAATAATCAAATGTGATGAACAACCGGCCAGCAGCATTGAAGTGAAACCTTTGCTTAACTGGGAAAATGGATGCTGGTTAGATGGGACTGAAAAGCCAGCTATGATTCAAAGAGTCCAGCATCATAGAAGTGAAATTTTTCTGAGAAGTGTTTCCTTTGGGTCAGCAAACAGAAATTTTAGCGCAGAGTGGTTCAAGCCTGTAGCTCAAGCTGGAAGCTGAACTTGGCAATATGTAAGAGTCTACAGTGTGGTTCTGGCTTTGAAGGCATGAAGCAGTCATAGAGAGCAACTGAAGCTTGGCAACCTTTGGCCTGATTGGAGTCCATGAAGTGAGGCCAGGAGGCTACTGATGAAGATACAGCCTCAGTATCAGTGGAAATTCTAACTAAGGCCATGAGATGTCCACCAAGGAGGAGCAAAAGTTGAACCTGTGAGCCAAGCTGTGTGCTTTAGATGACAGCATCAGAGAACTTGAGCTTCCCAAGACTCCCAGATGATCATGAATGAATCCCAGATACTGAGTAATGAGCAATATTGCTGGATTTAGCTTTGTTTAAGTGTACCTAGTCAATTTTGAAATAGCAAACGTAATTTGCTTTTGATTTCTATAGGAGCCGACACTTAAGGAAATTTCTATTTTGTAAAGAATCATCAGACTATTAAAACGTTTTGTGTTTTTCCATTTGTGTCTGTTTTTCAAGCATTAAATTTATTTAATATACATCAAATACATGTGTGTAACATTAAATGTATTTATAACATTAGATGTGTATATACATAAAAAAGACTATGGGACTTGTAAAGCTGAAATTCCTTTTACATTATGATATTAACTTGAAATCTTGGGGACAAATAAGAAGGGAAAGTTTATGGCAAAACTGATGTGTTTGTGTATAAACCGGCAAGGGCTCAATCGTGCTGGCTTGTTTTTTTTTGTGTCAAGTTGTCACAAAATAGAGTCACCTGTGAGGAAGGGAGCTCAGTTGAGGAATTGCTGCCATCAGTTGTGCTGTGGACATGTCTTCGAGGAATTTTCTTGACTGTTCATTGATGTGGGACATTTCAGCTCACTGTGAGCTTTGCAGTCTCTGGGAAGGTGGCCTGGGCTGTATACAGAGGTAGCTGACCAAACCCCGGGAAGCAAGCCAGGAAGCATTCTCCATGGTCTCTGCTTCAGCCTCCACTTGCAGGTTCCTGCCTTGAGTTTCTTCCCTCAGTGATGGATTGCCATGTGGAAGTATGAGATAAAATAAACCCCTTTCTCCATATGTTGGTTTTGATCAGTGTTTTATCACAGCAATGGAAAGCTACCTAGGCATAACACTTAAAACATAAAATAAGGGTAACAGCATTTTGTAGCTCATGACAATAGATTTACCTGATATTCTGGGTAAAGATTTCAAGAGGACAGAACACCTCTCATCTTTCCCCTAAATCTGGGTGTGTGCTGGAAGTTGAGAAGGCTCCGAACAAGGTAATCTGAGGCTCTTTCACCTGTGAGTCTGGGTTGTCTTCTATGTTAATTCCATGTGCCTTGGGATTCTCCTGGTATGGCAGGCTGTGTGTGACAGCACAGAAGACAGTGAGGGAGAAGCCATGTTTTGAATGCTGCCTCAGAAGATTTTTTTTTTCAAGTGTTCAGCAGTTCTTCCTTATCCATGAAACATATCTTCCTGGTCCCTCAGTGCATAAAATCAAGGGAGGGTGGCAGCTTACATACACTCAATTTTTCGTATACGTACATTCCTATGAAAGTTTCATCTCTATACTGAGCATTGCAAGACATAAACAATACTTTAACAATAAAATACAAAAATCATATCAACATACATTTCCAACTTTATTTAAAACCTTATTTTTTCTAGAATTTTCTATTTAATAGTTTCATACTACAGTTGAATGTTGGTAACTGAAACCACAAAATTGAAGCAATGAATCAGTACATGACACTCATTAGTCTGGAGAGTCCCAGGCCACATTCGCAGGAGAAACTGACCTAGCTATGTACAGAACGAAAGTCATTCTCATAATGAGGAAAGGTATGGAACAGCACAACATACTAATGTGGCCATTGTAGGAACAGGTACCAAGATGCAGAGGGAGAAGACCTCACACCCACCCTGATGCCTCAATGAGTGTATTACACTCACTTCTCATTGATTCTTTATGGTGCTTCAATGAGATAAGTACTAAGAGAGCTTCTTTGGCCCCTTTTACATTTAGTTAGGCAAAATCACACATGGATATGACACATAAAATATTTGAGATTGCAAATCTATTACATTTAAGCCACTTACTGAAGGCTAACACCAGAGCACAATTAGGAGCCTCGTTCCTTTTCAGTTTATGTTTGTACCATAAGGAGTAAGACATGGATGTAGAAAGCTGTTTTTCTGAAGAATCATGACTTTTAAATTCTAGACTGTCATTTTAATAGACCCAATATAAGTATACATGTAGATTATGCTTATTTATTATGTTTAAAAGGGGAGAGACATTGAATTAAAAATCATAATTTGGATAGGGATGCCATTAAACAAAAGACTTAAATGAGTCTGATTAAAATTTTTGTTGCCTGAAGGAAATTGGTTTTTAATTTCATAAGGTTTTCATAGATTGTTTCATCTAAATGACATTATAAATCACTCAAGTGAACTTTTTTGCATCTTAAACATAAAGGAGATAAATTATTTGTCCAAGATCTCAAGAGTCAGCTTGAAACTACAGGGCACATATTATACATCATTATAACTTATTTTTTAATTAAGTATTCTTAGAAAAATGCAAATACATTTAAAAACATAACATTGATCTTGACACCTCTCCTTTTATTTGCTAGATAACTTGCCATTAGTCAAAAGGATTATGCATTTTATTTTGAATGTGGCAATTATAGCAGAAAGTTACTATGAAAATGATTATGCATTTTTGTTAATACTGTAACTTTCAGTGAGAAATTACTTAGTATGTAGTACTAAGTAACCCAAGATATCACTGGAAGTTGCTGATTGTGTTAACTTGCTGGAAAGACAGAAGCATATATTTACATGTTTCAGCATATTAGTGATAGCTTCATCAATGTTAGTTCGAACAGACAGCTGGTTGGTGAGGTACTGTAGCTCTCCAAATCTTACAGGCCATCACCAATGCTCTTCATTGCCTTCCAGAACTTGGCAGTAAGATCCTATCTGCTGAGGACTCCACAACTTAAGAAGTTGGCCCTAAAGAATTCACAGCTCTCTGGACCCTTTCTAGTGACCAGGGCCTGCAGCTTCTCTCCTGCGGCTCTTTACATACAGCCTTCCGGTTTACTTCAGCCTGAGCTCTCCATCCTATCTTTCCTTCTCACTTGACTTCCTTTGTCCTCCTAGATCATCCTCTTAAACTGCTGAGCTCATGGCGCACAGAGGTTGCTATGGTCACAGCGGTGGTTGCTGCTACTCAGGAAGCAGCTACTGAAGCACTTTGCTGCTGTCATTTCGCTCTGGTCAGCTGCAGGAACTGCTGCTCTGCCTCCTTTCCAGCTGCCAACATAGCCACTGCTCTGAAGCTTCTGCAGCCTGGCCTGCTGCCTGTTGAGCAACACCTTTGTCCTCATTATGAAGGAGCCAGGCACAATGCTGCTTCTGAGTTTGGCTGCTGTTATTTCTTTTAAAAACATATTTTATTGGGGCTGCAGAGATGGCTCAGCGGTTAAGAGCACTGGCAACTCTCTCACAATGTTAATTGTGAGGCAGGATTGAATCACAGCACTCAGACAGCAGCTAACAACTATCTGTAACTCCAGTTCCAGGGTATCTAATGCCCTCTGTGGGACTGGCATGACACAAGTGTACTTACACACGTGCAGGCAATACACCCATACACATTAAAATAGCAAATAAAATATTAAAAATGACTACCCATATCTGAAGTCATAGCTATCCCCTCCAACTTCCTTCCACAGTCTGCTCTAAATTTAGATCTTTTTTGTTTCTTTTATAATCCACTGAGGCTCCCTGTATGCTCACGGATATGGGAACATCCAGTGGATTGTGTTACCAGCTCAACCTGCGCTTCCAAAAGAAGGCAAGAAAAGACAACTCAGCACATGCCTTTATGTCTGATGATGTAGCTAGTATCAGGTAACACGGGAGGATATCTCCCTGTACACTAACCAAGTGAACAGTGTGCTTTTTAACAAGAGAAGGGGTGTTCACACCAATCACAGTGTACTTTTCATGCAAATGAAGCTATTAACCAGTGACATTGTCCCTTTTCCATCAGTCACAACAATAATCCCTCTGTTAGGCCACCAGGAAGTGCTCCTTTTCTGATCTGGGTTGTAAAGGCTACAGGGTCAATTACAGTTCACTGGGGCCTGTGATGGCAAGTAGTTCTGTACAGACTGGAAATTGTTTGGATAGTCATGGCTGGGCTCACACACTGAGGGGCTATGATTCAGCTTCCTCCAGTGTGCTAGAATGAGGGCAGCTCTGCTGATCATGTGACTGGTACTCCTATGTTCAAAGGACAACACTGACGTGTCCTGTTTACATTCCCTCCTCAACATTTTGCTTGTTTACAAGAAAATAAGCAAGCCCTGTCCAGGGCACAGGGAGAGGTGGGTTCCCCTAATCTGTCTCATCTCTGCTGTGCTATTTTGCAATTGTCTAAGATGTATATGTAAAAGAAATTACAGGAAAGGACACAGAGTTCAAATCAGTACCAGCTTATCTTTGAATTAAAGAAATAGTACTGAAGATAGGAAACTGCTGTGACATGTATATTGTAATAATATGAGGAACAAGAGCAAACCAATGCCTTCTGGAGTGGCGCATGCCACATTGCATGAAATAATCAATGAATACCTTCACGGACACACAGGCTAGCATGCTGATCAGATTGGCAAATTAAATAACACAATTTCAGGGAGATTTTATTTGACATTGCTAAAATGTTTAAAATGGTTTGGAGAGGAGACTATTTTTATGGGCACCATTAATTCTTTCAAAGAGATAGTCATTCAAGGAAAAGGAGAGATACCTGTGATTGTCTATAAAGTTTCTGATGCTGTGATGTTAATTGTGAGGCAGGTTGATTAAGAGGATCCCTAGGCAAAAGAATCCATATGCAAATCTCGATTGACCACTTACCATACATCATGGAAAATGTTAAGCTGTGTTTGCCTCACAGAATGAGGAAGTAATTGTTCCTGTGGTGGTTAAACTTTGTTGCCACTTGGCTACTTGTGGAATCATCTGGGCGATTGGTGACTCAGAGCTGTGGGTGTCTTTGCAAGGACATTTCGAAAGATTAGCTTTGGGCTTAAATGTGGTTGGTACCACCTCACAGGCTCAGGGCTCAAGCAGAATAAGGGGAATTAAAAGAGAGCCATTAAGCTTGAGGTACTCTTTCTCTGCTTCCTGGCGGCTGTAAGGTGAATTGCTCTGGTCCACTTCCTGCTTCTTATTATGATGAACTGCTTGGTACCCAAGATACTGAGGACCAAAATCCTTCCTCTCTCTTAAGTTGGTTTCTGCAAGATACTTCTTTGATGATGGTCTCAAAAGTCTGACTGACAGACAGAAAATAAATGTATATTTAGAATTAAATCTGTATATTTAGATACTGTTCAGGGGAGTGCCGTGGCATCCCTGAAAAGGTAAAAGATTTTTCTGGAGACAAAGTAACAACATGACACTGAATAGGTCACTTAGCACACATTTATTTCCCAACAGTTGTAGAAGCTAGAATTTCAAGACCACTATACCAATAGTCTTGATTTTTTTTTCCTCCAGTTTCTTCTTAGTGTGCAGATGGCCATGTTCAGGCCGTGTCTTCAGCTATACCTTCCCTTGTGTTTCTTATTTCTATACTCACATTTCTTATAAAGGCACCTGCTTTGTTAAAATAGAGACTTACACTAATGGTTTGTTGCTTATTCAATGATCTCTTTAAAAAAACATCAACAAGCGGTATCATATTCTGAAATACAAGGGTCTGGAACTTTAACATGCAGTTTGGGGGCTACAATTTAATGTGCAATAAGCCTCACGGGCCTCTTACCTCATGGGCTGTAAATGGTTGAAATCTGAAATGCATTACTTTGAGGTCATACTTACCATAGGTAGGTTACTGCTAGCCAGATACCCACTATGCTAAGGTAAGATCATTTCTACAAGACTTAAGGACTAACCATGATTTTGTGGCTTTGTGGAAATTTTCTAAGAGCTGCACTGCATACCAAGGTTTCTTTCTCTTTCTTTTTCTTTCTTCTTTCCTTCCTTTCTTTTCTTTTCTTTCTTTCTTTCTTTCTTTCTTTCTTTCTTTCTTTCTTTCTTTCTTTCTTTCTTTCTTTCTTCCTTCTTTCCTTCCTTCCTTTCTCCCTTCCTCCCTCCCTCTCTCCCTTCCTCCCTCCTTCTCTCCCTTCCTTCCTTTCTCTCTTTCTTTCTTTCTTTCTTTCTTTCTTTCTTTCTTTCTTTCTTTCTTTCTTTCTTTCTTTCTTTCTTTCTTTCTTTCTTTCTTTCTTCTTTCTCTTTCTTCCTCCCTCCCTCCTTCCCTCCCTCCCTCCCTCCCTCCCTTCCTCCCTCTCTCCTTTCCTTCCTTTCTCTCTTCTTTCTTTCTTTCTTTCTTTTCTTTCTTTCTTTATCTTTCTTTCTTCCTTCTTTCCTTCCTTCCTTCTTTCCTCCTCCTCTCTCCGCCTTCCTCGCCTCCTTGCTCGTCCCCCCTTTCCTTCCTTCTTCCTTCTATTCCTCTCTCTTTCCTTTCTTCTTTCTTCTTTTTTTGTTCTTTTCTTTCTTTCTTTCGTCTCTATCTTCTTTCTTCTTTCTTTTTCTTTCTTATTCTTCTCTTCTTCTTTCCCCCTCCCTCCCTCCTGCCTTTCCCCTTTCTCTCTTCTTTCTCTTTCTTTTTCTTTCCTTTCTTTATCTTCTTTTCTTTCTTTCTTTCTTTCTTTCCTTTCTTTGTCTTTTTCTCTTTCTTTCTTTCTTTTTTCTTTTCTTCTTTCCACCTATCTTCTTCCTTCCTTCCTCCTCTTTCTTCCCTTTCCTTCCTTCCTTCCTTCCTTCCATTCTTTCTTTCTTCTTCCTTCCCTCCCTACCTCCTTCTTCCTCTCCCTCTCATTCTTTCCTACATTTTTATTCTTATGGACTGCAGCAACAGTATTATCAGAGAACTTGCTCCACATTGTCCAGGTCTCTCCTCCTTTTTCTTTATAAACATCCCCCTGCATAAATCATTTGCATGTTTAATCCCATCCTGGGACTGGATTCTGAAAGGACATGTGCAGCAATGCCAGCCTCAGGGCAGGAACTCTGCATTTGACAGATACGCAAGCCAAGAAGGAGAAAGGATATGCTTTCTATTGGAATAAAAGGGTGGAGGCTTCAAGTGTTCTCTTGTTTGGAGGGCCTTGCTGTAGAGAGGCTGGAAGTGAGCTAGCAAGAAGTCACTGGTCTGGAGTTAGAAATAGGGGCAAAAATCAGAGCAGTCAACAGCTACTGTACACAATCTAAATGTTCTGGACTGATAGCCTTAACGATTGTGATCAAGATTTTTGAACTAGAGAGGATGTTGTTCTAGTTTGTCTTCCATTGCTGTGACAAAACACTGATCAACACCAACTTGGGGAGGAAAGGGTTTATTCACCTTGCATCTCCTGGGTCACAGTTCATCACTCAGGGAGCCCAAGGCAGGAACTCAGGGCAGGAACCTGAGGCAGGAGCCGAAGCACAAGCCATGGAGGAATGCTGTTCACTGGCTTGCTCCCCTGACCCATGCCCAGCCTGCCCTCTTATACAGTACACAACAACCTGCCCAGGGTAGCACCACCCATAGTGGGCTGGGCCCTCCCACATTGCTCAACAATCAAAACAATACTCCACAGATGTGGCCTATGGCCAATCCAATGGAGCCAGTTCCCCAATTGAGGCTCCCTCAACCCAGGTGTGTCAAGTTGACACTAAAGCTATCCAGCACAGATGTGAAAAACCTAGTGTTGATATATAGTCAGGTATTAACTACCTATTTTTAATATGTATTTCTATATTCAATGTCAATCTTCTGTTCCATTATTTTCTTGCCTCTAAAAAGGTAAAGTAAAAAAAAAAAAAAGTAAAATTATCTGTGTCTGTAGTCAGCTTATTACAAAGGACTTATAGAATATCTGGTCTGCAGCTCATCATGAAATCATCTGGAGAGAGCAGTGGTGCAGACATACTTCCAGGTTCTGAAACAATGCAGTGGACCAGCATCTTGGCCCTGTGACCAAAACAAAGAGCATAGTATTCCCTGTGGTATGCTTTGGAAATGGTCCCACCAATTGACCAGCCTGGGGCAAGAAAGCAAACCTTGTAGTCCTAAAGATCACCTTTAGGGAGCCAAATAGCTTCTTCATAAGGCAACATATAGCCATCTACCAGTTGCCTTTTTATTGATACAAGTATATCAAAAAGTATTCACCATGGTGATTCAGAGAAATACAATTGTTAATCATGGCTTTTCCTGATAAAATGAAGCTGATGTATAATCTTTACAAACCAATTATGTGTTATTACCAATAGCATCTGTCAGTGTTGGTGATATTTATTACTATCTTTCAACATTGAAATGTTTTCTCTGTTACATTAAATGAGCTATATTCCCTCAAGTAGAAGTGCTTCTATAATATGAAGAGTAGTTTTTCTTTGTTGATATTTGAGCTAAAATCTCCAGGCTTGGTTATGTATGGAATGAGTATTTCTATGTACAACAACCCTCAAAATTTTCACTCTGTACTACATGGTATTTAAAGTTGAAGCAAGTAGGTCAGTCAGGGTATCTTGGACACAAAGAAAGTGGTATCTCATAGACTGTGCAAATATTAAGTAACAGAAAATTCTTATTTCATGAAGTTAAATTGAAGCCCTTCTTTATCTGAACTATATTTAAATCCCCTAATGCCTCTTCCATAGCAAGTAATTAGCTCATCGTCCCATGAATATTATTGAATTTAAACTTAAAATTCCTTGATTCCTAATACATATATTGTGAACATTCTTCTGGTTATAGATTGAGTTGTTTGAGGTCATTTTTTCAATAAAGGGCAAATGGAATTGACATTGTCTTACCTGATGAGACCAGAATTTTCCCAGGTGCAGCTTTATTATGGGATGCTGGTGATGGATGGTTTATCTTGCAGTTCCAGTTGTCATAATGAGCTCAGTGGCTACTTTGAGAGATAATCTAAAAATGGTGTTAGAGTATGTGATGTTTTATATAATAATTCTAATAAAGATCAAAAGATCTATGGTAAAATAAGTATGACAAGAAAATTTAAAAATCAAAATCAGAAATTTAGAATTTTGGTGTCTTCTTTGGAAGAAGCCAAATTGATGCCATCAGTTTGTTCTGAAGATCTTGGGTCAGTGATCCTCAAGATCAGCTGCTTTTGCACCTCAGAATCATCATTGTGGTTTCCATATTGGAATAGCTTTCAACTTGCATTGAATTCTGAACTTATTCTTATTTGTGAAGTTTGAATTTGGCAGTTGGCAGTCTGTAACTGCATGTCTGCAATTCTTGCTAATAATACTGATAAGACACAGTAAACAAAGCATGTTCCTATTACTAGGAGAATGGAGGAGGAATCAAATCCCTCTCTGGATGTCCAAAAATATAGTTAAGGAAGTTCAAAGATAATGTTCTCTGTTAAAATTTGAAATATCCTTTTCTGAGATTTATGAAGACATTACATAAAGAAAGTGTTATGGGAAGTTGGCAATAATTACTTTAGTAATAGAACTGTACAAAGTGAATACAGTATAAAGCCTCTATAGTACTTTGTCACATCTGCATGTAACAGGAAAAGATCTATGATTGGAGAGCTTTGTGGGTCTTCTTATCACCCATTCATACGGAGGTAAGTGATGGGAGTTCTTGGGAGAGCGAAGGGCCATGGCCTACCCTGTGATTCCTTCAGACAGAGAGCTCAGTGCTACTAAAAGCTTTGCTGTTTTCAAATGTTGATAGCAGTAATTATTTCAACTATTAGAGTAGTTCATTATGCTTTAAGGAGTTCTCTCTGAACTATCCTTTTAAAAGTTATCTCTTGGTCACTTGACATTAAAGTACACATGCCACAGGTTGGGAACAAACATAAAGCCACTGTAGTTATTTGTAATTGTTAAAGCTCTTTAACAAGAAGATGTTAAAAAAAATATTCTTAAAATGGATTAAGGTAACTAGAGCATATTCACATTCCCTGGAGATAAAAATTGAATGAAAACTATCTAAAAGTTTCAGAAATATTGGTTCCTGACCATGCTCCACAGTTGATGGGTGACATTTGCCATCTAAATGACTTCTTCAGTTCTTCTCAAGTTTCTTCACCAACTCTAGTTTGAGTTTATGCCACAATATGAGGAAATTTACCTCACATCTGCTTGAAATCTTCTGGTGCCTCCCTGAGGCTGTGAGGCACGCCTGTGTGAAGGGGAGAACCAAGTATCAACTCTTCCTTTACAAACTCAGAGAGGAAACAATTTTAGCATTACGGTGGTTTATTCAAATTCCCCTGGAGATTTACTTTTGAGGTAGTATGTAAGATCTTATTACTGGTAAAGTCTATATTTTAGCATACGATTTGCTGGAGAATTTGTTTGCATTTCCATATTATCCTTTTTCATGTACCAAAATTTTACGGTAGCTACATTTCTAAAGAGTGAGAACACATTTCTCGACAAAGTCCATATTTTTGGTTGAGGAACAAAGCTACTGAAAAGTTAGCTTTGTTTCTATTTTTCCCTATTTTGCCCTATTAGACAAAGAACTCTATTAGAATAAACCCCTTTCTTGGCATTGAACACTTGGAAAGTGGGTACAGTAAGTAGTTTTTCCACCTTGGTTCAATATATCTCTTGTTAAAGGATCACTTAGATCAAAGCCATTTTGATAACACAGATCAGCGAAAGCTATTTGTTAACATCCAGTTTTGTTTTGGGGTGTGACACACCAACAAATTATGTAGGTCAGGATGCCAAATGAGGCTCTAATACCTCTGTATAAAGTGCTGAGGGTTCCCTAATAGAAATCAAGTAATCTGTATTCTGATGATATGGGCTGGGGGACAGCAAGACTCAAGACATAGTAGTTTGCCTGAGAACTCTGATCAAGAATGGCGCCTAGAACTACACATTGGCAAGTGGTAGCAATTGTTAAACACAAGATAAGACTCCACAACTGTGTTAGAGGTGTAGGGTCAATGTTTGGATGGTTCCTAAGTATCATAAAAGGGCAAAAGTGCTCATGCAAATATTCAACATACAAATGGATGAATGGCCTCTTTCTTGTTAAGGAAGCTTCAGAAGAAAACACTTGAAAACCCTGCAGAATGCTAGTTCATGTCATGGATCCTAGAAATTCTCACAAGATTTTGTCAGTTTATGAAGATTGTCTCAAATCCTGAAAAAAAGCACTCGTTTTGCTCAGTATCCATTTAAACCTAAGTTAAATCTCAATTGAAATTATTTTGGAGTTTTATTCTATTTAAAGAATGCTTGTTTTCCTGCTTAAGTAGATCATGATACATCGCTGTGTTTTGGTAAAATTATAATTTATCTCTTCATTCTTTTATCTCCTTTTCTGATAACACTGTGGAGGAAGCAAATTAATCCCCCCTCCCTGGTTCCTTTCCTTTCTCCCAATTTCCCCCCTTTTCTCCTTTTTTCAATTATAATTATGTTTTACATTATTTTTTAAATTTTATTTTTGTGTGTTTCATACAGAATATCTCAGTCAATCTTAATCACCTTCATACTCTCTTCACCCTTGGCACTCTCTCACAGCCCCTTACTGGAACTAATACTATCGTTTAATACTATATTATTTGTGTTAAGGCCTATTATGTCAGGTTAGGGTTCCCAGATGTTTCTCAGTGCAAATTTCAGTGCAAATTTACCCACTGAGGTCTAGTATGCCCATCCAGAGTCCCTCTTCTTTAAAAATACCAGCTCTTCCTCACCCAATAGTAATCAGCTGCCAATATTTCTTCAAATAAGATGGGGGTCTGCTGCTTATTTCCCTAGTTCCATGCTGCTTGTGTTTGTGCAGGTCTTGTACATGCTGACACCATTGCTGTAGGTTCATATGAACTGGGTCCTAGGAGCTTGTAGGATACTATTTCCATATGTTCACGCACCTCCTCCTTGGCCCTTTCAATCTTTCTGCCCCCTCTTCCATAATGGTCCCTGAGCCCTGGTTGAGTGAAGCTTAACATGGGAGTCCTGTCCAAGGACCCATACTCAGCAGATTCCTAATCTCCAGGAGTTGGCCATTTCTGATAGTTTGTGTTCCTGGTCCTCTTTTGCATGAGGGAACTTCAGTGAGAGTTGAGAGATACATTTGTGTTCTCTTTACTTCTTGTCCTAACTTCCATGAACCCTAGGTGTAGAGATTGCCTTGTAGATGTCCCACTTAGGTTTGGGCAATTCACAATGTCTGTGTTTGACCAGATGGTACTCTGTAATAGTCTCTGTCTGGTGCAGAAGCTTCTTCTTCTTTTTTTTTTTTTTTTTTTTTCCTGTAGTGGCTGGGATATTTGACTGGAAATATAAGGATACACATTTTGTACTTAGTATGAAATTACATTAGCCTAGGGATTTGACAGCCTTGGGAATTTATCTAAGATCTATGCATGTATATTTGGGTATGTTTAGAGTGACATACATGGGTTTGTTCCCATTGAGTTCAATTAGGTGTTGATTACCACCAAGATAAAAGTGCCAGTACTGCACCAATGTCATATGCTGTGCCGGTTGTTGATGTGGTTACATGGTCTTGAAGCTGGTGTTGGAGCATTGATTGGTGTTCTCCCTTAGCAATTGGCCTATTGCTCTCAAAAACTATGAGAGCTAACCTTAAGGGGAAGTGACTTCCAGGTCAGTTCTAGCTCCATTGTTCCAAATCTTTCTTTCTTGTTTATATCACAGGTTTCCTTTCTCTCTCTCAACAAAATAGCATATAACCTACTTGTTTCTTAAGAACTGAATGAAAACCAAATTTGATGTTTGGAATTTTGACTGAGACCCAGGAAAGTGCAGGTGTCTCCAGTGAACTCAGAGATGTCATTGTCCTGACATGTTTCCATTTTACAGAAATGAAGGAAAGATCTGGAATATTCTCTTGTATTGAGACACTGGAAAGACCTGAGGATAGATCAACAGTGAGGTAATGGGCTTTGGGAACTGAGAACATAGTGCTATTTCAGTGAGTACTGCTACAAAGCTCAAAGTAAGAAATAATTTTATAATTTTTAAAATAATTTTATTTGTATTTCATGGGTCTGAGTGTTTTGTCAGCAGGTATGTAAGTGCACCATATGTGTGCAGTGCCTGGGGAGGCCAAAAGAACATGTTGGCTCTCCTGGAACTAGAGTGATGGGTTGTAGTTAGCCACCATGTGCATACTGAGGACTGGATCTAGGTCCTTGGCAGGTATAGTCAGTGCTCTCCAGCCCCAGGGCTAACAATTTTTCTGATAGTCCTGAGGTTTTGAATATATATGTATCATGGGCTTTCTGTTTTGCATTTTGTAAAATCTTGAAGTATAAGGATATCACCAGGCTGGTTCAGTGTATGAGTCCATATACCTAAGGATATCCTGTATATATAAGGATAAAAATTTTACCTATAAGCCTGAGCTTTACAGAATTTTGGGAGAAAGTAAGTAATAATTTGGTACTATCTAATTGGCCCCATTCCATTATATGCTTGTGTCAGTAGAATTTTTAGGTCTTGGAGTATCAGGCACAGTATCTCTATCAGTCTTGTCTCCACTTAGGATCTACCTTAAGTATTGGAGAGAGAGTAAATGTATATACAAGTATTATTTGCAACTTGGTCATGAATTTAGGGTGTCTCCAGAATATAAAGGAATACCTGAATCTTCTGGTTTGCATATAATGTTACAATTTATTTGGAAAAACAGATTTCTCTCTCTCAGATTTTCAGGGCTATGATTAGAAAGCTTGAAGGAATGTATGTCAATCAAAGACATGAATCTTAGTGTTAGACTTAGGGCCAGGAGATAAGAAAGACTTATGGGTTATTTGAAATTCTCCCTGAATCTGTGGATATTTACTCTGAAGGGGAAAAAAGAAGTCTTAGTGTAGAAATAGTAACACACATATCCATAAAGTGATGAGGCTGACCTTTTATATTAATAGTTCTCCTTGATTATTTAAGAAAAAGATAAAAATATTTTTTGAGACATGGTCTCTCTGTAGGCACAGCTGACCTGGAACTTGCTATGCAGACCAGGTTGGTCCCGATCTCACAGAGATCTGCCTGCATCTGCTTCCTAAGTGATGGAATTAAAGGCTTTGGGCACCAAGCCCCATTTGAAGTATCATCCTTAATCTAACCAGAGAACTTTTTCTTTGTCTTATATTTTCTTTTGTAAGATGAACAATGTCTCTTTGTGTTCATTCTGTTTCAATCTACATGTCTCTAGCTGCATTGATCCTGGCCTCTTCAGAAAACACAGTAAACAGTAGTGCTCCAGAAGAACGTGAGGAGATATATGAAAAACCCAAAAAGATAAAAAAAAAAAAAGCCCCAAGAGGTTCCCCAGGAAAATGGAATGGAAGAGCCACCTGTCCCTTCCCCTAAATGAAAGAAAAAGAAAGCTGTCCCCAAGGAGGAGCTGGTCAGTGACCCTGAAGGGACTACTACTACCAGCACAAGCCCCCCTGTTTGGAAGAGGGAGAAGTCTGCACCTAAGAAATGGCCAGTGAACCAGAAGAGACTGCAAACATGAGTGTCCCTAAGAAAAAAAAAGGAGATTTTCTTCCAAGGAGCCACCTAGCTCTGGGTCTGAAGCTGTTGCTGGCAACAGATGTCACAAAGAAAAAGAGAAAGTTCCGAAAAATACCTCAGGAAGATTAGAATGGACTTTTGGGTAGAAAGGCGTGCCCACAACAGCTACCTTCACAAATCCATGATTAACCCCAATAAAAAAAATCACAAAAAAATCTACAGGTCTCATCAGTAGAATCAACTGGGTTGTGGTTCATCTCTCTTCTTGATCTGTGTGGGGAGCGGGTGTGGCGACAGTCCTAAGAAGGCACCCGAGACTTTAGCAAAGTTTTATGACTAACACCTGAGTCTTATGATTAACACCTGATTCCCTCCTACCTCAAAGTAAAGTCACGCTCACCGTTTGAGCTGTGCAGGTGCACCCTGTATACAAGATCAGGCCAGATGATACCAATAGACTAAGGCCACGCAACCTGGGCTGGGAAGGTGGATAAATAGAGGGACTTTCTAGATAGAGGGACTCTCTCTCCTTTCTAGTCTTAGGAGAGAAGCTTGCTTGCCTGAGGAAGGAGAAGGCTTGGAGAAGGGAGAAGGCTTAGAGGGAAAGACCTGAGGCTTAGAGGGAGAAGCTTGGAGAAGGAGAAAAAGATGTGCCTGAATAAACCGTTCTGACAAGACCTGCCTGCCTGAATAAACCGCTTTGAGAAGAACGAGCGAGAGCTGCTTTGTTGCTGCGGCTTTATACAAGTGTTTCCTACAAGTGTGCAAGTGTTTCATACAGATCTGTAGAAGCACAATTACATTTTACTCATCATAATTCTGTTGGCAATTCCCTTTAAGATGTTCTAGTATTGATGTATAAATTAGGATTGTCATGAGAATGGATATAAGAATAAAATATTTTCTTCAGAGGAAACATTTTTAAAGGCAGAGTAAGATTATACCTGAACACAAATGATACCATCGATAATGGCAATGGTGGGTGGGTCAAGGTGATCTCTGGACACTTTGTGTCTTCAGCTGCCAACTTGATGGCTGTCCATCTTCAACTGGAGACCTAGATGTGCTTTTTTGATAGACAGAAAACAGTCCCTAGATCACAGCCACAATATCACACAAAAATATTGAAGCAGAAAATAGTTACATCCAGTTTTCTTGGTGACTTGTAGGAACATTTGGATGGATTCTGAGAGGTGAGAGCCTCAAGCTCAGTAGTCTAGAAAGGCAGATTCAATAGCAAATTAACAAGTACTATGCATGCACTCCTCTCTGAAATTCTCCTTCTTGTGAAAAACAGCACATTTAGACAGAACAGCACAAAATTGCAAACATAAGAAAAAGAATCTGAAATGGCTTGATTCCATGTAGAATGAACATATAGGATCCAATATATCTAGGCCTCAAAAACAGAATATGGAGGTAACTCATCACAAAGGGACACAACTTTAACCTGTGCAACTTACATCATTGTTTGCACACTCTTGACAAGACATAGCAATAAACAAAAGGGAGTTCCAGGGGTCCTGCATTTTTTGAAGGCTGAAAACTTCATTTCTTTTTGGAACTTCCAGGAAAACTCTAGAAAGAAATGAAGGCCACCCAAGTTAGAAAAAGCAAACCAAAACTGAAGCTCATCATTTAGAGATGCCTGAGGTATATGTGTCAGGTGCCATCACTGGTGTTTGGCAGAGATTCAAAGGTAGGCATAGAAGAAGGAAGTCTTAAAAGTATAACATACAACCAAGAAAAACAAACAAGGAACAAGAGAGAACTTCGGATATGCTCTGTTTGCAGGCTGTCACACGAGCCAATAAAAGTGAAGTGCTCACGTCCTTGGCACTTGTTCTTCTAGTTGGTTCAGAGTTGGAAGGTGCAACAGAAGGTAGAAGGGTAATCTTCATGGACCAGGTACAGGACTTAGTGGGTTTCTTGTTATAGAAGCTGTTGCTTGGCTTCCTGAGATGGTTTTTGCTGTGACTGTGAGTTATAGTTCTACTGTTCTTCATACTTCATGGGCTGGCTGCAATCGTTTTCTCTCCTCTGTCTCTCCGTCCACATCATTAGCAGTGTCATAAGCGAGATATTACAGGCCCAGGCTTGCTGCAAATTTTGGAGAGTCAGAAGCATTTGGCATACTGACAGCCTCTGGGTAATTGCTCCATAATGTATATAAAATCCTTGGCATGTATTGGAGATGACTTAGTACCATAATAAACACATTTTGAAAGACTTATTTTCAAAGTCTCTCAGTTGTTAGTATGATTTGCCCTTGTTATCCAGGGGTCCCATCCCTGGGATTCACACTCTAGTTTTCCTTGTAACAATCCTCTTGTGAAGAAGAAAAGCCTTTGACCTACTTAGCCTTGCTGTACAGCTCCCGTTGAGTTCATTCCATTATGGTTCTACATTTCTCCATGAGCATTTTATAAATTCTTCTATTTTGGACAATAATGCGTACATGTCTCTTAAAATACTAATGCTTGTCTTACAAATCTCATCCCTGAGTGATTCACGCACCTTGTCATATCTTTTTTTTTATTTTATTTTTTTTATTTTTGTATGTGTATGAATGTACCGTCTGCATGCAGGTCTGTGCACCCGTGTCGTGCAATGCCACGGAGGTCAGAAGAGGGTCTCAGATTCCCCTGGAACTGGAGTTCTCCCGGAATTGGAGTTTCAGACGGTTCTCGGCCACCATGTGGGTGCTGGGGACCGAACCCGGGTCCTCTGCAAGAGTGTCGGTGCTCTTAACCACTAGGCTATCTCTCCATCCCCGCACCTTGTCATATCTTATTGAAGTTTTGTGCATTTCATACAACATTTCTTAGTCAAATTTAGACCCATTTCCCCTTCCTTGCCCCCACCCCACCAGAGCTCCTGCATTCTGTCATACATGTCCTTCATCTTTTTCTTAGTCTTCTTTTAAATGTTTTGATGCAGAAGTTTACTGTTTTGGGAAGAAGTTTACTGTTTCAGTCAGTTCTTTGACACAGTCTTTTTGTTGTTGTTGTTGTTCCTGCCCAAAGCACAGTAGCTTTAGTATATAAGCACATTGCTAGCATGAAGAAAACTGAGTCACTTTTCTCCAAGATCTTCTCTTTGAGTCCATTTCATTTCTCACTGGGTCAAGAAGCTCAGCCTAGGAACTGTTAGCCTGCTGGCAGGAAAGAACTCTGAGGCTTACAGCCTTGTGAAGCTGTCAGTCTGGTTCTAGGAGGGAATGGCATTTTGTGGATTATGGCCACACATGATTAAAGGACCAACAGATTATATATATATATTGTTTATATATATTATTTATATTATATAAATATATATAATGAGATAACTATATGATTAAGATCAGAGATATATTCGTCAATATATATATTCGATATAATATATCTTATGATGATATATATGATCTTATTATATATCTCTTGGTGTCAGAGATAGAGAGCGGACCGGGGAGACATAGGCTCGAGAGAGAGGAGAGGACTAGGGGCAGAGATAGGGAGAGAGAGTATTAGTAGAGAAGATAGAGGGCGAGAGACGAGAGAAGCGGGAGAGAAGAGAGTAGAGGGGAGCGAATAGAGAGAGGTATAGAAGGAGATGATGTAGAGATTCGAACGAAATGATGAGAGGAAACAAGGGATAGAGATATAATCTGTGGGGCCGGGCAGCAGGGGGGGCAGAATTCCACAAAATATAGAGAGCTAGGAACAACTATCTATATATATGTTGTCATATATATATATATGACAACAACCAACAATAGTTTACCTGAGGGATGCTAAAAACTCTTCTAGAAAACTCTGAGAAATAAGTAAGAGTTTCAGTAAAGTGGCAGGATACAAAATTAGCCTAGAAAAATCAGTAGCCTTTATTTACACCAACAACAAGCAAGTGGAGAAGGAATATAAGGAGACCTTACCACTTACAATAATATAAAAAATATACCTGGGAACAAACCTAACCAAAGACACCAAAGATCTCTACATAAATCTTTATTTTCTCCCTTTATCTTGTTTCCTGGGCACAGGAAAACCAAGGTATTAATAAATAAGCTATAAATTAAGTATATCTCTAACATAATTTAAATGTAAGTATTTTGCAATAAGTGTGATAAACAGAGTAAATTACTTATAAAATAGCATTAACTCTGCAGCTAGAAAGAATGAAAAGGAACCTCTATTTTCCCCTTTAGGTAAATAAAAAGATGACAGTTTGTTTACTGTGGTCATTGCAAATAAATGCTCTTAAGGAGATTTTTGTTAGGATCCCTACAGGTACATAAACAAAATATATGTAAAAGACTAAACTCAATTTACTTTGTGTGTGTAATGCATGTGCATGTATGTGTTTGTGTATATGTGCACATGAACATGTATGTAGTTGGGTGTATGTGTGGAGGCCAGAGGCAGACATGTTTTTTCCTCAATTGCTGTTTTATTTTGTGAGACCAGGCTTCTCAGGGAAAGAAGAGTTCATTGATTCAGCAAGGCTTCCTGACCAGTGAGCAATAGGGTCCTGCTTGTCTCTGCCTCCCCAGTGTTGGGATTGCAGGGACCTGGAGCCTGCTCTTTCTCTCTCTCTCTCTCTCTCTCTCTCTCTCTCTCTCTCTCTCTCTCTCTCTTGAGGACATGAACTCAGGTCCTCATGCATAGCAAGCACCTTACTGAGAGAGTCCCCTCATCTCCTCAGCTTCATCTTCTTTCTTTAATTTAGTAAAGAGGAAGTGTTCTGGCATCTGGGGATACAAACAGGTCAATAGGCCTTAACAGAATACATGAAATCTGGCACTGGAGACTATGGGGAGTGAGTCTCTAAAGATGGGATAGTGAGGTCTAAATGTGATTAAAATTTATTGTATGAAATGTACAAAATTCAATTTAGATATATATTGTACAATAATTAGATAAGAAAGTAAAACAATATTTATTTACCAAAAAGTGTTTGGATGTTTTGTTTCTTAACTCCATCTTGATTAGCTAGAATAGTCCTTTGTATGTCTTATAGGCTTTATATAACTTGAGTGCTGTTAGCTTTATACTATGGCTTGATTTCTCCACTGGGCTGGAAACTGTCCTCTGCTGTGTAGGGATTGTGAGCAGTGCTGGCTCAGGAGAGAGATGAGGAGACAGTGGGATCAATATCTGGAAGGGAAACAGTTAGGTAAAACAAATGCAAGGTGTGATATTCAGGATTTTTTTTTCCATCCTGGGAATTTTAACCAGAGCCCTCACATTCCAGCAACTATCAAAATAGTGAATCCTACACAGGAATACCCCCGTTTTTGCCACACTGGCCCAGGACTGCATGAGAATATCATCACTTTTCTGCAAGATAAGAATCAGTTCTAAGCCACAGATCTTCAAATCACTATAATCGATTCTCACCTTTTCCCCATGAAACATCGAGTGTGGCTTGTGAGCAGTAGAAAACAATCCTTTGGCCTCTGCCCACCACAGGACACCAGGTTATTTAACACCATGCACCTAGAAGATTGAAAACTGTACTCATGCTTCCTTCCTAAGATTAACACATCAATACTTTTTTCATAACGGCATGGAACAAAGAAGCATCAGATCTTAGGGGTGCCACTTTGCCCTGACCTAGATTAGAAAGCACTCTAAAATAAATGTAACTTGCCTTGGTATCTTTGAGATTCCCCTGAAAGGATACAATACTGCAGAGATATTTCTTTTTTTATTAGATGTTCCCAGGCCACTCCAGCATGGCCGGGTCTACTTATAAGACATTAGTCACATCTCACCTCGAAAATCATTACCTGTCTGAACTTGTCCCCATTAAATCTCTTTGCAGGTAAGGTTCAGCTTTTAATGTTGAGTTCACAGCAACGCCAGTGCCCAGCTCTGCTTGGTGTACAACAGACATGCCATATATATTCTGTGGATGGATCACTATTAATGAATTCTTATGATTTACCTCACAACTCTCTAAAATATCTCTGTATGTCGATACAATCAATTTATTTGATCATAAATCTTTGGTGTGCATTTTTAGGATTATTTATTAATATTTTCCTATTTACATAAATATTCTGAGGCAACCTGTATTGCCAACCAAGTCCTTGCTGAGCCTTCTTTCCTTGGAGGCTCTTCCCTTAAGTCTGATCTGAGAGCATTTCATGTATTGAAGAAGTTCCAATGTTAATGAATGCTCCTCAGAGGTAAATATGGGATAAGGGACCAATAATTGAAGCCTATTGCAAAAACAGATTTTTCACCCTATCATAAGATAAATGATATGAGTGTCATTAAATTGTTCTAAATTGTGCTGTTCTTCTGAGAACTGAGTTCATAGGCTACTGCAGCATCTTTTTTGTAACTAATTGCTGATTATTATTTTTCATCTTCCATTTTTATACAATAACAAAATAATCTCATTTATGTTATTTTATTATTCAAGAAAATATGTTTGGCACAATTCCTATTTTCTTGTAAAGAAAAAGAGGACATAATTTTATATGCATAAAAAATAATTGATGAGGCTGGAGAGATGCCTCAGCAATTAAGAGAACTGACAGTTCTTGCACAGGATCTGGATTTGATTATCAGTACCCACATGGCAGCTAAGAAACATCCATAATTCTTCTGACCTCTGTGGCCACAGCATGTCATGGGTGCATTTACATACATGTAAGCAATACACTCATAAACATAAAATAAATATAATATACTTATTAAAAATAAATACTATTTTTAAAAGAAAATGAACCACATTAATGAGACAGCAGTTTTTTTTCTTAATGGACTTCCTATTGTCATAATAGCTTCACACAATGGAATAATCCACTAAAAGTGATCTACCAAATTAGGTTTTTCTACAAAGGCAATAATTAACAAAGGATATTGTTATATATGTTGACATTACTGAGAGGCAGCGTAAATCACATTCATTTTCAAGAGATGTAGGCAGTAGTACTCGAATATGTATTGGTGATCTTTTTTCTAAAGTTTTTCTCTTAATTTTTTCAATCTCTGACATTAGGAAAATCTATATTATCTTTAAACCCCCAAAGAAGGAGAATGAAGAAGACATAAGAAGATGGAAAGAACTTCCATGCTCGTAGATTGGAAAATTAATATAGTAAAAATGTCCATTATACCCAAATTAATATACAGATTCAATGCAATCCCAATTACAATCCCCATGAGTTTCTTCACAGAGTTAGAAAAACAATATCCTTAAATTCATATTGAAAAACGAAAGACCCCGAATAGACAAAGCAACCCTGAACAAAAAAAGCAATACAGGGGGGAATCACTGTACCAGTCTTCAAACTATATTACAGGGATATAGTCATAAAAACAGCTTGGTACTGGCACAAAAGAGACCTATAGACCAATGGAACAAAATTGAAGATCCAAACTTGAGCACATACAATTTCAGCCACTTGTAGAAGAATAAAATTAAACCCCTACCTCTCACTCTGTAAAAAAAAAAATACCAAATTGATCAAAGACCTCAATGTGAAAACCGAAACTCTGAAGGTGATAGAAGAAAATGCTGACAATAATCTACAAGACATAGGCATAGGAAAAGACTTTGTAAATCAGACAGCAGCTGGGCAGGAAATAAGGTCAACAATTGACAAGTGGGACCTTATTAAACTCAAGAGCTTCTGTACAGTGAAAGAAACAAGCAATGAAGTGAAGAGAAAACCCACAGAGTGGGAGGAAGTCTTTTCCAATGATACATCTGACATAGCATTAACATCCAGAATATATAAACTACTAAAAACCAAAGCAGGAAGAAAAAAAGCGACTCACTCAAAAGATGGAGTAAAGAGCTGAACAAAGACTTTGCAAGTGAGGAACTAAAGATGGCTGAGAAACACTTTAAAATTGTTCAACATCGCTAATAATTAAGGAAATTCAAATTAAAACCACTTTAAAATATTATTTCATTCCAATTAGAATGGCTAGGATCAAGAAAACAAAAGATACCAAATGCTGGAGAGGTTGTAGGGAAAGGGGAACACTCATCCACTGCTGGTAGGAATGTAAACTCATACAACCACTATGGAAAGCAGTGTGGAGAACGCTTAAAAGACTGTAAATGAGCCTACTACCTGAACCTGTCATACCACTCCTGGGTATATACCCACAAGACTCATCCTACTGCAAAGATACATGCACAGCTATGTTTATTGTAGCTCTCTTTACAACAGCAAAGAGCTAGAACCAACCCAAGTGACCCTCAAACAATGAGTGGATAAAGAAAATGTGGCACATCTACACAATGGGATTCTATACAGCAGTAAAGAAAGATGACATCATGAACTTTGCAGGTAAGTGGATGGAACTAGAAGATATAATGCTAAGTGAAGTAACACAGAGACAGAAAACAAACTATGAATGGTATCTCTCATTTTTTGGATGCTAGCACTAAATACCTAGTTGTATGGCAAACTGAGCCACATTAATGTTATATTACCTTTTATCTGAAAGCAACTGTGCTCTTACAATGTGAATTCCTTAACAGGCTCTAGAATTAACCTACCACTTAAATGCAGACTTTGTGATTTTGGCATATGGGTGGATGGTATGTATGCATATTTTAGAGTAATATAAAATTAAAAGGGAAAAATGTGAATTCTGAATTATGATTTGGAAATAACATACAGTTTATTTTTAGACAACATAATTTTATATGTGTGACAAATATATATATATATATATATATGCATAATTTGAAGCAATACAAATTGGTAGGAACAATAACATCAAAAGAACTGTGACAGGAACTGACTGCAACAGTAAAGTTCTCCCCAAAACAATAATCCTCTGCATAGAAAAACTTTAAAAAGCCTCAAAAAAAGATAAAACATATGTGGCAGAATGCATGAACTCAGGTGGGGTGGGGGTCATGGAAAGAATCTCAATTGAATAGAGAAAAGATGTATGAAATGCACAAAACTTCAATGAAAATATTAAAAAAGAAAATCTATATTATCATTTAAAGCATGTTTGTGAGGTACTCAGAAACAAAACTGAAACAGAATGTGAAGCAAATTATTATGACCGCTCTTAACACTTATCAACAGGTACAAGAATATCAAGCATTTTATTGGTAGCATAACTTTTATCTTCAAACAATGAAGTGAATATTGCTTAGATATTTATTGTATTCTATTCTTTCTCAGAAGGTATCTAAGAACATAGTTACATCATTTTTATCTATACTTCAATTTTTCTATCAATAATATAATTGCTTTCTATTATTTTGAGGCAATATCTTTAGTGACAAATTCATAAATATGTTTATGATTTTGTAAAAAAAGTATCTTAAAACTCAAAAGAGAAAATAACTAAGGTATATTATTAGTTGAAAGAGTTTCTTGGGAAATTTCAACTTGCTTTTGAAATTAACACAAGAAATATGTTTGTGTGCATGTGTTTGGAGATGTACATGTGTGCAGGCATGCATGTATGTGTGTTGGTGTGTAGGAGCCCAGAAACTACTTCTGGTGCTGTTAGACTACATCCACATTAGTTTTGTGAGACAGCTCTACTCTTTGCAGCAGAACTGACCCAGGAGTCTATGTCGGCTCACCAATAAGCTCCAAGGATCTGCCAGTCTCCACCTGAGAAACACTTGTATAAACTACTCAAAAAACAAAGGAGGATGAAAACAAATGGAAAGATGGTGTAAAGAGCTGAACAAAGACTTCACAAATGAAGAAATAAAGATGGCTGAGAAACATCTTAAAAAGTGTTCAACATCCTTAATAATTAAGGAAATGCAAATTAAAACCACCTTAAGATTTCATCTCACTCCACTAAGACTAGCTATTATCCAGAAAACAAAGGATACCAAATGCTGGATAGGTTGTGGGGAAAGGGGAACACTCATCCACTGCTGGTGGGAATGCAAACTCCTGCAACTCCTATGGAAAGCAGTGTGGAGAACTCTCAAGAAACTGAAAATGAGCCTACCACCTGACCCAGTCATACCACTCCTGTGTATATACCTACAGGACTCAACCTATTGCAGAGATACATGCCCATCTATGTTTATTGCAGCTCTCTTCACAACAGGGAAGAGCTGAAAGCAACCCAAGTGTCCCTGAACTGATGAGTGGATAGAGAAAATGTGGTACATCTACACAATGGAATTCTATGCAGCAGTAGAGAAAGATGACATCATGAACTTTATAGGTAAATGGATGGACCTGGAAGCCATTATGCTAAGTGAAGTATCACAGTCCCAGAAAAACAAATGATGAATGATATCCCTCATTTGTGGATTCTGGCACCAAATCCCTAGTTGAAAGGCAAGCTGAGAAAAGTTAACATTATACTTCTTTTTATCTGAAGGAAACTACGCTGTTATAATGTGAATTCCTTGATGGGCTCTAGAATTAACTGACCATTTATTTTCAGACTTTGTAATTGTGGCATATGTATGGAGGATATGTATTCATATATTAGAGTAATATAAAATTAAATGGAAAAATGTGAACTCGTAAAAAATAAAAAAAAAGTAAAAAAGTATTATCTGCACTGTAAACTATTTCATTAAATTATGTAAAAGAGAATTTACTAGTCTCATCAAATTCTTGAATGGAGTTGAAAGAACAGAATTTTATTTTTGATATTTCTATAAACTATAAGTAATAATATTTTAATACTAAATACCCTTTATTCTTGAGAATTTCATACACCTATAAAATATTATATTATCATATCTACCCCTCATTTCTCTCCTCCAACTCTGCTAAATCTTCCCTAGTATGTTTCTTCCCACATCATGTCTTTTTTCCTTTCTTTTTTGGATAATTTATTAAGTCCATCTAGGAGACTAGGGCACCAGATAGGTGCATGGATGTGGGGCCATGCACTGGAACAAACTCATGCATAAATAAAGAAAAATGATTCTTCCCTCCTCCTGGCAACTCCACTGCCAGTTGCTCCTCAGCCAGGATTTTGGCTGGACTGACCTTCTGCAGGTTTATGCAGGTAAGCACAGTTGGCTCATGAATGGGAAAACAGCATTTCCCAGCATTCCCCACTTCATCTGGCTCTCACATTTATTCTTCCTCCTACTCGATAATGTACCCTGAGTCTTGGTAATGGGGGGGGTACTATGGTTGACTTTAGGACTGAGCACTCAGTCTTTTATTCGAACCGCTTTGACCAGTAAAACCACTAAAATTGACTACTATCTACTGCAAAAAGGGGTCTCTGACCAAGGTAGTCCAGGTCTACGTGTAGAAGGATAAATATTCAGAAGGCAATTTGACAGCATGACCATTTAGCAAAATAACAATAGCAAGTTCTACTCCATAGTTGATGATTTTCCCAGCCAAGGGCTTTTGATCAGGATTACATTACCTGTCATGAAATTCTCCCCTGCTGAGCAGACCTCAATTCCCATCAGAATATGATTAGTTACCATATAATTGTCATCCAACTATTATACTAGTGGACAGATTTTGGCTGGTCAATGTTGTAACATGTAGCATCCAGTACTGGGTAAGAACACTGATGTTTCTCCCCAGAAACTTACACAGCACTTTCTGGCACTATGAAAGCTGCCCAGCAGGGAGGAAGTTTCCTGCTTGGTTTGAGAGTGATTTCTCTATGTCTTGCATTCAGCATGTGGTGTCATAATCAGTAGAGTCTTAACACACAATTGTGGCCAGCAGGAAAGGGCAGTGAGAACAGCCTGTGTTATTTTGGAGACCTTTGTGGTCTCCATGACCAATAACTCCTACCGAGGCAGTCCATGACTTCTGGGATTTTCACTAAATAACTTAATTCTTCTAGGAATAATTTTGTCTCCCTGTAGTCCTGGCTGGCTTGGAACACACTATGTAGACCAGACTGGCCTTGAACACAGAGAAACCTTTCAAGCCCTGGAATTAAAGGGGTGCACTACCATGCCCAATCCTTTTCTGATTTTTTTTTTTTTGAGATAAGGTTTCCCTGCAGCCACAGCTGGCATGGAACTTCCAAAGTAGATAGAGATCCACCTGCTTCTGCCTCCCAAGTGCTGGGATTATAGTTATGTACCATTATGCCTGGCTCAAATTATATTTTCATTTTTGTTTTTTGACAGGTGTCCCTAGTCCCAGTCTGCCTGGAAGTCACCATGTGGACCAAGTTGGGCACAATCTTACAGAGATCTGCCTGCCTCTGCATTCCAAGACTGAGATTAAAGGCATGCTCAACACACCTGGATTTAAATTATATTTCTTTTTAAATTTATTTTTGTATGTGTATGAGTGTACTGTCTGCATGTAGGTCTGTGCACCCGTGTCGTGTAATGCCGCGGAGGTCAGAAGAGGGTTTAAGATTCCCCTGGAACTGGAGTTCTCCTGGAATTGGAGTTACAGACGGTTCTCAGCCGCCATGTGGGTGCTGGGGATCGAACCCAGGTCCTCTGCAAGAGCAGTCAGTGCTCTTTACTGCTAGGCTATCTCTCCAGCCCCTTAAATTATATTTCTAATTGGTCTGTGATATAATAAGTTCTCATGTGGCTTTCTGTACAGTCCTCCTTTGGTTTCATCCATCCTCTGTACTCCCATGGCATTCTCTGCATACACCTTTCTACCCATGATGTTTCAACTCTTCTGTCATTCATTCATACTCATTATTCCCCCTTCGTTAACATGGCTCTAAGACCCATTTCTAATTTCCTGGCTTGCATTCATGCTCACAGTTCAACACACAAACAAGGCTAGAAATTTGAATCTAGGAATGTCCGTGAGAGAAGCTGAGGCTCACTCAGTATAATTTTTTCAAGTTCTGTACATTTAATTTCATTGCAAATTTCATTTTTCCTTACAGATGAGCAAATTTTCATTGTGTATATGTGTCATACCACATTTTTCCTTATTCATTTATGTTCTGATGGGCACTTTGCTTGATCCCATTTCCTAGCTATTGTGTGCACGGCAGCAATGACCATGGATGTACAAGTGTCTCCACAGTAGAGTAAGAAGTCTTTTCAGCATCTGCCCAGGGGTAGGATAGCTGGGTCACATGGAAGTTCAATTTCAGTTTTTTTGAGAAAACTCCAGATTGATTTCTTTTTTTTTTTTCATTTTTTTTAAATTTAATTTTTATTGATGCTTTGTGCATTTCGTACATCATTTTCCAATTCAGATCAGGCATATTTCCCTTTCCCTTCCCCCCCACCCCCATCCCATCCCAGATCCTGTATTCTGCCGTAACTTTTCTTGATCTTTCTCTGTTTTTTTTTTTTTTTGTCATTTTTTTTAGCTATAAGTGATAACATGTAGTACAAGGAGCCTCGTGCACAAAACCAATCTGCAGGCTGTTTGCCCAAACCCCAGCCAGCCCCACCACCATCCAAGTGGGTGGTGACAGGTTGTTTGTTCAACAAGTTGATAAAACATGCTAATGTGTCCAGAACTACATGCTGTAGTGTGTTTCTTACACATTCACTCCACATGCAGCCTTTACATTCTACCACGCCTGCCTCTCCGCAGATTGTTCACCTGGCTAGAAAAGGCAACAGGTGGATGAGAAGTAAAACAGTCCCCTCCTCTCTCGAGCTGTTGACTTGGCACTCTGGTCAATCTGGCTGGTTTATACTTCTGACCAGTATATAAAAGTCCACTGTCACCACAAACCATGCTAGCATAGGTTGTTGGCAATATGAATATTCCAGGGAGAAGGCAGGACTTAAAAACATTTAATACTAGAGCATTCAACGATAGGATACGGGATGGTGAGGGCATTTTTAGGATTCCATAAGAGAATGTCTCGATAAGACTTGTATCAGTCCATTGCCTAAGGTGGGGTTTAAGAATTCTGATATCAGAGGAACACTTAGACTGTTTGGGTTCTTCGTATTGTGGTGTTTGATTTTGTTGTAGTTATATAGTTAGCAACACAAATCTTGCTTCTCATGTGTATAGGTGGGAAAGATTTTATCCTATTTTGTATGCTGTCCCACCACTCAGTTGACTGTTTCCATTGCTGTACTTTTTAGTTTCATGAGGTCCCATTCGTCAATTGTTGGTCGTATTTCCTGAGCTCCTCCAGTCTTATTTAGAAAGGCTATACTCGTGCCTTTTAAAAGGAAAGGTGTGCTCTCCACTTCGTCCCTTTATCAGTTTCAGGCATCAGGTGGTCATTATCCATTTGAAATTGTGTTTTGTAAGTTGAGCTGTCTTTACTTTTCTGGAATAAACCCAACTCAGGCATGATGAATGATCTCTTCATGTGAAATTGAATTTGGTTTGCAACTTTATTGAGAGTTTTAACATCCCTGTTCATGAGGAAAATTGGTCTGTAATTTCTGTTTTTGTTTTTATCATATTAGTTGTCAGATAATACTAGCTTCATAAAAAGATTTAGAAAAGACGTTTCTTCCCAAAAATTGATAAAAATAGAAAAATAGAGGGTTCATCCTTTAATTTTGTATTTTAAGCTATAATTAGAGGATATTGGCGTTTTTTTTTTTTTTTTTTTTTGATATTCTGATGGAATTCTGTAGTGAATTCATCTGGTCCTTGGCTGCCTTGGGATGATTTATTTGGGAAGCCTTTTATTACTCCTTTGGTTTCATTGCTGGTGATGTATCTGTTTAAATTATTTCACTTGGTTTAATTTTGGTGTATCATATGAATATAAAAATTTATCCATTTCTTTTAAGTTTTCCAATTCAGTGTTATAGAGGTTTCTAAGGTGTGGTGTCATGATTTTCTAAATTTTACTGGTATCTGTTGTAATGTCTCCCTTTTCATATTTAATTTTACTAAGTTTGATGTTAATTGTTTTTTGGTTACTTTTGCTAAAGGTCTGTCAATTTTACATTTCAATAAGAATCATTTATTAATTTCATTAAACTTATATATTGTTTTATCTCATTTCAATTTCATTCATTCATGTCTGATATAATTTCTTCTCATCCACTGCTTTTGAATTTTTGTTCTTGTTTTTTCTAGGCCTTAAGATACATCATTAAGTTACTACTTTGAGATCTGTCAGATTTTTGATGTAGTCACTTAGTACAAACATTCCTCTTAAAGGGACTGCCCTCAGTGTATCACACAAATTTTGATATGTTGTGTCTTCATTTTCATTTAATTCTGGAAAATTTTATTTATTTCCTTATACATACATCATCAATAATGTGGTGTTTAATATTCATGAGGTAGTATACTTTCTGTAGTTCCTGTTGCTGTTGCTATCTAGCTTTATTCCTTGTGATCAGATAGAACATGATGTTATATCAATTTTTCTTTATTTGTTGAAACTTACTTTATATCTTAATATGTCATCAATTCTGAGGAACATTCCATGGGCTGCTGAGAATGTGTGTGGTCTTTACTGTTTGAGTGGAATGTTATATAGATCCTGTTAGCTCCACTTGAGTTATGATTTCATTCAACTCCAATGTTTCTGTGCTTTATTGTCCAGATAAGCTATTAGTGAGAGTGGGTTTAGAATCATCCACTATCACTGTGTTGAGATTAATCTGAGGCATTTCAAATACCAGTACTTTTTCTTTATGAAACTGAGTATGACTATATATNCTCCATATTAGTTTTTCTGTTTTCTGGGATAAGCGAATGGGAAACTTCTTTTTTTTTTTTTTTTTTTGGTCTTTTTGAGACAGGGTCTCCCTGTAGCCCCAGCTGTCCTGGAATTCACTCTGTAGATCAGCCTGGCCTTGAACTCACAAAGGTCCACCTGCCTGTGCCTCCCAAGTGCTAGGGTTAAAGGCGTGTGCCACCATGGCCGGCTTGCATTCTGAATCATTCTCCTTAGGAGGCTATGAAGTTAGTAACTTGGGAGAAAGACATGCAATCTTGTTATTTCATGTATTTTTATTTATTTATTCTTGTTGTTGCTGATGATGTTGCTTTTGCACTGAGAAAAATCTAACCAGAGTTAGTTTGCTGGTTGAGTTTTTTCTTACTATATGTATATGTATATGTATATGTATTTGTATATGTATATGTATATATATATATATATACATATACATATGGTGTATTTTTATTGAATTTTTGTGCATTTTGTATAAAAATTCTTAAGCATCTTTAGATTCCCTTGCCCATCCAGACACCTTCCTAGCCCATCCCATAGGATTTTATGCCTTCTTTAATGTGTGTTAAGCCATATCCAGTCAAGTTATTGCACCCAGAAATCCCTCAGTGCAAGTTCATCCACTGGGGTCTAGTCAGCCTATTTAGATAGTCTCACAGACAAACCACTCTTCCTCATTCAAGAGCAATCAGTTACCAATACTTCTTTGTGTAAGACTGGCACCTGCTGCCCATGTCCACAATTCTAGGCTGTTTTATTTTTCTGATTGAGTTTTCAGGGGCCTAGTGCATGCTGAGAGCATGCTGTAGGTTCAGTGAACAAGGTCCTGGGATCCTGTAAAACTCTTTTTTTCCGTATGGCCATGCACTTCCTTCCTGGGCCTTACAATCCTTCTGCCCCACAGTCCATAATGGACTATGATCTGAGGGTGAGTGAAGCTTAATAATATAGGATTCCTGTCCAGGGTCCCACACACCTGAAGACTCTTAATGTTAAATGGCTTTGGTCATTTGTGGCCTTTTGTGTTCATGGACCTGTGTTGCATAAGGGAGCCTTGTTGATGCAGAGTTGAGAGATGCATTGGTGTTCCTGTCCCACTGTGTTCCTTGAGCATTAGATAGAGGTTATATTGCTAATGTGTCCTTTAGGGTTGGACATTTTTCAGACACTTGTTCTCTGCATGTGGGCACTGGTGTGACTGTGTAATAGTCTCTCTCTCTCTCTCTCTCTCTCTCTCTCTCTCTCTCTGTTGCAAAAGAAGCTCCTTTGATGAGTGGTGACAGGCATACTTGTCTGTAAAAATAAGGATCCATATTTAAAATATAGTAAGAAATCACCTTTGTCTAGAGATGTGACAGCTTTAGTTTTCTCTAAGGTCTATGACCTCTCTGGCCATCTGTATTAAGCTATGGTCATTTATGAGTTCTCTCATATTGAGTGGACTTAAGTCCAAATAGGTAGCTGTTGATTACATCCAAGATAAAAGTGCCAATACTGCTGCAATATAGTTTCCTGTGATGGCCATTTTAGTGGTTATTAGGCTTAAAAGCCTGGATTGGGCCTGCACAGTCTCACAAATATGAGATAGCCTTCAGGGAGGTGGCTTTCATGTCAGCTCCAGCTCCATTGATCCAAATTCTATAACTGAAGTATGTCCTGTCTTCAGCAATAGGATCTTATTTTCAAGTTTCTGGGGGGGGG